>LR738709.1:535099637-535214945 GCA_902687465.1 Secale cereale | reverse complement strand
ATTGATTGGCTTTGTTTGTGTTCGGCCCTCTGAACAGTTGATACGCTCACGTTCAGTGATTGGCTAGGCCCCTTGGGACAGTCGGTTTGCCCACGTCCCATTGATTGGCTCGGTTTTTTGTTTGCGGTTCTATCGGCCCTCTGAACAGTTGATACGCTCACGTTCAGTGATTGGCTAGGCTCCTTGGGACAGTAGGTTTGCCCACGTCCCATTGATTGGCTGAACCTTGCTTTGAGCCTGGCAGCTCTTTGAAAAAGCCTCGACTACATGGTCTGATTTGCAAAAATTGTGTGTTTCTTGGTGTTTTTGTGTTCTATAACCTTTTAAACCGGAGTGGAACAGCTACACAAGTTGACCACATATCTATCAAATTGAAAGTCTGGATCATGAAATACCAGCATGAGTAAACCGGTGTTCATTATAAGCCGGATCATCTATCAGGCAACAAGCCACAAATTTCTGAACAAAGTTTCAAGAAATAAACCGGTGTCAATTATCAAGCCCGGGTTTGTTATTGGATCCATGAAGATCTTCATCAAGAAATTTTAAGGTTCTACCGGATTAAGAATATCAAGCATACTTGATCGCAGTATGAGACGAAATAATGACCGGAGTTTATTAACCCGGCCCGATTGTGATCAAACATCATTGGAACCGGTCTTCAAACCGGATTGAATTCTTCAATAGCCAACATGGCTGGATTCTTATTATGCTTATAAATATTATGATTGAGGTTTTCAAAGTCGCTTTAAAGCGCGATGGATATTATTTCAACGATGGAAGTGATATATTCTACAAAGGAATAGTCCCGAGTTGCTGCAGGCTTACAACCCGGCACTTGGGGGCTACATTATTCAGATTAAGATTACATCAAATGCACAAGTCTCAAGCACACAAACAAGTTGTCTACTTGACACTTGGGGGCTAATGGGCAGTTGAAGCAGTAAAACAGCAGCAATTCAAAGACAAAAGTCTCAAGCACACAAGCAAGTTGTCTACTTGACACTTGGGGGCTAATGGAAAGATCATTTGCTTCATCTGGAAGTACCGGTTCACCTTCTAAATATAGCTAAACCGGAACTTGGGGGCTACCAATCGCTCCTGTCAACAATTCAAGGTACACAAGTATTCATCCATTATATTGAAAGGCCCGTCTAACTCAGTTGGTAAAGCACAAAGCTCTTAACCTTGTGGACGTGGATTCAAACCCCACGATGGAAGTTACATTATATAATATTCATTTCAATAATTATATCTACAAAGTCCCTGCTCATTATTACAGAATGACCCGGCACTTGGGGGCTACATATTGCTATTCAAGTTTACATGATCATATTTTCAAAGTCCCTGCTCATTATTGCATAATGACCCGGCACTTGGGGGCTACATAATATGGAATATTCAGTTTCATAGTGATTGGGATGAACAATCCGGATTTCTTCAAGATTATACAAGACTATTTTCAATGGAGTATATACAAAGTCCCTGCTCATTATTACATAATGACCCGACACTTGGGGGCTATGGGTAATATGCATATAAAGGAGAAACATCTTCAACTTTTCAGTTCTGACAAATCAGATTAATTGTGTGACCCGGTAATTTTGGCAATCATAAACCGGCAAGCTTTATATCTTCAAGCCGGCTGGATATCAATTGAATATTTCAAAAGACCAATATTTTTGTCAAGTCAGAACATTGGAAGGCTGATTCAAATGGATTCTTTATTTACAATATTCTTATACAAGCAAGTCGATTATGAAGTTGGTCTGTTGACCCGAATTTTCTAGAAGAAGGAAAGACAAGGACTTAAGGATGGTCAGATGCCGGATTACAAGAAATTCTTAACCCGGAGCACAACCTATCAGATTCGCTATTGTGTTTATTTTTGCAGCATAAAGTTTACCATGGACACATCCAAGCTAAACTTGGGGGCTAATGTCGGGGATATTACCCCGTGGTATGAACCGGCCGGAATTATGACCCGGCCGGACTTGGCGGTTTACACTTGGTGATTCACTGGCGATCCGTTATCACCAAACGGTTTACAAGCAACCTGCCTAAATTATATTACTTACTGGTAACCCGGCGTATGGAGCATGGATGACAAGGCCCAAGGCCCAGAAGGCCGGTTCACGTATGGTGGGCCGGTTTAATAATAAAGCGCAAGGAATATTCTCCATAAAGGAAGCAAGACTAGGACTCCTTGTAATAGATCAATCCTAGTCCTACTAGGACTAGTCATGTAAACCCGCCCCTTCAACATATATAAGGAGGGGCAGGGCTCCCCAAAGAGGACAGGTTTTAGACAAGTTAGACAAGAGACAATTTAGAGGAGAAGTTTAGACAAGTTTCTAGGGTTAGACACAAAGAGCCGGTTTACCGGCAACACCACGAGGATCATAATGAGATCTAGCCTCAAACAGCACGTAGGGTTATTACCGGATGATGTTTCCCGGGGCCCGAAGCTGTCTAAATCCGTGTCTTGCATCGCGTCTCTCGATTCCGCTCAACCCCTCTCAAGCTACTACATAGATGCGCGGCCTCACCACTAAGTCCGTAATCCGGACATCTGACGTGTTAATTCCACGACACACCCCCTCCCAAACCCAGACCATACGTGAGAAATAAATTGGGTTGTTTGAAACTCCTCTCCTACTTTCCCCGTGGTTGACCACCACGTCCCCACCATAGCACTTTCCCGCCCGCCTCCCGAGTAGCCCGGTCCACCTCCCCGCTTGCCCCTTCTTCGTTTTATGCATCCCACCGCATGGATCATGGTCGGCGGAATCGATGGGGTAACCTATAGCGCCATTGCCGAGCGTGAAGAGTCACGCCAGCACCAGTGGTCGAGGCCGCGAGCGAGCCCTCAAGGCAGCAACGCAAGCGGCTGCCACGAACAAGGTCGTCGACCTAATCTATTTGGACATTTGCCACACACCCGTGGTGGTATCCTCATCCATGCATGTAATGCCCAGGATGGGACTATATCTCCTACGTGTCGAGGCACGACTTAGAGACACAACCCCATGCTGGAATGATCGCAAGTTTGGTACCTTTGCACAACTCATGTAAAAATGGGGATGGAAAACATAAAATAGTTGGCTTACACTCGCCACTTCACACAAATTCATTACATGTTTCAAACATCATACAAATGAACATCACAGCCCAACTAAGGGTAAAATCCAAATGTCAAGATACCAAATATAACTTAAATCCACAGGTCTAGATCGAATCCTAGTAGAAGTAACACTACTGATCAGACGGATAACGAACATAGTAACGGCTACGCTCCTCGTCGTACTCCCAGTCTAGCTCGATGCCATCACCTGAATAGCTCACCATCGGACCTGCATCTGGTGTGGTGAAGTAACTGTGAGCCACAGAGGACTCAGCAATCCCGTTCCCGGGTAACATGACTATTTAAGCCTTGGGTGTGGAACAAGGCTAAAGAAAGAATAAGAATAAGTGGTTGCAGCAGCACTAGCCTAGCTTACGTAAAAGAGAGCGAGAAGAGAAGGTGCCTCGGTCGAGAGATGATCACTAAGTGATCCTAAACTAATCAAGTCAAACATAACCCCACCGTGTTCATCTCCCGAAAACCCCTTTCGGAAAATGACAGTCACGGTACTCACGCTCGTAGTGTATTGTAACATGGTGTCAAGTTTTCTACAACCGGATATTAACAAGCTCCCATCTGCCACATAACCGCGGGCATGGCTTTCGAAAGTTCAAACCCTGCAGGGGTGTTCCAACTTGGCCCATGACAAGCCCACGATCCGCGGAGTCGCAACTCCAAGGTGGGAAGACCCGAGTATTCTCGGAATCCCATGCCCAAGATACTCCGAACTAAGGTAAGGCTAATCCAGCAAATCCTCCCGGCGTGCTGACACCCTGATAGTAGCCGCGCGTATCTCGTCTCAGGCCACGACCGGATGAGACATCCTACAGGTGTATGCCAGATACCTCGGGTTTCCCCAAGGCGGCCCCGCAGTCTACTCGTTTCGGACCAACACTCATGAGGAGCACTGGCGCGGGGTTGTTGATTAAGAACTCGGGTTTGCAAGACCCTATGCAAGTTTTATTAGTTATTAGGCGAATAGTACCAATGTTGGGACTTGCTGGAAAAGACTTAGCACTTAGCGATTTATCGAGGGGGCCCCATAACCCCAACCGTGTGAGGAACGCATAATCAAGGAACATAACACCGGTTTATACGGTTCCTAGCGGCATGAGTGGAACAAAACACCAAGCAAAAGGCTTAGCCTTCCACCCATTGCCAATATATAGATGATTTCATTTAAGCATTTATATAGTGTGATATAACCCAACAAACTTCGACATGAAGCAAGCATCTTCAACTTCACCTGCAACTAGCAATGCTATAAGAGGGGCTGAGCGAAGCGTACTTATAGCCAATCAATGGTTTGCATAGGTAGGGTGGTTAGACATGGACATGGTTACAAGTAGGAGGCTGACATGAAATACATGGGCATCGAGGCAAAACTATAGATCGAGTCTTCTAGCAATAGGCAAAAATAGTAATGGTATCCGGGTTCGGTCATCTTGCCTGAAGAGTTGTCGTTCGAATCGTAAGAGGGGTCCTCGTTCTCAAGCTCGGTGGTAACCTCGTGCTCGTACTCGTACTCGGTCTCAGATTCCGGCTCTAATCAACACAACCACACAAGGCACGAATCAACAAGATGCAATGCGCACACGAAAATATGCAGGATGCATGACTGATGCACTATGGGAGCACAAGGAGCATGGAAAATTGCACTCAAGCAAAATACTTCAAAACATGATAACAATAGGATATTATGAATCTACATGAAAAATTAACCAAGTTTCATATAAGACTTGTTGAAAACGAAGCTACGGGCTAAAAGTTATGCCTGAAACAAGAAATATGCACAAGCTGAAAATTACAGCCACAGAGCAACTTCGGAGCACTAGATAAATAAGCTACATCACTCAAACATCATGGCAAAGAGCATGAACATAAACTAGATATACGCTACAGCAAATAAGTCCATTGGTGCACCCCCAAAGGAGCCACAGATCAATAGCAACAAGCTATGACATATTGAACTTGACAACAAAATCCTGACAGCAGTATTTTATTGCAACTTGGGAGCAAAAGTTAAATATGCTACAGCCACTCAAATAAGCATGTGAGAGCATGAATGGATAGCCAACAATATATACTACAAGGAATCATCAAGATTCACCCCAAAACTATCATGGATTGGCCTAGAACAACAAGCAAACATGGCATCTAGAAATTACAGATTCCAGACTTAGTAAAATTTCACTAAGTGTTAAACAGCAGTTTCATCATGGCATCTTTGAGAGCAAGTTTAAGTCACCTCAAAACTAAACATGGCAAGTGGTAAGCACCACAACAAAGTACACATGATGGTGATTCCAAAACACCTAAGCATGCATCATGGAGGTAAACACAACGATAGCAATGAGCTCCTCAAGTAGGCATTTCATATCAAGCTTAAAAACTTAACAGCCACATAGCACTTTGCAACGGAGATAAACATGGCAAGATTAAATCTATCATGCAAGTCTAAGCAATCATCATGTAGAGCATGACAAGACGAACACGTGGACATGTCATTTGCATCATTCGGATAAACGAGCACCAAGTTATCACTATGCAAAGATGGCATGAAAACAACACTAACAGCAGTTTTTATCATGATGCACTCTTGCAACAGAACTTTAAGCACCTAGATGAACTCAAACATGTATGGCATAAAGGAATGAAATGTAGCACAAGTCTCCACGAACGTCTGGACATCTCATTCACTCAAATTGGAGCATCACACACAAAGATATCACCATTTGAAAATAGCATCAGCACACAACAATCTCAGGACTTAGGAAAACTACCTCAGATCTGAAAAAAAGGTCAACGGACTGGATCTGGAGCAGGCCGGCCCGGATCGGACCGGATCGGGCCGGATCGGCCGAAGCGGAGCGGCTGGCGGCCGGGAAGCGGACGGGCCGCGGGCAGCTAACGGGCCCGGGGCGCCGGCCCGATAGGGATGCAGGCGGGCGGTCGATCAGATCTGTTCGAGGGGATCCCTCCCGATCCCCTGCTCCTCGATGACGGCGGCTGGGCCTCGAAGATGGAGGCTGGCGGGAGGCGCCCGAACGGGCCGAGCTGGCGGACGCGGCCCACCCGGCCCGGAGGGAACGGGCCGCAAGCGGAGGCTCGCTAGGGTTGTCCCAGCGGCGGTTGGATCGGAACGGCGAGATCCTGGCCTCGACACCTCGAGCGCTTGGCGCGGCGGCTGGCTGCCCGACGGCCTCGGTCGGCGAGGAGGGGAGGCGAGGTGAGGGGCGCCGGTGGGGTGGCGCCCGACGGCGGGGGCGGCGCTGGCCGGCGGCGGGCTCGGCCACGGCCGGATGGGTGGCGACTGGAGGCGGCGGCGTGGAGGCGTGGTGAGGCCGCCGGGGGAGGAGGCGGCCGGCGGCTGGAGGGCCCGGCTGGCCGGCGGCGAGCTGGAGTGGGCGGCGGCGAAGGGTGGCGCGGCTCCCGAGGGCGGCGGGGCCGGGCGGCGCGGCGACCGGAGGAAGATCCGGCGAGGTGGCGCAGATTCCGGCGAGGTCCTCCGGCGAGCTCCCGATCTGGAGGTTGAGGATGACCCCTTGGGGAAGAAGGCACCTAGGGTTTATTTTGGGGCAAAATTTGGGGAAGATGGACAAATATATAGGCACAAGGAGCTAGGGTTGTCCAAATGAAGTGTGGTATTCGGCCACGCGATCAGAATTGGATGGCCTAGATGAAGGGAGGGGTTTGGGCTGGTTTGGTGGGCTGTTGGAGGGGTGTCTTGGGCCTTAAAGTAGAGGCACTTTTAGCCCACGAGAATAACTGTTGGGGTAGCAAACGGACTCCAAACGCGACGAGATTTGACAGGCGGGTTACACACACCAAAACAACAACACACGACAAGTCTCGCGCCAAACCGGTAACGTTACATGGCCAAACACCAAAGTAGGCCTCGGGGACGCCACATACACGTGAAGGAGCTCCGGAACGCGAAACGGACAACGGGAAGGAACGCGTGGAACCGGATGCAAACGACAACACAAATGCAATGCGATGCACATGACTACATGATATGAATGAATGCCACACACACACACAACAAAACGACGAAACCCGAAAGACGAAGAACCCGGAAATGGAATTGATGAAGCCAGAGATATTATATATTGCCCAAAAGGGAAAGTATTACATCCGGGGCATTACAATGCATGCGTCTGCGCCCTTGGACAACTCCGACTTGGGTTCATCGCAAGGGTGGGGTGTCCACAACAACTTCACCCAGGTTGGGGACATTAATGTGGCCTAGGACACCGAACCATTGTTGCTCCAATGGACGTAGACACCCATGTGATGATGAGATGCCCACGGGTAAAGCCACTGAGGACGGAAGAGGCCCAACAGACATAGGACGACCCAAGCCAACACTTCGGACTCCATCGGCAATACAAGGTGCATCACCACCTTGGGGGAAAAGACGAGGACTCTGATGCTTATCTAGCTAGGTCTTCTGTATTTAGGCATATTCTAACCGACTCGAGACACCTATAAACCTAGCCACGCCCGATTATATAAGGTGTGGCGGGTACTGCCTGATAGGTAGCACACCACTTACGACACCTTCTTACACATCCAACCTCTATGGAGTAACCCCTATGCGTTCTCATGATTGAATGCCTTGTAGGAACAAACCCTAATACGCATATGAGGCTAGATCATCAATATATACAAGGAAGAAGTAGGGTATTATCTCGATCTGAGGGTCTGAACTTTGGTAAATCTCCTCTTTTGCACCATCCAAATCTTCGACATGTGTGCTACTCTTAGAAGGATATTGTCACAAAAATACCACGACCCCATGGCTCTGGCGCATGCCAACTGTTCGAGGGCATGCTCTCCCCAAGTCATGTTATTGTTTCACCCCCATACACATATGTAGGAGAAATTTTTGAAATGTTATGGTTCACGGTGATTCATATTTAGGATGATTTCATGATGGATACGATCAAGAATGATCAATCTCCAAATTATGAACTTGATGCTGAAAACTCGATGTTGTATGATATTTGGGCAACCATCTCAAACGAAGAAGGTGGAGAAGAGAGGTATCATACACTACACAGGAAGATTTATTGTTGTGCCAAGCTTGGTTGAATACTATCATGGATGACGTTTGAATTGTTGGGTTGCTTGATTATGTCAAATTATTTATTCTTGTATGTGTGAAATATGATGAAGATACTAAAAAGTATTATAAAAAAAGCAGACATATGGGAAGCGGGCATCGTGGGTGTCCGATTTTTCATACAAATAGTGTGTGTACTAAGGGCATCTTCAACACTGACCCACAAATTCCTCTAGTATATGTCTGTTTTTATGTTCAAACGTGGTTCGCGGACATGATACAGGAGAGAGTCATCCAACGCTAACTACAAAGTATTCGGCTGGGAGGAGAAAAAGTAGATGAGGACCAAACATGTGGTGGAACATTTATAATTTAGTATCCGGTTGGGAGGAGAGAGAGAAGAGGGGAGCATACATGTGCTTTTGGGAGAAGAGAGAGACATGCATGTGACTGATCAAGTGCATGTCTAGACTCCGGCAAAACTCCCACGTCCCCATGTTTGTCTTCAAAATACGGGAATTTGGACATCCGGACAGCTTGATGGACGGATACAGTCTTCATTAGGTTACAAAGTGAACAAATGTATCCGATCAAATATATACCACTGCTTTGTGGGTCTCCCTTACAGATGCGCTAATGTTGGCAGACACATTGTTGAGTATACGTGTTGTTCATATTTGTGTATTGGGCCCACTTCCTAGTTCCTTGTATAGTTGAGGTCATGGCCCATCTCTTGTACATCATATATACGTGCGCTTGCACATGAGCAATATATCGTGCAATTATAATCTCATTCATGGTATCAGTTCTTTAGGTTTTCTCGCTTCCGCCGTCGCTGCCGCTTGCGCGCGTCTCCTACGCACTGCCGCCGCCGCCATCCAGCCGCCGCGGCCGCCCGTGCGCCTTCCCGCGCTAGCCGCCGCCGCCGCCCCAAGCCGTCGCCACTTGCACGCCTTCCGCGTCGCCGCCGCCGCTAGCCACCACCCGCTCCCAATCGAGCGTTCTTGCTGTAGCAATGACTGCCTGGGTTTTCTTCTAGTGGGCGCCTGCTACCAACGGCTAGCCACCAGCCACGCACAACCCGCTAGCCACCCGTCGGGTGATGCCCGCTAGCCGCCCGCAACCCGCTACCAATCCTCTGCCCGCCCGCTCGAACGCCTGCCTGCGTGATCCAGGACGCCAGGCGCCGCGCGACCCGATGGGATCCGGCCCACCGATCGAATCCGCCCCCTCGGCCGCCGCAGCCTCTCCGGTCCCGGCCCCTTGGCCATCTTGGCCGTCGTTTCCTCTGGCCGACGCCGATCCACCTGCCATTGTCCCGCCGCCGCCGCCGCACGCGACTGTATTGGCTGAGCATCACACAGCCGCGCCTTCCATCGCGGGCGTACATGCAGGCGTGCATGGCGCGTACGGCGTAGATGGCACGTGGGCTACGGCTCCCTCCAGTGTGTGGCATGCATACTTGTAATGCCCAGGATGGGACTATACCTCCTACGTGTCGAGGCACGACTTAAAGGTATAAGCCCATCCTAGAATGATCTCAAGTTTGGTATCTTTGCATGACTCATGTAAAAGAGGGATTAAATTGCAAAAGGAGATAGTTGGCTTACACTCGCCACTTCACACAATACATTACATAAGCAAAACATCATTCAAAACATCACAACCCGACTACGGGCGAAGATCCAAAAGAAAGATACCAAAACAACATAAAGCCACAGGTCAGGATCGAATCCTAGTAGAAACCACTACTGATCGTCGAAACGTTACAAGCAAACGACCACTCCCTTCATCGAGCTCCCAGTGAAGTACTTGAACCAGCTCTTGCATCGAACTCGGCTGAACCTGCATCTGGTGTTGTAGTAACTGTGAGCCACAAGGACTCAGCAATCCCATAACCATGGGTATCAAGACTAGCAAAGCTTTGTGGGTAGGAAGAGGTAAAGTGGTGAGGCTGCAGCAGCGGCTAAGCATAATATTGTGGCTAGCTTACGAGTACATGAATAAGATGAGCATCTACACAAACGATCGCAAAAGTAGTGATCGCTAAAGATCCTGAACTACATACGAATCAAACATAACCCCACCATGTTCTCTTCTCAAAGTGAAAAGAGACAGACACGGTTACTCACACGGTGGTGTGTTTTACTTCGGATCATCTGTCAAGTTTTCTACAACCGGACATTAACAAATTCCAATCTGCCACATAACCGCGGGCACGGCTTTCGAAAGATCATAACCCTGCAGGGGTGTCCCAGCTTAGCCCATCACAAGCTCTCACGATTAGCTGAAGTGATAAATATAATATCATCACTCCCTATCTTAGGGAAATCCGAGCAGGCTCGGCATCCCGGTAGCACAAGACATTTCGACAATGGTAAAACAAGTCCAGCAAGACCTCCCGGTGTGTCGACACCCTGATAGTAGCCGCGCGTATCTCGTCTCAGGCCACGACCGGATGGGCGAAGCTACGGGTTTATATCAATCCTCGAGTTTCCCCGTGGTGACCCCGCAGGCTCCCCGTTTGGGACCAACACCATCAGCACTAGCCCCCCCTGCTATGTAGAATTAAGAACCCGGGGACATGACCCCCTATGCAATTAATTAATTATTTAAGTTGTTATTATGAGCAAATTAAAACCAATGTTGGGCCTTGCTGGAGGAGTTTTATTCAAAGTCGAACTGTCAAGGGGTCCCCATCCACCCATCGTGTAAGGAACGCAAAATCAAGGAACATAATGCCGGTTTATCGGCGCCTAAGGTGGCATGAGTGGAACAAAACACCGAGCAAAAGGCCAAGCCTTCCACCCATGCCCAGTATATAGGTGTGTTAATAATAGTTATAGATATTGTGATATTCCAACAACAAGTTCCCTCCTGGAACGAACTTCATCTTCACCTGCAACTAACAACGCTATAAGAGGGGCTGAGCAAGCGGGTAACATAGCCAAACAGTGGTTTTGCTAGGAAGGTGTCAAGGTTAGAGGTTTCATGGCAACAAGGAGAGGGCTGACATAAAAATGGGTAGCACGACATGTAACGATAGCATCGAGACAACTAAGCATGGCAATGGTAGTAAAGGTATCCAAGGGTATGATCATCTTGCCTGGGATTCCACAAGGAAGAAGAACGGATCCATGAAGTAGACGAAGCAACACAATCGAGCGAATTCTCACAACTCCGGAACGAAACCGAAGCTAGCAAGAGAAGCAACCGGAAAGAAGCAAACAACACGGTAAACACACCATCATAAACATGGCATACGGTGCACATCCAAGTATGATGCATGTCCGGTTTAATTATGCATGGCATGGCAAGGTGCACAACAACACTACAAGTTAAGTGGAGCTCAATATGCAACGAGTTGCATATTGACGAAACACCACATTTTAATTATTTAATTGACCCTCGTTAATTACAAGACAAGTTTAAATGTTTTTAACAGCAAGAGGTGAAGCATAATAAAACTACACTATTTAGACATTTTAAATGAAGCCGGAAAATAACAACAACATATCCGGAAAATCCCCATGAGCATGTTTAGCAATTATTAAAGCAACAACAAAACACACATTACAATGTTGTTAAAATGATGCGGATGACATGATCAAGTTTATGCAATTTTATTTAAAGGTTGACATGAAGAAGATATGAAGTATTGTCACCGTGGTGAAAGGAAAAGGGGTGCCACGGCAACGATCCGAAAGTGATGCAACGGCATCATATCGGTTCCGGTAACTCGTTGAGAGTCCGGTGCAAAAGAAAGGTGGCGTGAGCGAGTCAAGCAAGACGAAAGGTGGGGTGATCCCGGCTTCCGGGTTCCCACGGGTCGGCGACGAGGCAACCGAGGAGCATGACAAAAGAAGAGGCGGCACGGTGCACACAAGGGAAACATTTCATACAACCACAAGCATCACATGGGTCATCGTCTCGGGGTTATACCTTCGGAGCGATCGTTCTCGGAGGGGTTCGAGATCGTAGAGGAAGAAGGCGTTCACGTTCATCGAGGAAGTAGTGGTACACGAATCGTAGCCGTTCACGTTCGTCGAGGTACTTGGCGAATTCCTCGTTTCCGGGGCGACGGTAGTGGTACACGCCGTAGAGGGAAGTAGTTGTTCTCGTTCATCGGTAGGGGTACTTGTCGGGTCATGTAGAGGTACTTGGTGTCCGTCAACGGTAGTCGTGCTCGGTCGTAGACGTTCGGTTCTTGCGTAGAGGTACTTGGCGCATCCGGAAACACGACAGATGAACTTGACGGAGAACTGCTGGACCAAAAACAACAACACGATGCCGACGAATAAGCACAGCAGCAGCAGGCTTAGCGCGCCGGTGGCCGGAGCAGAGCCATGGAGAAGTCCGGGTACCCTTGCCTGCTGGAACGAAGAGGAGGCAGCGGGCTGCTCGCCGGACTTGCAGCAGCCAGGAGATGGGTCGGCCCAAGGGACGAAGTCAACGAGCTGGCACTCGCTCGTCTCCCTTGAGCGCTCACACGAGCAGGAGGCCAGCGGCGACAGGACTTGCGGGGCCTTGCTGGAGGTCGGCGGGATGGAGCCCCATGGTGCTCCGAGGGAGAGGAACGAGGCCCGGCGACGCAGAAGAAGGAGGGCGCGAGGCCATGGCGCGGACGGAGGGAGGTCTTGGGCGCTGGCGCGGAGAAGGCTGGCGTGACCGCTGCGGTCTGAGGACGGGGAGGCCGGAGGACGATGGCCTCGGGGCCTTGCTGGGATGGAGGAGAGGGCGCTCGGGGCCTCGTCCTGGCGACGAGAGAGCAGCGACGGGGCTCTCGGGGTCTGCTGGAGCGGAGACAGCAGGGGCTCGGGGCGGCCGGACGCGGCGCGCGGCCTGGAGGGAAGAGGCGACGGGAGGCTGGCCGCGGGCCTCGGGCGGCAGCTCCTGGTCGAGGAGGGCGCGGGGCCATGGCTTTCGGGGCGATGGAGGAGTAACGAGAGGTGGCGAGGGGGGGAGGGAATCGGGCGCTGGGGCTCGGGATCCAGCGAGGGGGAAGAGGTCGAACGAGGGAGCGAGAGGGTCGAGCCTCTGGCGGCGCGAGGGAGGAAAGGGAGAGATCGATCGGGAGCCTGGGTGCGGGCGCTAGGGTTCGGTGGAGTTGGGATGGGCCTGAAGGAGGAGTTGGCCCAAAGGAGGCCGGCTGGGAAGGAAAAGAGCCTGGCTGTTGGGCTGAGATGGCCTAGATGGCCTCTCTCTCTTCCTTTTAAATTGCTGCTGTTTTCCAAAAAAAAACAGAAAACCGCAAAGGAGAAAGAAAAGGAAGGAGGTGTTAGAAATAGAGTTAGGGCATGGGTTAAATTTTCCCGGGCTCATAAAAATAAGCATGATCCAAGAAAATTATAAGTGGCATGAAAGAAGGATGTAAATTCAAACACATTTGATTTTAATTCAAATGGGTTGAACTAAGACTTGATTATTGAAGTGTCCAAAAATGTTCGAATTTTCGGAGGAACCTCGAAACAACGGAAAAGAATTATTGGCAAGGTTTTTGAAGGAGAAACTCGAAGTGAAATAGACATGGGGAAATAACACGCAAGTGCGTTGGGTTAATTCCAACGAATGGAATATTTATTATAACTCCCTAATAATATTGGGAGGCTTTTATATGTTATAAAGAGAAGCCATTCTTCCCTCGATTTAAATGGACCGAAGGCCCACACGACTTATTTAGTTGCAACAATTAATGACATGATGGCATGATGACATGATGCAATGCAAAATAAATAAAGCAAGCACAACTGAAACACACGGGAGAACCCGGAACATCTAGAATCTTCTGGGACGTCGGTCTTCGGGCGTCACACATACGGCGCCCCGCCCTCGGCCCTGTTGGCATACGTGGCCGCCCCACCGCCGGCGCTCTCCGGCCAGTCCGTCGTCACCACGCCACCGACGTCGACTCTGCCCGTCGACCTCTTGCTGTCGTGAGGGGCGTTCAACGCGCCCGTTCCTACGTACGGGGCTCCGCCCGCTTCCATGTACGGGGCTCCGCCCGTGTATGGGTCTCCCGGGTGCTGGTGGGGGTCGTCAGCGGGCCAGCACTCGCCCGCTGGGCAGCAAGCACCACCGCCGTAGCTGAGCGGTGGCTACGGTTTCCCCATGGCGTCTCCGTCTCCCTCGCCGTCCTTGCCGCCGGTGCCCGGGGACCCGGTGCTCCTCACTGGGCTGCATGCCGCTCCTACGCCGAACAACTACACTGGAGGCGGTGATTGGTACATGGACACCGGTGCTACAGCTCACATGTTTGCTCATCCTGGTAACCTTACCTCCTTCACTCCGGTCTCCACCGACCATCGCATCATTGTCGGTGACGGTTTCACACTTCCTATCACACATGTTGGGCACACTTCTTTTCCTTCTACTTCTACGTCTTTATCTTTGTCTAACATACTTGTGTCTCCTCATCTTATTAAGAATCTTATCTCTGTTCGTCGTTTCACTAGTGAAAATTCTGTCACTGTCGAATTTGATGAGTTTGGTTTTTGTGTCAAGGACGCTCGCACCAGGATGGTACTTCACCGATGTGACAGCTCTGACGAGCTCTATCCGGTGCATTTGCCCTCCTTCACCATCACTGCACCGCTCGCTCTCTCCGCTGGAGTTGATCTCTAGCACGCTCGCTTGGGTCACCCCAACCCCGTCACACTTCGTCATATTCTCAAGAGTTTCAGTTTCAGTTGCCATAAGATAGAGGATCACACCTGTCATGCATGTCGTGTCGGCAAACATGTTCGCCCCCCGTTTAATAACTCCACCACCATAGCTTCTTTTCCTTTTCAGTTGATTCATAGCGATGTGTGGACCTCTTCGGTTCCTAGTAATTCGGGCTATTTATACTATCTGGTTATCCTTGATGATTATTCTCATTATGTGTGGACTTTTCTTTTACGCAGAAAGTCGGATGCACTCTCCACCTTGACGGCTTTTTACTCCTATGTCAGCACGCAGTTTGGCCGTCCCATCTTTGCTCTTCAGACTGACAATGGAAAAGAGTTCGACAATCTTGCTTTCCGCACTTTTCTGTCGCATCACGGCACAGTTTTTCGTCTCACCTGCCCGTATACTTCCCAGCAGAACGGTCGAGCCGAACACATCCTTCGCATTTTGAACGACTGTGTTCGCACGCTCCTGTTCCATGCTAACATGCCACCTCGTTTCTGGCCAGATGCACTCGCTACTGCTTCTCTTCTCCTTAACCTTCGCCCTTGCCGCCCATGGTGGAACTACGCACCTCACCATCTTCTCTTTGGTACGCCCCCATCTTATGATGGCTTGCGTATTTTCAGGTGCCTTTGCTATCCTAGCACTGCTGACTCTACTCCTCACAAACTCGCACCTCGTTCTATCGCTTGCATCTTCATCGGCTACCCCACCCCCCAACTTCAAGGGATATCGATGCTACGATCCCGTCTCCCACCGTGTGTTCACTTCCAGACACGTTTACTTTGATGAGCATGTGTTTCCGTTTCACCAGGTACCCCCGGCTGTTCCCCCCGCCACCAGTGACGCGGGCTCCTCGACGCCTCTCCCAGGGCGCTCGCGCGCCTCTCTTGGCCTGCCCCCTGGATTTGAGGCGCGACCCCCGCATGTGGCGCCTCCTCCAGCCGCGGCACTGGCGCCCTCCGCGCCCCCGACGTTGGCGCCCCCGGTGCCCCCGGCGCCCGTGGCCCCCTCGGCGCCCCCGGCGCCTCCGGCACTTGTGGCCGGTCTGGTCACCCGCGCCCGTACGGGCGTCTTTCTCCCGAGCTCGCGTTACGCCTCAGATGACTACGTCCATGCGGCATCCACCGCTGAGCCGTCGCCGTTACCATCCTCCGTTCGAGCAGCTCTTCGTGACCCGCTCTGGATGGCTGCGATGCAAGAGGAGTTTGATGCCCTGTTACGCAACCGGACGTGGCAGCTTGTTCCCCGTCCCCAGCACGCCAACGTGATCACCGGGAAATGGGTCTTCAAACACAAGCTCTGTCCCGATGGTACCCTTGATCGCTACAAAGCGCGCTGGGTCGTTCGTGGCTTCCGACAGCGTGCTGGCATTGACTTCACCGACACCTTCGCTCCGGTCGTCAAGCCCGGCACGATACGCATGGTTCTCCACCTTGCGGTCTCCCGTGCTTAGCCGGTGCACCAGATGGACTTCTCCAATGCCTTCCTTCATGGTCACCTCGAGGAGCAGGTCTTCTGCCAACAGCCCATCGGGTTTATGACCCGGCGCTTCCCGACCACGTGTGCCTGCTTTCGCGGTCCTTGTACGGACTCAAGCAGGCTCCGCGCGCTTGGTACCAGCGCATCGCGGCGTTTCTCCACCAGCTTGGGTTCCGCTCTACCCGCTCGGACGCGTCGCTCTTCGTCTATCATCAGGGCTCTGACACGGCCTACTTGCTGCTCTATGTCGACGACATCATCTCGACGGCATGTACGGTTGGCCTCCTCAGCCAGCTCACTGATCGTCTTGGTGCTGAGTTCGTCATCAAGGATTTGGGTCCTTTGCACTACTTCCTCGGTGTTGAGGTGGTGCGTCGTCCGGATGGCTTCTTCCTTCATCAGCGGAAGTACGCTCATGGGCTTTTGGATCGTGCTGGCATGCTTAACTGCAAGCCCGCCGCTACGCATGTTGATACGAAGGCCAAGCTCTCTGCCTCGAATGGTTCTCCTGCTTCGGATGCTGCTTTCTATCGGCCCATCGTTGGTACTCTCCAGTACCTCACTCTAACTCGACCAGAGATTCAGTATGCCGCGCAACAGGTGTGTCTTCATATGCATGCTCCTCGGGATGTTCACTGGGCCGCTGTCAAGCGGATTCTTCGCTACGTCTGCGGCACTATGGAGCTCGGCATCACGCTCTACGCCTTCACCGACACCACCCTCACCGCCTATACCGATGCAGACTGGACAGGCTGCCCTGAGACTCGTCGCTCCACCTCGGGCTATTGTGTCTTCCTTGGACCATCCCTCATATCATGGTCGTCCAAGCGGCAGCCTACGGTTTCTCGCTCCGGTGCTGAGGCCGAGTATCGTGCGGTGGCCAACGTCGTCGCCGGGTGTTCATGGCTTCGCCAGTTACTCCAGGAGCTCTCTTATCCTGTGGATCGTGCTACGGTGGTCTACTGCGACAACGTCTCGGCTGTCTACCTCTCTGCCAACCCGGTACATCATCGTCGGACCAAGCATATTGAGTTAGATATCCACTTTGTTCGGGAATAGGTGGCCCTTGTTCATATTCGTGTTCTACACGTCCCTACTTTCCAACAATTTGCCGATATCATGACCAAGGGCTTGCCTACGGCTTCATTTGAGAAGTTCCGGTCCTGTCTTTGCGTCAGCAGCGGTGCCGCTTCGACTGCGGGGGGTGTTGAGTATATGTGTTGTGCATATTTGTGTATTGGGCCCACCTCCTAGTTCCTTGTATAGTTAAGGTCGTGACCCACCTCTTGTACATCATATATACGTGCGCTGAGCAATATATCGTGCAATCATAATCTCATACACACACGAAGGAGAGTATTTGACACTTGCTCCTGAAAATGGTCCAAGGGCTGAAACAAAACGAAGAGTTGCTGCTACGAGCCAACAACCCACGTGTGGTGTATCTCACGCAAGAAACAATGGTGGTAGGCCCAAGGAAGGTGCCAACCAAAGCTAGACGCCTAGGTATAGGATCGATCTGCTTGCTTCCCCATACCTCGTTGATAATGACGTGCTGCCGCTAGCTGTAGAGTCGTCCAGTTGCTATTGCTCGCCATTATCTATCTCCTCTGGATCTCCTTGCGATACTGCTCGTGTAATCTCTTCTTTGTCCCGATCGGAGGATCATGGGTCATCCATAGAGTATAGAACCAAGACAGCGACGGAGGCAGTCCAGGGAGGCAGGGACCGGGGATCCCCAGTATTGGCCTCCGATCCCATCTAGCTCGTCGTAAAGTTTGTGGCTCCGCCGCTGGCTACAGTCGGGCGCTGCTGCCGCGTATATCTTCTCCGATCCTTCGCGCCCACAGACCATAGGTTTGTCCTCGCCGAGTCGCCGTATACGTACACACGTACGCCTATCCACTAATGCCACACTCCACGAGGTTGTCCATGCCCGGGGCGGTATCCTCGTGGTTGACATGTGTTTTCAGACTCCGCCATTGCAATGGTGTCTGCTCCAGCGTCGGCGTGGAGCTTGGAAAATAATCCAGGAGCGGTGCATATATTGTACTAGTCTGCATCGACGACGTCTGGAATACGGAACGTTTGTTGGGTTTGTGGTTCATGGATGTCATGTATGGTTTCTTTTTTCGGCGTTTTAGTCGTGGTGGGGTACCGGATATGTAGTTCGATGACGTGTCTGAGGTGTTGCTCCGGTTTAATTCGTTTAACGACAAGGTCTTCACTTTTGATGGGCCATCTTGGAAGTCCGCAAAGCTGTGTATCAGCGATGGAGCCGTGTTGGGCTTGGATGAGGAGGTGATCCATCATTATTTTCTTCGGTGGCTGCTGTGGTGATGCCGAAGGGAGGTGTGTGGGCGTTGCTTTCAAGCTCAGAGATGTTCTAATATCTTTTCAATTTTGTCATGTCGGTCTCTACGTGACTTCTACTTTTTTTTAAACGAGGCAAAAAACTTGATATTTTCATTAATTAAGGAGAGAGTTGCCCGGTAAATTGACGGAAAATCGGGCTAAAACCGATACAACACAACCTACATGATATGGGCACCACCGGTCAACCTGGCACCGACATGAACAGAAGCCACGACGGCACATGCCAAAAGATAACCACACGCGCAAACAACCGACAGCTCCGACATTGACGACGAACAACACAAGGGAAATACGCAAGACTTGCGCCGACCGTGCCCAAAAGAGCACCTCGGACACGCCGGGAAGAACCGACCACCGAAGACCACGCCGGGACCCTCTTCTCCACGCCATCATCGTTGCCAAATAGAAACCAGCGCCTCACCTCAGCAAACCACGCAGCGAAGAATAAGTTGATTTTTATGATATAAACGAGATATGTATTATTGTAAAAATGGCGGTGTCAGGAATTCAACCACATGTAGTCAATTTAATTTTGTGTAGACATGAGTATGGATTTGTAGGATTTTTTTGCATGATGTCAATTTTCTGTAGTACACTTTTTGGCAGAAAGCTGTGTCATCAATGGACTACACAGCTCATGTGTGGCTTCGCCACTAGTAAAAAATAAGTTGTCCACGCCTATCCGCTACACCACGCAAATACCCTTACAAATATGGCTTGATATTCTGACGCAAGCGACAAAACCGAAGCCTGTCTTCTACGTACTATTATACTAATAACTTTGGATGGATTACGAAATGTGGACGGATTGCAACAATACCAGGCGGAGGGTCGCCGCTGATGGAGCAGCGTCACATGATGCGGCGAGTGCGTGTCGGCGAGGTGCATGCACGAAGCTACCCGTCGGGGTGGGGGGACAGGGCGATACGGCCACAGTTTCCTTGGGTCCGTCCGTGCAGCCGGTGCCCACGTGCCGGGCGCCGCAGCCGTCGAGGCTACGGACGGCCGGACGGACGAACGGACGCGGGCACTTGCGGCGTGCCGCCACTGCAGCGGGGAAGGGTCGGCATCGCAGAGGCGTCAAGGATACTGTGTTGCCACCCGACGAGACGTTGCCGGTGCCCGGGCCCGGCCCTCCCATGCATGAACAGCGTCGAGGAATTTTTCTTTTGTGCCGGGAGCTTGGAACCTTTGCAACGAGACAACGGGGGCGATTAGATGGTCTGGCAACGGGACAAACCTCGTAGGGGATGGGAAATGGTGGCCTGGTGCGAGGGCTACGTTGACGTTTTCAGCTCCGATATATTCTCATCAAATGTTTAGAGCAACTCCAACCGTCACACAAAATTTTAAAGCATCACTGTAGCATTTTTAGGTTGTCGGATCCAACATTGATTTCCCAGATGTCAAATACGTGTGCTTAAAAGAACACGTAGTGTGAACTGTGAAGTGCGCGTAATTTGGCGCCTCAAATTTGCAGCTTGTAATAGTGTTTTCAGCGCGTGTCCAATCTTTTATTGCGTCCGCACTATTTTATAGCTTCTGCTGAAGTTGTCTGGCGCCCAAAATACCTGAATTTTAGTGCGCGGGGCTGTTTTTGACGTCTGTTGGAGATGCTCTACAAACACACCCTATTCAACATGCATGGTTGAATCTCAGTTTTTGTAGTACACTAATTCTAATACATTTTGCCAGTTCAAATAGAGGTACTCCCTCCGATCTGTATTAATTGTCACATAAATAAATGTATCTAGATGTATTTTAGTGTTATGTACATCGTTGGAACGACTACTAATATGGATCGAAGGAAATAATAACTAACAAGGTGCGTGGTCTCTTATCTATGTAGGTTTATCCATGATGACAACTAACTATATAAGCATAATGTTGAAAAGAGCGCTGGTATACACACACCACTGTGCAGCCGATTGTCGCACGGTCCTATTAATCCAACCATGTATTTGTAGGATAGTTTGGATCGAGGCATGGCATTTATGCCTGGGAGAAAATGAAGCCTGGCCATGCTCTGGATACCTGATACAGCTGCACAACAATACAGTGTCGGAAATTAGAACACACTTAGAACATTTTCAATAAAAGATGTAGATGCAAAAATTAGTGACTTAGAACATTTTCAATAAAAGATGTAGATGCAAAAATAACTAATTTTTGCATCTTCGAGGACTAAAAACTATTCTCCAATAGATGATGTAGATGGTAAAAAAAAATACATCTCTGCATTTTTAATATGTAAAATACAATACCTCGCGATGCCAATTATACATCTTAACCTATAAAAGATGTATATTTGCCAGTCAACCGTCAACGGTCGTTCCATTTGCTTCCCTCCCACCTCCCGTCGCACCGCCGCCGCCGTCTGCCCGCCCGCCATGCCCCACTGCAGTCACCCCGCGCCAGATCCGCCGCCGAAGCCGTCCCCGCTGCCGGCTCCAACGTTTCCCCGCCGTCGCCCGCCGCTAATTTCCACCGCCCGCCGCCGCTCCTCAGCCAACACCCGGCCGTCGCCTCCCCTCCGCCAGCCCCCGACCGTTGCTCTAGTCGCCCCGCCACCCACCCCGACGCCCGACGCCAACGTTCCTCCGCCCAACTCTACACGTCGCCGCTCCGAGCTCTCCCGACTCCGTCGTCGCTCAACCTTGCCGCCCCGTCGCCGCTGCCTGACCTCGCCATCCCTTTAGATAAAGTACTAGTTGAATGTAGTAGCTCAAATTAGTTGAAGTGGTCGTTTAAGTTATGGTTTTAATTAGAACTATGTTTAATTATTATGTTTGAAATGAAGTAGTAGTTGAATTTGCTATTTGCATCTTTTATTGGAGTTGCTATTTTACATCTTCAATATACATCTTCTGTTCGAGTTGCCTCTTTTTTGGAGATGTAAAAAACATTTTTTGGAGATGTAATTTTTTTACATCTCCCGTTTTACATCTTCAAATTTGCATCTTCTATTGTAGATGCTCTTATAGCCTAAATTTGTAGTGGAAATAAAGTAATCTTAACACCACTTCATGTATTAATTGAAGAAAAATAATTAAGAATCATTCCTAGCACACAAGAAAACATATGCACTAGCATATATGAAGGAAATAGCTTTCACAACACCTCAGTCCCTTCTCAGACGATATCTGGGCTAGGGGTAACTATGTGGTACCAGATTTTTAACATGGAGAACCCCAAAGTTGGGGTAAAACCCACGGGCCGAAGTCACCCAAATATTGTTCCACTATTATCAAATGTGGGATGTAGTAAGTTCTTCTCTAGGTAGCACTAGAAACTCTCGTACACCAATATTTCTGCATCACGGATAAATACAATAAAATTTAGGGCTGCATGAGCGAGAGACTGAAACAATCTCATCAAAGATAGTGAGACCATAATGGAAGGAGACAAGATGGTGGATCTGATCTTCACAACTTTAGGGATGGGACCCTTTCAATTTTCCTCTCCTTTCCACTCTCTCTTGGTTTCCCTTTTCTTCTCTAATGAGGGTTCAACTCACATTCATCACAATTCTTGGCGGTTGTTGGATGGGAGGCTAAACAACCCCAACCCTCATCTGTAAAATCCAAAATCATAAGTCATAACCATAATGGTTAGTTGGCTTTTGCGCATCTTTGGAATGCCTAAAAGGCCTCAAATAGCCATATCTTCATACCCGTATGCGAAATATATCCCAACAAATCCCTCCTCTGACTCATGAGAGGGGCACCGCCACCCTCTACCTTGCAACATGCTTAGCTTCTCATTTGGCAACATCTTGGTCATTGTATCCAAATCATTGTTGTCGATATGGATCTTCTTAAGTTGTAGCAACCTGAAACTAACAACATCTTGAATCCAATGATACACCACATCATTGTGCTTGGTTCGAGAGTGATAGTTTAAATTCTTAGCAAGGTGAATAACACTTTGACTATTACAAAACATAGCATACTTCTCTTGCTTCATGTCAAACTCTTACAAGTTCTTTATCCATACGAATTCCTTGCCACCATCATCCATATCAATATACTCAACTTATGTAGTTGATGTAGAAATACATTTATGAAATCTTGACTGCCATGACACTGTTCTCCTGCATATGTCATCAGATATCCAGATGTGAACTTTATACGATCCTTGTCACCAGCATAATCAAAAAGTTTATAGCCTTGCCATAGAAGATCACCACATCCAAAGCATAAACATTATTTAGAAGTTTCTTTGAGATACCTGAGTATCCACTTCATTGCTTCCAAGTGAGCTTTGCCTCATGAACGGGCGAACAACTCCAGCTGCATAGCCAATATCAGACTTAATACACATCATGGCATGCATCAAACCGCCCACATCAAATTGGTATGATACTTTACTCATTTATTCTTCCCCTTCTTTATTTTAGGACATTGTTTGTGATGGCTTGCAAGCCAAGAGATAACAGGTTTTGCATCTTTCATATTGAACCTTTCAAGTGCCTTCTCAACGTATCTTTCCTGTAAGAGACAAAGCGACTTATTTTATCTATCACGGGAGATCCTCATATCAAGTATTTGCCTAGCTGGTCCTAAATCTTTCATAACGGATAATTTATTCAATGTCTTCTCGAGGAGAACAATCCTCTTTGTGGCATTCCCAATCAACATGCCATCAACATATAGCAAGAAAATAATGAAATCACCCTCGACGTACCTCTACATATTAACACAATGCTCAGGTTGTGTTTTTTGGTAACCAACCCATATCATAAAATTCAAACTTCTTATACCACTCCCGAGGAGATTGATTCAAGCCATACAATCAATTATTCAATTTGCAAACTAGGTCATAGTTTCTTGCAACCATGAATCCCTCTGGATACTCCATATATATCACTTCCTCTAGGTCACCATGTAAGAATGTTGTTTTCACATCAATTTGTTCAATTTTCATGTCCATGGTGGAAGCCATGGCAAGCACAACTGTTAGGTCATTTCCCGTCTTTGTGTTTTGGGTGATGATGACAACTCTCCTTGTGATCTAATCATGTGTTAAGTTCTTCAGGTTCGCATCGTTTAGGCATTCTCTCTGGAAGGAAAAGATCGAAGACGGAGTTTTTCTACTTGTTTATTTCCTTGGTCGTAGGAAACCCGTACTATCAAGAGGGAATCAATCAGAAGGTGTGGGGTGAATCTTTACACGTACACTTATCTTGTCACCCACCTTTACCTTCTGCCCCGAGTAGAAGAGGTCCCTTAGCTCCTTCTGATGCAACAATTTTCTCCTCAGCGGTTGTACCGCCCAAGAGGCCGGTTGTACCACTCGCCTGTTGTACCGGTCCAACCACCGCCCCAGGGGTGATACCCTGGGGTTGCACCTCCTAGGTTCTTCCAAAGCGGTTGTACCACTGCCCCAGGGCGGTGGTACCGCCTGTTCACCTGATGAACCCTGGTGGGGTGCTACGGGCGGTTGTTCCGGCCGGGTACCGCCCAACCACCGAACTCGTTTTGTGATTGGGGCGATACTTGGGCGGTGGTGGCTCGGTTACCCCGGTTATGCTTTGCATACCGGTACTACCGAGTGTCCGAGCGGTTATACTGCTTGGAACTTAGCCACCCTGTGCACCAGGTCTAGGTGGTTGCTCTGGAGCTCCACCGCTCGACCACCGCCCATGGAGTGATTCCTCTCTGGTTCTAAGGCGGTTGTTGAGCGGTTGGGAAGTGGTTGGTCCGGTTGTTTCCAATAACCGGTACTACTGCTCAGTGGTCCGATTGTACTGCCTGCTAGGGTATTGGCCGCCTACCCGTGTTTTCCGGTTGTACCGGGGAGAGGGCGGTTGTACCGCTGCAGTGTAAAAATTGCTATAACGGTTGGATCTTAGGGTTTCCTATATAAAGGGGGTTCTTCCACCTACCCTCTTTACCTCTTGCCTCTCTCTCTCCACCATTAATGCGCTTCAAGCTTTCTTGCCAGATCTCTCTCTCTCTAGCCACTCAAACTTGTTGATTTGCTAGGGATTGAAGGAGGAGACCTAGATATACACTTCCACCAAAGGATATTTGATTCCCCATACTTTGTGTGGATTTTGATACTCTTGGGTGTTTGAGCACCCTAGACGGTTGAGGTCACCTCGGAGCCATATTCCATTATGGTGACGCTCTGTGGTTTCGTTGGGAGCCTCTAATTCAGTTGTGGAGAAAGCTCCAACCTTGTTTGTAAATGTTCGGTTGCCGCCTTCAAGGGCACCAATAGTGGAATCATGGCATCTCGCATTGTGTGAGGGCGTGAGGAGAATATGGTGGCCCTAGTGGCTTCTCGGGGTGCATTATGCCTCCGCACTACTCTAACGGAGACGTACTTCCCCTCAAAGGGAAGGAACTTCGGTAACACATCCTCGTCTTCATCGGTTCCACTCTTGGTTATCTCTTACCTTTACTTGTGCAAGCTTATATTGTGTTGTATCACTTGTTTGCATGTGTGCTTATTATTGTTGCATCATATAGGTTGCTCACCTATTTGCATATCCAGACAACCTATTTTGATGCTAAGTTAAATTTGGTAAAGGAAAGCTACAAATTGTTAGTTGCCTATTACCCCCCCCCCCCTAGTCGACCATATCGATCATTTCAATTGGTATCACAGCCTTGTATCTTTATTAAGGACTTTACCTTCCAAAGAGTATGGGTGACACCATAGTCGAGGCGGAGGAGCACTCCGGTGTGAATCTGTCCCTGTCTACGGTCGATTGGGGATCCTCGGTCTCTCGTGAGGAATTCAATGCGGCTTTGGACACATTGAAAACCTCCATGACGACCGAGGTCAAAGGCATGTTCAAAGAATTTCTCGATGGGCTTAAATTATCCACCGCATTGTTGGAAGTGGCTCGTCCCACTAACAAGGTGGCGGATGCTCTCCCCGATAAGGGGGGAGATAGTAGTGATCAAGTTCCGTTGCCTAAGAATGGGAGTGGCATCTTTGCCCGTGTTGAAGATCCTCTTACCTATGGAGGACCGGTTCACTCCACTCATATGAATCATGTTGGTGCTCCTCCTAAGTATGTAAAAAATGTGGATTTTGCCTCTTGGGTTTATGGCTTTAAACGTCATTTGAATCATAGTTCTACTAATCTTTGGAGAATTATTGAGCAAGGTTTCTACCCGCACGATCCAAGCAACTTCACTCCTAGAGAAGCCGCGGATCATCAATTCAACGAGTCTGCTCTCTTTATCCTCCAGGAAACTATTCCTCCCGAAGATATTGCTCATCTCTGACCTTTCTCCGTGGAAGGGAAGCGCATGCATTCAACGCTCAAACTTTGAAGTTGTTCAAGATGAAGCCGATGTGTTCGCCATGATTGAAGATGGAGAACCTCGAGAGCTTTATATAAGATTAACTACTCTCGCGGTCTCACTCCAAGATCATGGGAGCAAGGATACGGATGAAAATTGGATCAAGCGCAAGTTTCTCAAGGCTATGATGCCTTATCATAAGGACATGTCCTTCGTCATTCGTCAAAGACCGGACTTCCACAACTTGACATCAAGTGAAGTGTTGGATGAGTTTGTTGCGATGAGGATCTTGGACAAGACCGCCGACAATGCGGTGTTGCAGGCTCAACGATCTAAGAAGTCCAACCTTGCTTTGAAGGCCAAAGCAAGTGCGGAAGAAGAGGATGAAGGGGAAGAAGAGGAGTGTTGTCCCGAAGACACCAAATATGCCTATCATGAGCACATGGCTCTTGCTTCACGTCAACTATGGGGCAACAAGAAGAACTCAAGGCCCAACTTCAACAAGAACAACTCAAGTGGCTCCAAGGGCAAGCAACGTGTGAGGACATGCTACAATTGTGGCAATGTGATTCATTTTGTTGTGGATTGCCTTTACGAGAAGAGGGAAGACAATGGTGGAAAGCTTATCCGAAAAGAGAAGACCAAGTCTTTCCCAAGCAAGAACAACTTCACCAAGAAGACTCCTCCCAAGGGGTTGGTGGCACGAGAAGAGTACGATGAGGATGATGATGATAGAGAAGATGGTGAGTTGGTTGACATGGCCTCCATTGCCATTGCGACAACTCCAATGCACTTGAGGAAGAGTCACACAATGATGATCATGCTAAATTAAAGAAAGATCTTGATCATGTTCTTGTTATCTCTCGTGTGCTCAAATCCGAGAAGGCCAAACTTGGGGTTGACCATGCTAGACTCAAGGAGGAGTTTGACCTACTTGACAAGGCTCACAAGGCCTTGAAGAGTGTTCATGCTAGCCTGAAGGAGTCTCATGATCAACTCCAAGTATCACTAACCAAGGTGAAAGCCACTTTTCCTCACATGGTTCTAATTGATAATGCAAATGCTACTAACCCGTGTTGTGAGCATGTGCATCCTGTGGAGGAGAATGCAAAGTTGAAGGAGCAACTTGAAAAGGGCCTTGTGTCATGCATACAAGGTGAGAAGAACCTCAAAGATCTTTTGAGAAATCAAAAGGAAGTTGTGGCCAAGGAGGGAATTGGGTTTGCACCCAAGTCCAAGAAGAAGAAGAATGACAAGACCAAGCAACATCTTCCTCTCAAGCAAACTTTTGTGAAGGAGGGGGAGGGTACTTCTAAGAAGACGATGAACAATGCGAAGGGTGGTGGTGCCAAGAAGGTCAATGCCACTCCTTCCAACAAAGCCGACGACTTTAACCCGTCTTATGTGTTATGTCGTGCTAGTGATGGCATGTTTATGCGAAATTTGTTGGTTCTTCTTATGAATACATTGAATGGTCTATTTGGGTTCCTAAGACCCTTGTTGCTAACATTAAAGGACCCATTACAAAATGGGTACCTAAAACCAAGCATTGATCTCTTCTAGGAGTTTGCTTCTGGTGGGGGATCATGGTTGCTCGATAGTGGAGCCACAAATCATATGACCGGAAGCAAAGACTTGGTGGTGGACATGCACAAAATCTCATCTATGCCCACCAATGTCGAATGGGGTGATGCATCATCTTCTAAGGTATTGGGTCTTGGCAAGGTTGTCGTTTCTCATGATCTCACGATCAAGATAATCATGCTTGTTCAGTCCCTTGCATACAATTTACTTTCTGTTCGTCAACTTGCACTCATGGGCTTTGCTACTTTCTTTGATATTGATTCCATGGCCCTCTTGTGGAGCAAGACTCTTAAATTATACTTTGTTGGGCATGTCGAGAACGTTCTCTATGTGGTTAACTTCTCGGAGTGACCCACTAAGACCGCGACATGCCTAATGGCTAAAGTTGACGTGGGGTGGCTTTTTCATCGTCGTTTGTCCAACGTCAATATGAGATCTTTGCAAAGTCTTCTCAATAGGGACCGTGTCCGTGGACTAACGAATGTTAGTTTTGCTAAAGATCGTGCTTGCAATGCGTGTATCAAAGGAAAGCTACATGAGAAGGCTCACCCTCCCACTTCTATCATCTACTCAATGAGGCCTTTGGAGCTCCTTCACATGGATCTCTTTGGGCCTCCATCCTTTGATAGTCTTGGGGGTAGAAAGTATTGCTTGGTGATTGTGGATGATTATTCAAGATACACTTGGGTATATTTCTTCAAGAGGAAGAGTGAGACCCAACAAACCGTCATCAACTTTGCAAATGAAGCTCAACGTCAACATGATGCAAAGATTTTGATGATAAGAAGTGACAATGGAACCGAGTTCAAGAACTACACCTTGGATGCGTTTCTTAGTGATGAGGGGATCAAGCATCAATATGCCACACACTATACCCCTAAAAAATGGTGTGGCAGAGAGGACGAACCAGACATTGATGGACGCGGCAAGGACCATGATGGTGGAATTCAAGTCTCTGTACAACTTTTGGGCCGAAGCCATCAACACCGCTTGTCATGCATCCAATCAGCTCGATCTCTACAAAGGCTTGAATAAGACTCCATATGAGATACTTACCGGCAACAAGCCCAACCTCAAGTACTTTCGGGTGTTCGGGTGTAAGTGTTTCATACTCAATAAAGGTGTTCGTTTGTCTAAATTTGAGGCTAGAGCTCATGAGGGCATATTTGTTGGCTATGCTACATACGCTCATGCTTACCGTGTCCTCAACAAGCCCACGGGACTCATTAAGGAGACATGTAACGTGGAGTTTGATGAGAATAACAGCTCCCAAGTGGAGCAAAGTGGTACTTGTGATGTAGGTGATGAAATTACTCCCCGAGCCATAAGAATAATGGGTGTTGGTCATTTCCTACCCGTTGTGGAACCCCTTGTGGCCGAAGGAGAAGGATAATGTTCCACTCAAGTGGAACCATCACCAACCCAAGACCCACACGCTTCCGAAGAACAAAGTGAAGGCCCTCAACCCAATGAACAAGGCCAAGTGCAAGATCATCCGCAAGATGGTGATGATCCACCAAGTGATGCACAAGGCCAAGTTCCTTCTACCGAGCAAGTTCAAGATCAATAACAAGCTCAAGATGACGCTCATGATGATCAAGTTACCGCCCCTCAACTCTCTCTTGAGGAGCAATTGGAGCATCGTGCTGCCAAAGTTGCTTCCAAGCTCGCTTCTAGAGAGCATCACATGGAGAACATACTTGGAAGCATAACAAAGGGGTAAGCACTTGTAGACAATTAGCAAACTATTGGGCACATCATGCGTTTGTTTCTTGTGTTGAACCCCAAAAGGTCTATGAGGCGCTCAAAGATCCAGATTGGCTCAATGCCATGCATGAAGAACTCAACAACTTTGAACGCAACAAAGTGTGGCGGTTGGTGCCAAGGCCAGAGGAGAACCATAATGTCATTGGAACCAAATGGATCTTCAAGAACCAGTAAGATGCTCACGTCATTGTCATTCGCAACAAGGCTCGTTTGGTGGCACAAGGCTACTCCCAAGTCGAGGGTATCGAATATGGTGAAACATTTGCTCCCATTGCTCGCCTTGAATCTATTCGTTTCTTGCTTTCCTATGCTTCACATCATAACTTTAAGTTGCAACAAATGGATGTGAAGAGTGCCTTTCTTAATGGTCCTCTTAATGAGTTGGTGTATGTCAAACAACCCCCGAGGTTTGAGGATCCTATGCTCCCCAATCATGTGTATCAACTCGATAAGGCGCTCTATGGCCTTAAACAAGCCCCACATGCATGGTATGAGCACCTTACCGAGTTGTTGCAAGATCGTGGGTTTGAAATTGGGAAAATCGACCCCACTCTTTTTACTAAGAATGTAAAAGGGGAGTTGTTTGTATGCCAACTATATGTTGATGATATTATCTTTGGTTCTCCTAACAAAGCTTTCAATGATGAGTTTGCCGCACTCATGACCGCGGAGTTTGAGATGTCCATGATGGGAGAGTTGAAGTTTTTTCTCGGGTTCGAAGTCAAACAAACAAGAGAAGGAATCTTCATCAACCAAGCCAAATACACTCAAGACATGCTCAAGAGATTCAATCTAAGTGATGCCAAGACGGCTTCTACTCCAATGCCTACCAAATGCCAACTTGACATTGATCCCAATGGTAAAGCGGTGGATCAAAAGGTATATCGTTCTATGGTTGGTTCCTTGCTTTACCTTTGTGCATCTAGACCGGATATCATGTTGAGTGTGGGAATTTGCGCACGGTTTCAAGCCTCACCTAAGGAAAGCCACTTTGTGGCGGTCGAGCGAATCTTTCAATATTTGGCTCATACCCCAAACTTTGGCTTATGGTACCCTAGAGGAGCAAACTTCAACTTGTGGGCTTTTTGGATTCGGATTGGGCAGGAGACAAAGTGGATAGGAAGTAAACTTCCGGAGGGTGCCAATTTCTTGGTTTCTCTTTGGTGAGTTGGTGGGTTACGGTGTCATTTGTGACAAAGTGCCTCTTTGGTGTGACAATGAAAGTGCCATCAAGATTTCTCTCAACCCGGTGTAACACTTCAAGACGAAGCATATTGAGATTCGGTATCACTTCATCCGGGATCACATTAGGCGAGGGGAGATTGATCTTCACTATGTCAACACTCAGCATAACCTTGCAGATATTTTCACGAAGCCTTTGGATGAAGCACGATTTCGCGAGTTAAGGCATGAGCTAAATATCATCGATTTGATTAATGTGGCTTGAACCCGTGCACACCTCACCATACTCATATTGGTGTCTTATTTAGATGTAGGCATGGAGATAGGGGGAGTGTTTTTCTCTCAATGAACTCACCCTCCCCCCATCATGCATAAATCGATCAAGTCTTTCATGTTAACCATTTTTATGGTACTTGTGCTTCAAAGATGAGTTCCGGTCATGGGCCCAAGGTTAAAATCTTTGTAGTGCCATACCTTCACACTTAAACATAGGTGGCCTCGGCCACCGCCCCTTTCTCTTAAAAGGGGTTGGTTTCTTTGGATCTTATTCACTCTTGCTAGTCTTTGTTAGGTCCTAGGTGGTGTGATCTCCAAGTAGTGATTTTCTTTGGTTGCTTTTTTTTGCATTCTTGGAGGTCATCACACCCTATTTTAGTGACTTTCTCTATCCTAAGCCTTCCTCTACCTAATAACCATCTATTACAATTGCACACAACTTGATCGTGGTATGGGTGATGGTGACTGGGCGGTACAACCGATGCCCCTGGCGGTTCAACCGCTCGGGCACTCGCTTATGTTGTCCTTGGTGTACTACCAGGGGTGGCTGGGCAGTTCCACCGCTCGCCCCCAGGTTGTGCTCCTGCCGGTACTGCCGCTCGATTTCCGGCGGTACTACTGCTGCCCTCCAGGCAATGAAAGTACCGCCTGCAATCACTGGTATGTACCAGGGAGCGGTACAACCGCTTCACGGATTACGGGTATTTATAGGGGTCGGGGCCGAAGAGGTATCCTCTTCCTCCCCTCGCCCTCCTTTTTCCCTTCGTCTGCCCTAGCCGCTAGTTGCCATTGCCCTTGCCCCAGAGTGCTCGTGGACACTCCGGAACCGTGGGCCTTCCTTGGATTCGCTCCATGGAGGCCCCCTCCCTCCCGATCTCATCCCATGGATGTCGGTAATGCCCCACTTCTTCTTTCTAGGGTTTCTCCTCTTGTTTTCGTATTCTTAGGGCATTGCTTGGTATCTCGCGTTTTTGGTCAAACTATTGGGTGGAAGAGATCTATGTATACTAATGCTAGTGTTTGTGTGTTCTTAGGATGTCGAATATTGCTAGATTGATTCGAATCTCGTAGGTCCCTGTTCTTCACTTGGTTGTTCTGCTTGCTTCCAGTGGTTCTACCGCCCCCATGGGCGGAACAACCGCTCGAGCGGTTCTACCGGCTGTAGAACCGGTACAACCGGGATTTCTGAACCACACAACACTGTTTTACCTTCTCAGATTCACAAGCATTATATTCTTTTGCTCTTATGTGCAATCCTCTCATCTTTTTTGGGTCTCTTGTGTGCTTCCCGTGTGTGTCTGCAGGTGGCTCAAGCTCTCGTCCTGCCCCTCGTGCAAAGACCAAGAAGCATGCACGAAGAAACAAGCGCCATACTGAGTGTGATGGGGAGGAAGAGGTTGTTATTCCTACCAAGCCAGCCCGCCGAGAAAAGTCTGTTGCTGCCAAGCAACGTGTGGTCAGGCCTTTGCACAAGTGGAAAGCTAAGGATTGGGAAGCCTTCCGGAAAAGGAATCCGTACACGATTCCTATTGAGCCTCGGTGGACTACTGTTCAGTTCTGTAATGAGATGCAAGTGAGGATTGTTCATGAGCTTTTCGAGCATAACAAGAATTGGTTCACCAAGTAGTGGACTATTGACCTTGACCATTGGTGGAGCAACATTGTGACGCCCCAAGACCGATGCGCCAGGTGTCTTCTAGTTATTCGCTGTCGTTGCCATGTCATGTGCTTGCGTGTTGCATCTTGCCATGTCATCATGTGCATTGCATCCTCATGTTTTAAAACTTGCATCCGATCTTATTCTCCGTTGTCCGTTTCGGGATCCGACACTCTCACTTGCACCCATTGCACCTCCCAAATCTTGTTTCGTGAGCGGGAGAAAACGTTCTCGGAATGGGCCGAGATTTGTCGAGTGGCCTTGGTATATCACCGGTAGACGGCCTCTCAAATTTCGTTCCATTTGGAGGTCGTTTGATGCCCCAATGGTTAACCGCATGAACCGCCGGACCCCTCTCTCTTTGCAGCCCAGCACCCCATTACAACAACCCACTAGCCATCTAAACCACCCTCATGCTCTTCGCCGTTGGATCATGATCGCGTGGCCAAAAATCGCACCCCATTTGGACTCTCCTAACCCCCTCTTTCTTTTCTTTTAATTCTTTGTTTTTTTCTTTTCAATCTTAATATTTAGAGACAGAAACCCAGCCAGGCCCACCCGTTCCCAGGCCAGCCCAACGTCCTCCTAAGTCCCGGTCGGGGCCTATCTAACCCTAGTCGCAGGGGAGAGCTCGGCTCGATCCCCACTTGCCTCTTCTCCACCTCTAGCGCCGCCAGCATCGATCCCCTCCGGCCTCTCGCTCGATCCCGCTGCGCTCCCTCGATCTCCTCCCACCTCTCGCAACACCACCTCCTCCCTTCCGTGCCGGCCATCCTTCGCCTCACCATGGCTTGCCACCGCCTTGCACCGCCAGCAACCTCCTCCTTGCTGCCTCAAGCCGTGCCCGGCCTCCTGCCACCACCGGAGCGGCCAACTCCGTCGGCCCCATCGTCGTCGCGCTCTCTTGCCACCGACTAGGGCCTCCATGGCCTCCTCGTCGCCGCTTCGCCTGTCCTCGACCATCAGTGCCCTCGCCGGAGTCACCCGCTGAAGCCGAGGCCGCTGCTCCTCGTTGGCCAGATCCTCCGCCGCCCTGGCCGTCTCCCGCTCCTCGCCTCGAGCACAGGCGCTCCAAGGCGGGTCTCCTACTACACGTCATCCTCGGAGCTCCCCCACACCAGTAGACAGCCACACCTCCGCCTCGTGTCCGGTCAGATCGGGACCGTCCCCGGCCTAGCCTCCGCCCGTGACCCCGTCCCTGCCGAGCCCGGCCATGGACGTGCCACCTATGCCCGTGCCGCTCCTATGCGCCTCCCTGCACGAGCACCTTGACCTCACCACTGGCAGCAGCAGCTGCTGCACCCTCGCGCCTGCACCAGGTCAACCCTCGCGTGCTGCTGTCCACCCGAGGCCCCAGGTGTTGCTTTGTTTCGGAACATCAAGACCAGCAAGATTAACAAGACCAAGACCACCAAGTACCTCGTCGACAAGTGTACCACTTCCTTCGCAAGAATTGAGACTGGCAAGTCCGTTGACCCGCCAAGTACCACAACATCCGTGTTTGTCTACATGTAACAACAACTACCGCCGTGTCTGGAATCGCCAAGAACGCCAAATACCCCGATGACCGATGCCGATAAACTAATATCGCCGTGACCCCGAACATCTACGGAAACTCAAACGGCTACGAACCGTGTACGACTACGGTCACTATGGATCCGTCAAGTACATCTAAAGCGACTTGAACATCTACGAACATGTACGACTACTTCCACTACCGCCGCCACGTAAACAACTACTTCCCTCGACGACTCGTGAACAACTACACAACTACTTCCTCTACGAACTCGTTCCGCCCCGAAAACGCACGCTTCGAAGGTATGCCATCGAGACAACGTCCGTGGACGAATGTGTGATGTATGAGATGCTCGTGTTTGCACCACGTTTGAATTGTCGTTTGTGATGCCCCTCGTTTGCCTTACCACCAACCCGTGGGAACCCGGTAACGGGAGCACCCCACCATCTTTGCATGACACGCTCACGTCGACCCTCTCTTTTGCACCGGCCTCTCAATGAGCTACCGGAACCGATATGTTGATGTGGCATCATTTTCGGATTCATTGCCGTGGCACCCCTTTCCTTGCACCATGGTGACTAAATGCTCCATATCATCTTCATGTCAACTTTTAACTAAAAATTGCATAAAACTTGCATTTTTCATCCACATCATGATAACAACATTTAAAATGTTTAAATTGTTGTTTGCATTAATAATTGCTATATGCACATGGGGATTTTCCGGAATCATTGTTGTTATTTCCAGACTCATTTTAAATGCCTAGTGTAGTTTGCTCATGGTTCACCTCTTGTCATGTTAAAGAACATTTAATATTTTTGTCTACATAAATGAGAGCGAACTAAATATGTGAATGTGGTGTTTTGTCAATATGCAACTTGTTGCATATTGAGCTCCACTTAACTTGTACTTTGTTTGTGCACTTTGCCATGCGTTGCATCTTTAAACCGGACATGCATCATACTTGTTTGTGCATCATATGCCATGTTTATGCTTGTCCGTTTACCATGTTATTTGCTTCTTTCTGGTTTGCTTCTCTCGTTAGCTTCGGTTTTGTTCCGGAGTTGTGAGGATTCGTTCGACTACGACCGTTTATCTTCTTCATGGACTCGTTCTTCTTCCTTGCGGGATCTTAAGCAAGATGACCGTCACCTTGGATCTCATTGCTATCATTGCTATGCTAGTTGTCTCGATGCTATCGATATATGTCGTGCTGCCTATCTATTGTTATAAGCCTCTCATTGTTGCCATGAAACCTCTAACCTTTGACACCAACCCAGCAAACCGTTGTTTGGCTATGTCACCGCTCGCTCAGCCCCTCTTATAGCATTGTTAGTTGCAGGTGAAGATGAAGATTGCTCCATTTTGAAACTTGGATGTTTTGGAATATCACAATACCTATTGCTATAATTAACACACCTATATACTTGGTAATGGGTGGAAGGCTTGGCCTCTTTCTCGGTGTTTTGTTCCACTCATGCCGCCTTAAGAACCGATAAACCGGTGTTATGTTCCTTGCGTTTGCATTCCTAACACGGTTGGGGGTTATGGGACCCCCTCGACACTCCGCTTTGAATAAAACTCATCCAGCAAGGCCCAACTTTGGTTTTACGATTTCCCTAATAACTAAAAACATGCATAGGGACTTTCCGGACCCTGAGGACTTAATTTACAACCCGGGCCAGTGCTCGTCATGAGTGTTGGTCCAAAATGGCAGTAGCCGGGGCCATCAACGGGTGTGCCAGCCGGAAACTCAGCCAATCCGGACGTGTCCTGAGACGAGATACGCGCGGCTACTATCAGGGTGTCGGCACGCCAGGAGGTCTTGCTCGACTTGTTTTACCATTGTCGAAATGTCTTGTGCACCGGGATTCCGAGTCTGATCGGATTGTCCCTAAGATAAGGTTTTTTACCTCTGCTGATCGTGAGAGCTTGTGATGGGCTAAGTTGGGACACCCCTGCAGGGTTATGATCTTTCGAAAGCCATGCCCGCGGTTATGTGAAAGATTGGAATTTTTTTATGTCCGGTTGTAGAAAACTTGACAGAGGATCCGAAATAAAATACACCAAACGCGTGAGCAACCGTGACCGTCTCTTTTCATTTTGAGAAGAGAACACGGTGGGGTTATGTTTGACTCGTAGGCAGGATCACTTAGTGATCATTACTAGTTTGCGATCGTTTGTGTAGATGCTCATCTTATTCTTGTACTCGTAAGTTAGCCACCATACAATGCTTAGTCACCGCTGCAATCTCACCACTTAACCTCTCCATACCCATTAAGCTTTGCTAGTCTTGATACCCATGGTTATGGGATTGATGAGTCCTTGTGGCTCACAGATACTACAACAACAATTGCAGGTGCAGGTTTCCGATGACTTGACCTGAGAGCGATGTTTACTTGTGTTGGAGTTCTTTCTTCTTCTTCCTCGTCAGTTTTTCGATGACCTTGTAGAAGGCCGGTGTTCAAAGGATGTTGTTTTCGATTAATTGTATTTGGATGTAAAGACTATGCTTATGAATCCAGTGTATATAACTTTTGTGCTATTTATAATATCAGCGTCTTTTTCTTACCTCCCGTGTGACTATTTATCCAAATCTGAAAGTTTCCAGTCGTCGGCTTCAGCCCCCAGGTACATAGTACTGGGGTGTTCGGTCATATGCAAATACACACTTTATCCAACGTCTTGGTCCGTATAGGAGGTGTATGCGGAGCGAACCAGGCAATCAGACTATGCAGCGTTATTCCTTTCACTTAGTCGTAGGAGTTTGACAAGTGGGGCTAGGTACTAGCCCCTGGTGCGAATGAAGTATCCAATTGTAATTGGCTGGGCGAAAAACCAACCCTTCGTATAACACGGGGTAGATCTCTATCGATCGTAATATAAAACTAAGTCACCGGATTGCAGACCAGGTTCTCGTTGATCATGACAGTCAGTTTTCGGCTTTCTCTACTTAGGTACTTGACTGGACTAGCCAGAAGTACTATCGCAGTAGTTCTCCCTTTACACCCTAGCTGAACAATCGGGAACATAGGGGTAACGGGCAACCCAACTATTGACCCAAGACATGATTCGGAACTGATGCATATAATGCAAATATCCAGGACACCGAACTCTCCCTATAGGTGTTTGGTATTTTCGACATATACCAGGGCTGAATACATCCCCTGGTAATAAACCTATATTGACAAGGCACATATGGCAATCTGATGCGAGAAGAGAACATTCCATGGTGAGTAAAAACTCTGGACATAATATGAATAAAATTGTTCTATTAATATCCCTCTATAGTACGGCGAGCCGCAAACTTTACAGATAATGCCGACAACCTTTTTTGGACATTTTACATGCCAAAAAGGTATATAACAAGAAAGAGAAAAAAAGGTTTACACAGGGTCTTAATCTATAAAGAAACCTTAGTGCGGGTCCCTGCTGCACGTTTGCGCCGTTTTCTCCTCTATAATGTGCCCTTGAAGGTACGAGTATGATGGCCATTTGTAGAAGAAAAAAATAAACCTAGAAACGAAGAAGTCAATCCGGTGTGGCCAAAGTAAGTCTGGTTCGTTTTAATGAACCAAGAGAAGATAAGTTTAAAGTCCAAATAGGGTCTAGCCGAACTACGGACTGTATGCGGGTGCCCCTCGTCGCCACCCAAGGAATTTTTACGGCATAATTATGTACTCGAGGCACATATGCTATCACCTTGTGGGGCGGGCTACAATTCTATATCTTCTTTTTTGACCCCTTTGATTGGCCTTATCACTACAGCCACGGATTGAGCGAAAGCCGCCCAAATGAAGATCAGATCACAAAATCATTCTACGATCGATCGAGTTATTCTCTATATCTGTATATAACATAAGAAGACAGAGAGACTCGACTTCAAGATGGAGATTGCCATCTGCACCTGCTCATTCAATTATTCTATTCCGAGAAATCAGGACGGGGACATAGCTGTCAATCTTGCTCAGGTTCATCTGAGCTGCCACACTGAGGCGTGTGCCGGACACGTTTAGCTATGTCTGCTATTGATATATTATATGGCTTGAATAGGCCGCATTGTACTTCGGCTGCTAAGGCCGCGGTATCTTCCTCCGTACGGAGAGAGCGCTCATATTTCCATTGACCGTGATAACGCCACGTGGTGTAGGCATTTTGAGCTTTAAATAGGCATAATGCGGGACTGCATTAAAGCGGGCAAAGGCCATTCTTTCGAGTAGGGCGTGATAGCCACTTCGGAATGGAGCTATGTCGAAGGTCAGTTCTTTGCTTTGAAAGTTGTCGGGAGAACCGAATACAACCTCCAATGTTAAGGAGCCCGTGCAGCGAGCTTCAACGCCCGGTATCACTCCGTTAAAGGTCGTGCTGCTTGGCTTGATTCTTGATGGGTCGATCCCCATCTTGTGGATAGTGTCCTGATATATCAGATTGAGAGTACTATCGCCGTCCATAAGGACTCGGGTTAGATGGTATCCATCTATTATTGGGTCGAGCACTAGGGCATCCGAACACCCGTGCCAAATACTAGTCGGATGATCCCTGCGATCGAAAGTGATCGGACAGGCTGACCATGGGTTGAATTTTGGGGCGACAGGCTCAACGGCGTAGACGTCTCAGAGTGCGCGTTTGCGCTCCCTCTTTGGGATATGAGTGGCATATATCATGTTCACTGTTTTGACCTCCGGTGGAAATTTCTTCTGTCCCCCTATATTCGGCTGGCGAGGTTCATCCTCGACTTCGCTCTGAGCTCCTTCCCCTTGTGTTCGGTGTTTAGCTTGCCGGCCTACTTGAAAACCCAACGGTTACGATTGGTGTGATTGGCAGGTTTTTCTGGGGTGCCATGGATTTGGCAGGGCCTGTCTAATATTATGTCCAAACTCGATGGACCATCTTTGTTGCCTTTAAATGGCTTCTTCCGTTGACCGGGTCTGGAGCCGCTGAATCCGGTGTTTACCGTTGTATCATTTGGGATTCCAGGATTGTTTCGACACTTGTTTTTATTGCGACGTGGCTTTCCATTGCCGTCCCTAACTTCAGATGTTCCAGGGTCGCTGGTGCTGCTACGAGCTAACCAGCTATCCTCACCCACGCAAAAGCGAGTCATGAGTGTAGTTAGGGCTGCTATTGTCCTCGACTTTTCCTGTCCAAGGTGTCTGGCTAGCCACTCATCCCGGATACTATGCTTGAATGCCACTAAGGCTTCGGCGTCCGGACAGTCAACGATCTGGTTCTTTTTAGTGAGAAACCGGTTCCAAAGCTTGCAGGCTGACTCCCCGGGTTGTTGTACGATGTGACTTAAATCGTCAGCGTCCGGGGGCCGGACATAAGTCCCTTGAAAATTGGCCCGAAAAGCGTCCTCAAGTTCTTCCCAACTCCCAATGGAGTTTTCAGGGAGACTATTTAGCCAGTGCCGAGCTGGTCCTTTCAGCTTGAGGGGTAGATATTTGATGGCGTGGAGATCATCTCCTCGAGCCATGTGAATGTGAAGAATAAAATCTTCTATCCAGATGGCAGGATCCGTCGTTCCATCGTACGCTTCGATGTTCACGGTGAAAGGATCGATATGGTTGACTAGAGGGGGGGTGAATAGGCAACTAACAATTTTAAGCTTTTCTTATAAATTAAACTTAGCAACAAATTAAGTTGTCTAGATATGCAACTAGGTGAACAACTTATAGGAAGCAACAATAACAACCACACAAGCAAGCAGGCTAAGGTATACAAAGAAAGCTTGCACAAGTAAAGGAAAGAAATAACCACAAGTGGAGCCGGTGAAGACGAGGATGTGTTACCGAAGTTCCTTCCCTTTGAGAGGAAGTACGTCTTTGTTGGAGCGGTGTGGAGGCACAATGCTCCCCAAGAAGCCACGAGGGCCACCGTATTCTCCTCACGCCCTCACACAATGCGAGGTGCCGTGATTCCACTAGTGGTGCCCTTGAAGGCGGCAACCAAACCTTTACAAAAAAGGTTGGGGCAATCTCCACAACCGAATTGGAGGCTCCCAACGACACCACGCAGCTTCACCACAATGGAATATGGCTCCGAGGTGACCTCAACCGTCTAGGGTGCTCAAACACCCAAGAGTAACAAGATCCATGAGGGATTAGTGGGGGGAATCAAATTTCTCTTGGTGGAAGTGTAGATCGATGCCTTCTCAAGCAATCCCTAGGAAATCAACAAGTTTGATTGGCTAGGGAGAGAGATCGGGCGGAAATAGAGCTTTAAGCAGCAATGGAGCTTGGGGAGGAAGAGGTAAGTCTTCTTGGGGAAGAAGACTCCCTATATATAGTGGGAGGGCAAATCCAACTGTTATCCCTCAATTCTGCCCGCAGAGCACGGTACTACCGCACATAACGTGCGGTACTACCGCACGGCCCAGCGGTACTACCGCACAGGACGCGGTACTGCCGTTGGCGCGGTACGAGCCAGAACTAGCCCCTGTTGCGTTAAAACACCGGGCGGTAGTACTGCCGGAGCGGTACTACCGCACGTCCTTGCGGTACTACCGCAAGGCAGGGTCAGACTGACCGAGGAGGAGTGCGGACTAAATAAAATACATCCGCAGCTACTTCCGCAAAGTTACGGTCGTTGCAAAAACCCGACACGGTACTACCGCTTGCATGAAGCGGTACTACCGCGTAGGACGCGGAAGTAAAAAATTACTTCTGTGCCTACTACCGTACTAGTTACGACGCTGGGCCAGTTACACGGTACTACGGTGTCCATGGTACGGTACTACCGTAACCCTGGAGCGATACTACCGTGGGGCCGTGTGGTACTACCGCGTTCTTTGAGCGGTACTACCGCATGCCCAGCAGTGGTAGTAGTAGGACGCCATTGTTTTTGTAATGACAAGGAAAACAGCCGGAGCTCCAGAGAAGCGAAGGAAAGGTGGTGCGAATAAATAGACGTGTACGTGTTGATTCCACCCAAACCTTTCCGAAGCGGACCCCCTCTTAATAGTACGGCTTTCCTATGACTCAATTCCAGAAACTAAAGGAAACACGTCTTCCATAGTTTCCGAGGGGCACTAAACCGTCTTGTGCCTAGGTGTGATATATCTGAAAAGCTCAGTGCACACGATTAGTCCGCAAAAGCATTGTCATCAATCACCAAAACTACTTAGGGAGAAATATGCCCTTACAATCTCCCCCTTTTTGGTGGATTGATGACAATACGGGATTTGCACAAAGATATATATAACAGAATAGTAAGCAAACCCAGCATAATTATAAAATATAGGTAAGCTCCCCCTAGATGTGTGCATACATAAGAAGATGCTTTGGACTGCATAGCACACATACTTGGATCAACGCTCCCCCTATATTTTATAAACAACATACTCCTTGCAACAAAGAATAAGACTCTACGCATGGATGTAAGGAGGATAATGCAAGCACATATTAACAGGGCAAGTGAAGCAAACGCTCACAACCTAGCAAATAGCATAGACATAATAACGAGATAAGGAGTAGAGTGCATATGTCTCACACCATATGAAAGGTCTCACACACATGACACAAACCAACGAAAGTAGATAAGGTTCGACCAACGAAAAGCAAATAAAACACGACACATGACGCAAATCCTACATTCTCTCCCCCTTTGGCATCGAGACACCACAAAGGGAAAGAGGACACCTAATACATAGGTGGTAGCTCAGGCGGAAGAGATCAGTCGTCACGAGCTCCGTCAGACTCCTGCTGCTCCTCCTCAGAATCAGACCACTTGAAGCCCTGCTTGGCAATCCACTCAGCCTCTGGAGTAATGATCTCCTCTGACCCATTAGACGCATCCTCACCAAAGATCCTCACTATCTTCTTGTCACGCTGGCGAGCCTGCTTCTGAGTCACATGAGCCTTGTATTGCCCCTTTGCCTGCATACAAAACAGAGCCTTCATCTTGCTCTTCAGCTTTTTAGCCCACGAGGGATCAGACGAGGGGGGGAGCATACCCTCCAGAACTGTCCTCATCGGCTGCCTCCTTCTCAACTTGCTCCTCATCCTCATCCATGTTAGCTGCAGCAGCCTCTGCACGGGTAGTAGTGTTAGCCCATCGACTCTTGATGCGAAGTCGGATAGGCTCATGACGAATCCAGTGAAGGGCCTCAAACTCTTCATCAGGATATAGCTTCTCCCAAGTCTTGGAGATCGGCAGAAATAGGTAAGGACCGTAGATAGGCACTTTGCGGGTGAATATTGCAAAGCGGAGCTCACACCACATGATATGTGAGATATCAAGTGGTTGAGTCTGAGCACTGCGGGCCTCCTCACACATAAGCATCATGTCCACGAGGTATGAATGTACCTTGTCCTTGTCCCCAATGCGAGGAAACAATGAGTTGCGGAAGATCCTATGCATAATATCCAGAAAGGGGTTCATCACCCAAGTCTTCTTGCCACTAGCGAGCGTCTTCTCCACATAGAAAGGCAGCAGCCGGTCCTTGTTGGCAGATTCTTCATTGGCATGAGGGCGAGCTCCAATAGGAGTGTGGAGCCCCTCATCAGCAACCTGAAGCAGATCCATAAAGTCCTTCCATGTAGCAGTCATCTTATGTCCATTTGTCATCCAAGTCAGGTTGTGTTCCTCCTTAGGATGGAAGTGAACCGAAGCATAGAACTGTGCCACAATTTCTGGGTCAAAGTCCATCTGAAATGACATCATATGTGTTGGAGATATTGACCACGGGTGTCCTCATCGACCACCCATGGTATTTCAAGACAATTGGGGGCCGCCTGTTACCCCCCGACCGCCTACTCATCGGGTCGCCTCCTGGGGAAGCTAAGCCCAGGAGCCGGATGCCAGCAGGCGGCGGGGGCCCAAACAGGCGGCAGCCTCATGGCCAGCGACCAGAAGATGGCCTCGCGCCTCCCCCTCGGGACACGTGCGGGGGAACCACGACAAGGCTAAGGCATGGCTATAGTTGAGCATGTCCTTAGAGAATCTATAAGGGCGTGGCTACAGTGAGGGCGTATCTTATGGACACCTCTTAAGCGACGTATCATTGTAGCCATGCTGTCAGTGACCAAGCCTCAGTCAGAGGAAGCCACGATCCCACCACCCACAGGCGGCAGAGCCAGCAGGCGGCTGGCCCCACCGGCCAGTGGGTGAGCAAGAAGCAAGCGGCCCCAGGCAGGCGGCCTGGGGGGCGGTCCGCCTGGTACCAGGCGGCTCACCGTGCCCTAGGATTCTGAACCTCATCAAGATGACAAGACAGGATGTGGTGGCAGCGTACGGCAGGAGGCGGCGGGACTGTAGCCATTGCCCTCCTTACGATGTTGCCATCAGCAGAAGAGCGTCTACAGTAAAAGGCAATCATGAGGACCCACAGATGGCGGGCCCCGGCAAACAGGCGGGAAGGCCGGCACCCGAAGACGTTGACAACTGGGGGCCATTCCGCTTGGATTACTATTGTACCCCTGGGGGGGTAGGCCTATACAAACCCCCAGGGTCCTCCATGTGGAGGGGTTGGACTCAAAGAAGAAGAGTGACACTTAAAGAGAGATAGGGAGAAACCCTAGCCACCATTCCGATTCCCTAGAGCGGAGGTAGAGAGCTAGCCTTGCCCTTCTTCCTCCTCTACACGACATAGCTCAAGGAGCAACCTTGTAGCCACCTTATTGACATTAGTCATGACGTGGAGTCCCCGCAGAGCAGGACTAGGGGTGTTATCTCCACGGAGAGCCCCAAACCTGGGTAAGATTCGCAGGCGTCCCAAGTATCGCCTTATCCCGCTTCCAGGACCCGGCGACGTTCTATTGTCCCCGTGCATGATAAGCCATCCTTTGGCATATGTCGCACCAAAACCCCGACATTTGGCGCCCACCATGGGGTAAGGTGCACCGTCATCCAGAGACATGCTCTGGACGGGAACTTTGTTTCTCCCTGGCAAGCACAACCAGCCCGGCACGCCCGCAGGCGTGGATGCCGGGATGCTTTGCGGCGCTGAGGCCGCATGCGCCGCGAGCGGACTCGCCGACCTTCTCGTCGGCGTCCACATTCACAACTATCCCTCTCCGACCGCAGAGCCAGTTTCCTCGGAGAGCTGTCTCGTCAAGCTCCTCGGCAAGCTCCACATCGTCGACGAGCGTGCCTCCGACATGGAGTCAGTGGGCTCCTCTGACCCACCAGTTGACATGATCGTCGGCCTCGACGCGACGTCCGTCGGTTCCTTCCCCGAGCACATCGTGATCATCGATGATTCCCTCCCCACTGCAGCATGTGGCAGTGGCGTCAGCACCATCACGGAAGTGCTGGCCACCAGCCACGACGAGCCTTCCGGCGGGTCGGGCCAAGACCCGCTGCGGGCAGCCATGCAGAGCCTCTCCGCCCCCATCGCCGCGGGAACGGACGACGCAACACTGGAGGCGCTCCACGTCTTTCTCCTCGACAACGCCAACAAGCTGGCCGCTTCCCCGCGCCTCACGGAAGCCTACCGCTGTGAGATGGACCGCGCCATAGGCGGCACGCTGGCTGCTGGCAAGCCCAGCCGGGCTGGTGCCGTCCGCGATCGCGGCAGAGTGCTGGCCGACATGTTGGGGGCCCCACGACCCGTGTACCCCACCCCGTCGGAGAACCTAAGGGCTGCCCAGGCGGCAGTCGATGAGCTAGGCCACTTGGAGGGAGACGAACTTCGCTTCATGACTCGGCGCGCCCGGCAGCTCCTTGACACGGCTGCCATGCAGTAGGAAGCCCGTCGCAGAGCATCAGAAGCCGGCGCACAAGCAGATAACCGCCGTCCTCGGCGGGAGCAAGGATTCACGTCCCGCTCTCCAACAGTCGGCACCCACAACTGGCGTGACTCAGAGCCGGCTGCTAGCCATAGCAGACAAACTCGCATCACCATCGAGCGCGATCAAGACGGCCGCCCAAGGGCTGTAGAGCGGCGAGAGGAGCGCCCGCCTCCTCCTCGCCGGGAGAGGCGTGTGTCTCCATCGCCTGTTGACCATCCTTCTCTCGTAGGCCGCCTGGGCCACCGCGAGGGAGTTGGGGAGAATGATGCCCGCCACCGCCTCGACCGACTGGCTCGGTCCCAGGCGGTCGAAGAAGAAGATGCCCTCGGCCCAGCCTGCTTCGGCCTCCGCATCCGTGATGAGCCTTTTCCCAAGGGCTTCTCACTCCCCAGAGACACCCCCAAGTACAACGGATCGGTGAAGCCGGAGGACTGGTTGGTGGATTACTCCACGGCTGTCAGCATAGCAACCGGCAACAGGCGTGTTGCGGTGAAGTACGTGCCACTCATGCTCCAGGGCACGGCCCGGACGTGATTGAACAACCTCAAGCCCAACAGCATCAACGGCTGGTTGGACTTCACCGACGCCTTCACTCGCAACTTCACCAGCACCTACAAGCATCCTCCCAAGCCACACTAGCTCTCCTTATGCGTTCAAGGTCCGAACGAGTCTACTCGTGATTACCTGACACGTTGGGCAGAGCTATGCAACTCTTGCGAGGGAGTGCACGAGGTACAAGCCATCGAGTACATCACGGCCGGGTGCAGAGAAGGCACCTTGCTCAAGCACAAGCTCCTCTGCGAGGAGCCCGCCATGTTGGACGAGCTGCTAAGCATAGCAAACAAGTACGCCACTGCAGATTCCTCCATGAAGTCCGAGCTGCAGGTGGATGCCTCCGGAAGATGGCCCCCCCAGCTCCTAAAAACACCGGCCGGAGAGTCCAGTCGGCGCCAGCAGCAGACTGATCACAAGTGCAAGGCCCACCCGCCGGCTTCCAACAGCCGGCTGGTGGCAGCAGTTGATGGCCAGCAGCCAGAAGCACAAGCAGGTCCCAAAAGCCAGAAGGGCGGCAAGCCAGCCTGGCAGCCCGCTTTCTCCTTCGATCAAGCTCTGGACGCCCCTTGCAAATTTCACAGCAGCGCGCAGCCCTCCAATCACACCGCGGATTGCCAGGGGGGAAGCTCTGCCACCGCCGCCTGCTGGGCAGGCGGCTCTGCCTCCCAAACCACCGGCTGCTCACCCAGGCGGCCAGATCCAGGACGAGTTCCCAAAAGAGAATGGATACTAAGTCGTCTTCACAAGCCAGGCAGACGATAGGCACAGGGGGCGCCAGCAGCGTAGAGAAGTCAACACCGTTGCCATCAAAGCCCCAGAATTCATGCACTGGTCTGAAAGGCCCATCAGCTGGAGCCGAGAAGATCACCTGGCTGTCATGCCTTCACCAGGAGATTACGCCTTGGTTCTGGACGCAACTCTCTCCACAGACAGGTGGGCCTGTCGTTTCTCCCAAGTGCTAGTAGACGGTGGCAGCAGCATCAACATCATGTACCATGACACCATGGAGAAGTTGGGCATCAAAGAAAAATAGCTTCAGCCTACCAGGACCGTGTTCCACGGCATCGTTCCGGGCCTCTCTTGCTCACCAATCGGCAAGGCCAAGATTGATGTCCTGTTTGGTGACAAGAAGCATTTCCGGCGGGAGCCGGTCTGGTTTGAAGTGGTGAACTTGGAAAGCCCCTATCACGTGATTTTGGGCCGGCCAGCTCTTGCAAATTTCATGGCAGTACCCCATTACGCCTACCTCAAGATGAAGATGCCGGGTCCCAAAGAAATAATCACCATAGATGGGGACTATGAGAAGTCCATCGCATGTGCGACTGCCAGCAGCCGGTTGGCCGAGTCCCTTGTCGTGGCTGAAGAGAAGCGCCGCATGGAACGACTGGTGGCAATGGCTGGCGAGCAGCCAGCCATACCAGCCGATCCCAAGGAGACGGAGCCACAAGGCTCGTTCCAACTAGTTAAGGAGACAAAGAAGATTGCTTTGGATCCGTCTCACCCAGAGCGATTTGCTGTCATAGGGTCAAACCTAGACAGCAAATAGGAAAGCGAGCTCGTCGATTTCCTCCGTGAGAATCGGGACATCTTTGCATGGTCCCCCAAAGACATGCCGGGTGTCTCGACGGACTTCACCAAGAACAAGCTACATGTGAGAAAAGACGCAAAGCCTGTCAGGCAGCCACTCTGCTGCCTGTCAGGCAGCCACTCTGCTGCCTGTCAGAAGAAAAAAGAAGAGTTGTTGGAGAAGAGGTTGCCCGCCTGATAGCAGCCGGCTTCATTATGGAAGTGTTCTATCCTGAGTGGCTCTCCAACCCGGTCCTAGTACTGAAGAAGAACAACAAATGGCGCATGTGCATTGATTACACCAGCCTCAACAAAGCTTGCCCTAAAGATCCATTTGCTCTGCCGCGAATAGATCAAGTGATTGACTCCACAGCCGGATGCGAGCTACTGTCATTCCTTGATGCCTATTCCGGGTACCACCAGATCAAACTTGATCCGGCTGACCGCCTGAAGACCGCCTTCCTCACGCCATTTGGAGCCTTCTGCTACCTGACTATGACGTTCGGCTTGAGGAATGCCGGCACCACCTTTCAGCGTTGCATGCAGAAGTGTCTCCTCAAGCAACTTGGCAGAAACGCCCATGTTTACGTGGACGATATCGTGGTGAAGACGGAGAAGAGGGGAACTCTCTTGGAGGACCTCCAAGAGACCTTTGAAAACCTACGCCGCTTTCAGATCAAGCTAAACCCGGAGAAATGTGTCTTCGGGGTACGAGTAGGCCAGCTCCTTGGCTTCCTGGTAGCTGAACGCGGTATCGAGTGCAACCCTGCAAAGACAAGGACATTGAGAGAATGGAGAGGCCGACTCACATACGGGACGTCTAGAAGTTCACCGCGTGCCTAGCATCGCTCAGCCGATTCATCAGCCGGTTGGGCGAAAAGGCACTCCCCTTGTACCAACTGATGAAGAAAACCGCTTGCTTTGAATGGAACGACAAGGCAGATGAAGCCTTCCATCAGCTCAAGAAAGTGTTGTCCACGCCGCCTATCTTGGCAGCGCCAACAGACAAGGAACCCATGTTCCTTTACATAGCCGCCACCAGCCGAGTGGTCAGCATGGTGATTGTGGTCGAGCGCCCAGAGGACGGCAGAGCCTTGCCTGTCCAGAGGCCGGTCTACTACTTGAGCGAGGTGCTGTCAGTCTCCAAGCAGAACTACCCCCACTACCAGAAGATGTGCTATGGCATGTACTTCACCGCCAAGAAACTCAAGCAGTACTTCCAAGAGCATCCGATCACGGTCGTATGCATGGCCCCGCTTGCTGAAATCATGGGCAACAGAGATGCTTCAGGAAGAGTGGCGAAGTGGGCCATTGAGCTGGCCCCCTTTACCATCTTCTACCAGCCCCGCACCAGCATCAAATCGCAAGCTCTGGCTGACTTCCTCGTCGACTGGGCCGAAACCCAGTACCTGCCGCCCGCTCCAGATTCAACCCATTGGCGGATGCACTTTGATGGATCAAAGATGCGCACTGGCTTGGGAGCCGGCGTCGTCCTCACCTCTCCCAAGGGCGACAAGCTCAAATGCACCCTACAAATCCACTTTGCCGCATCCAACATTGTGGCCGAGTATGAGGCACTCATTCACGGGCTCCAGATGGCCAAAGAGATTGGCATCCGCTGAGTGTTGTGCTATGGTGACTCAGATTTCGTTGTCCAGCAGTCCTCCGGGGACTGGGACGCCAAGGATGCAAACATGGCAAGTTACTGTTTCCTTGTCCAGCAGATCAGTGGGCACTTCGACGGCTGCGAGTTCCTCCACATACCACGAGCCGACAACATGCAAGCTGACGCATTGGCACGAATTGGCTCCACCCGCCAAGCAATACCAGCCGGTGTGTCCCTCCAATGCCTGCGCAAGCCGTCTATCAAGCCATCACAAGAGTTAGAGTCAATCTTCATACCAGCTGATCATGGGGCAGACGTCCCGACAACCTCAGCAGCCGGCCTGGGGACTGCTCTAGCAGGCGGCTTAGAAACTCCAACTCCAGCAGACGGCCCAGGGACTGCTGCACTGGTACCTGGCCCGGGGATTGCTGCAGCAAGTGGCCAAGAAGCGTCGGTCCTAGAAGACGGCCCGGGGACTGCTGCAGCCGGCCTAGGGACTTCAGAAGCACAGCAAGCGGCTCACCCCAGCCCTCCGCCTCCCAGCCCAACCGCCCTGGTCTCAGTGGCAGAAATAACAGGAGTCTCAGCGCCGTCTTGGGCACATCCAATCCTTAATTTCCTGCTCAGAAGAGAGCTGCCAGCAGACGAAACCTTGGCACGGCAAGTTCAACGCCGAGCTTCAGCATATACAATAGTTAACAAAGAGCTTGTCAGAAGAAGTGCAACAGGTGTCTTCCAGCGCTGCGTGGAAGCAGAAAAGGGTCTGGCTATTCTGAAGGATATTCACCAAGGGGAGTGCGGCCACCACGCGACCTCAAGATCCCTCGTCTCCAAAGCCTTTCGCCACGGCTTCTTCTGGCCGACTGCTTTGGACGCCGCCAAAGACTTAGTCAAGAAGTGCAACGGTTGCCAGCGCTTCAGTTCGAAGCAACACTTGTTGGCTTCTGCACTCAAGACCATTCTGATCACTTGGCTGTTTGCTGTCTGGGGACTAGACATGGTGGTTCCTTTCAGGACAGCCCAAGGCGGCCTGACCCATTTGCTCGTAGCCGTGGACAAGTTCACCAAGTGGCTCGAGGCCAAGCCGATCAAGAAACTCAACGGCCCAACTGCTGTGACTTTCATCGCAGACATCATGGTCCGATATGGCATACCGCACAGCATCATCACCGACAACGACACCAACTTTGCCAAAGGCGCGTTGCCCCGTTTCTGCGCAACGCAGGGCATCCGACTGGACTTAGCATCTGTTGCCCACCCGCAGTCAAACGGCCAGGTTGAGCGTGCAAACAGCCTTATCTTATCCGGCATCAAGCCTCGGTTGGTCGAGCCTTTGGAACGATCAGCCGGCTACTGGATCGAAGAGCTGCCGTCTGTCCTCTGGAGCCTCAGGACAACTCTGAACAAGTCAACCGGCTTCACTCCCTTCTTCCTAGTCTATGCGGCCGAGGCCGTCATCCCAACAGATGTTGAGTTTAACTCGCCTCGTGTCACCATGTACACGGAAGCCGAAGCCAAAGAAGCACGAGAAGACGGCGTGGACCTGCTGGAAGAGGCCGGACTGATAGCACTCCGTCGGTCCGCCATCTACCAGCAGGGTCTCTGTCGCTACCACAGCCGGCGAATCAAGCCACGCTCCTTCCGTGAGGGAGATCTTGTGCTCCGGCTGATCCAGCGAACAGTCGGTGATACGTCCAAAATGCATCACTATTTTGTATCATAATTTATCCTTATTCATTGATATATTTCACGTTACGGTGATGTTCTTATGTTGTTTTGGTCTATTTTACACACTTTGCAAACTTTCCGATGCCGAAGCAGCGGACGCAGGATTCAGCAGTAAAAAGTGGACACTGAGTTGCTGAAGAAAAATACCTCCAAATTACCTGAAAATTGACGGGAGATATTTTTCAGACGGATCACGAAGGCACGCAAAAGGGCAACCAGAGGGGGGCCACAGGGTGCCGAGGCGCCCTGGGGGCGCCCCCCCTGGCCGCGCCGGGGGGGCGCCTGGAGCCCCTGGCCCACCTCTGGCCGCCCCCTTTTGCATATATCCTCCCCGTTATCCAAAAACCCTAGAGACGGGAATTTTTACGGAGTTCCGCCGCCGCTCCGTGGCGGAAACCTACAGAGAAGAAAAAGCCATCTCCGGCGGGCAGATTCCGTCGGGGAGATCACCTCCCGGAAGGGGAGATCGTCGCCATCGTCATCACCATCGTCACGGGCATCATCGAGATCATCATCAACATCATCCCCAACATCAGCACCATCTCCATCTTCATCCAAACCTCATCTTACAATCGCAACTTGTGTTGTAACTCGTACTACCTATTTTCTCTGCTCCATCGGTGTTGATTATTACTTTGTGGTGAATGCTATTGAGTCTTGTTGGAGAAATACTATTATGTCCAGATTGTTTATCACATATTTATCCCCACTGATCATGATCTCTTTTATGTCTCGTGAGTAGTTACCTTAGTTCTTGAGGACATGGGGAAAGTCTTGTTGTTAGTAGTCATATGTTGTTGAAGTAATATGTGTTGTTTGATACTTAAGTTGTGCTGTCATTCTACTAGTGGTGTTGTGTGAGTCGAACACCCAACACTTCGCCTTATTAAGGACCTAGGAGAATACATTGTGTATAAAGAATGCTTATGGTGGGTTGCCGGAGTGACAGAAACCTGAACCCCAGTTCGCACGCTTTTGCATAAGGGAATAATGGATCCTCGATCGTATTGCTATGGTTAGGCTTTTGCCTTAAATTCTATCTTGTATTTGCGGATGCTTGCAAGGTGTTTAATCATAAGAGTGCACTCATCTTAGTCTAGAGAGTGTACTAGAATAGATCCACCCACTCAACACTTATCAACACATAACATAGTATCGATACGGAATATGGTGAAAGCACATGACTACCTCTCCCGTGTGTCCTCGGGAACGCTTTAGTCTTTATAAGTTCAGTTGCTAGGCCTCTCCTTTGCTAAGAAAGGATTGGGCCACTTGTTACTCTTAGTGCCTTTTACATTGCTTGCTTTTACCTTCCTGTTGCCTATATCGAGAAAACCCCTAAAAAGTTATCTTTCAGTGCTTGCAGTAATTTCTTGCTCAGAATCGCTTATCAATACCTTCTGCTCCTCATTGGGTTCGACACTCTTACTTATCGAAAACGCTGCAATAGATCCCTTACGGTTGTGGGTCATCAAGTACCGTTTTCTGGCGCCGTTGCCGGGGAGCGTAGCGCTATTGGTAAAGTGAAACTGGTAAGGAAGTTTTTTTTTTATAATTCTGTTTTTGTTTTTGCTATTGCTGCTCTTTGTCCTTATGGATAACCCTGTTATTGGATCGTTGCTTGCGGGCAGACGCCCCACACCTGTGGTGGTTGATCCTCCCCCTACTGAAATTGTGCCTTATAAAATACCAGCTGGCATTATCGATTATGTTTTGGCTAATCGTTATGCAGGAGACAGACATCCCGGTGAACACTTGCTATATCTGTCACAACTATGTTCATTATTTAAGCTTGCAGGTGTATCGAGGGAGTTTGTCATGAGGAAATTGTTTGTCGTATCACTTATTGATAAAGCTTCAGATTGGTATGGGCTTCTCGATAACTCACACTTGCTGGACTGGCAGGAGCTTATGTCTCTCTTTTATACTAAGTTTTATCCTCTTCATGAAATTCATCGAGACATGAATTATATCTATAACTTTAGGTCTCGTGACGGAGAAAGCATTGCTCAAGCTTGGGGGAGATTGAAGTCCCTAATGCTCAAATGCCCTATTCATAAGCTTCCCAAGGAAATTATACTTACAAATTTTTATGCCAGGCTTTCTCGTCAGGATAAGGAGATGCTGGATACCTCCTCTAGTGGGGTATTTCAAAAGAAGAGTGTTGAAGAAAGGTGGGATCTCATTGAAAGAATCCAGAGGAATACCGAAGATTGGGAAATTGATAAAGGTATTGAACCCGCTATAAATTATGAACATGATTATATTGAGAGCTATGTGAAAACTGATTACTTCAATACTTTTTGCTCTAAGATTGGTCTTGATTCCCATCTAGTGATTGATTTGTGTAAGAATTTTGCCTCTCACGTTGATTCTTTTAAAAAGAAGAGAGACCAGCACCATGAACCTTTTAAAGAACCACCTATTGATATTTTTGTTGCTGACCCTATTTTGCCTGCAGTTATATATGAAAAGCCTCCTTTTCCCACGAGGATGAGGGAGCACTCTCTTGTGACAGGCATAATAAATAAAAGTGAGAGAAGAGTTGATGAGCCTGAGGACCAGATCAGGGTCGATCCTCAAGTTGCATTGATTAAAGACCTTGCTACTAATGATGTTTTGGATTCCAATATAAATTTTTGTGCTGTTTCCACTAACCTTGTCACAGCCAAGAATAAAGGCCCAATTTCAGGTACTCCAGTGGTATCTGTTAAAATAGGAGATCACAATTATTATGGGCTATGCGATTTGGGATCGAGTGCAAGTGCTATCCCCTATTCACTTTATGAAGAGATCATCGGTGAGATTTCCCCTTGTGAGCTTGAAGAAGTTGATGTTACTATTCATCTTGCAAACAGAACAACTATCTCTCCTATCGGAATTGTGAGGGACGTTGAAGTCCTATGTGGAAAGGTAAAATACACTACCGACTTTCTAGTACTTGGTTCAGAGAGGGACAATTTTTGTCCAATTATTTTTGGTAGACCTTTTCTTAGGACTTGTGGAGCTATAATAGATTGCAAGAAAGGTAAAGTTTCTGTTGATTTCGATGGTGAGCCATATGAATTTAATTTTTCTAAGTTCTCTAAGCAGCCTCGTGGTACTGATTTACCTAGTGATGATAAAATTATTGAAAGTATTGCCTCTATTGCTATTCCCCCTAATGATCCTTTGCAGCAATACATGGAGGACCACGAGAATGATTTGCATATGCAGGAAAGAAATGAACTAGATGAAATATTCTTGAGGCAGCCTGCTATTCTGAAGCACAACCTTCCGGTTGAACCTTTGGGAATTTTATCAAAACCGAAAGAAGACCCGGTGTTCGATCTTAAACCTCTTCCCGATACGCTCAAGTATGCTTATTTAGATGAAAAGAAAGTATATCCTGTTATTCTCAATTCTAACCTTTCAGGATATGAAGAGGAGCGATTATTGGAAGTACTTCGTAAACACCGAGGCGCAATTGGCTATACCCTTGATGACCTTAAGGGGATTAGTCCATCTATCTGTCAACATACTATCAACCTTGAGCCTGATGCTAAACCAGTTGTTGATCATCAACGACGGTTGAACCCGAAGATGATGGATGTCGTGAGAACTGAGATTCTCAAGCTTCTAGCCGCAGGTATTATCTACCCTATAGCTGATAGTAAGTGGGTAAGTCCGGTACATTGTGTTCCTAAGAAAGGAGGTACAATTGTGGTTCCTAATGATAAAAATGAATTAATACCTCAGAGAATTATTATTGGATATAGAATGTGTATTGATTACAGGAAGTTGAACAAGGCAACCAGGAAGGATCACTATCCGTTGCCGTTCATCGACCAAATGCTTGAAAGGTTATCCAAAAATACCCACTTTTGTTATCTCGATGGTTATTCTGGCTTCTCTCAAATTCATGTTAACACTGCCGATCAAGAGAAGACCACTTTTACTTGTCCCTTTGGTACTTATGCTTACAGGCGTATGCCTTTTGGTTTATGTAATGCCCCTGCTACTTTTCAAACGTGTATGTCTGCTATCTTTCATGATTTCTGCGGGGATATTATGGAAGTCTTCATGGACGATTTCTCCGTCTATGGAACTTCTTTTGACCATTGTCTTCACAACCTTAATAAAGTTTTGCAGAGATGCGAGGAGACAAATTTGGTACTCAACTGGGAAAAGTGCCACTTTATGGTTAATGAAGGAATTGTTCTTGGTCACAAGATTTCCGAAAGGGGAATTGAAGTGGACAAGGCCAAGATCGAAGCTATTGAGAGGATGCCCTATCCAAGGGACATCAAAGGTATTCGCAGTTTTCTCGGTCATGCAGGTTTTTATAGAAGATTTATTAAAGACTTTTCTAAAACCTCGAGACCCCTCACTAATATTCTCCAGAAGGATGTTCCTTTTGTATTTGATGAAAATTGTAAGGAAGCTTTTGAAGTCCTTAAGAAAGCTTTAATAACTGCTCCTATAGTACAACCACCTGACTGGAATTTACCTTTTGAGATTATGTGTGATGCAAGTGATTTTGCTGTTGGAGCTGTTTTAGGACAAGGAGTTGATAAGAAATTGAATGTTATACATTATGCTAGTAAAACCCTTGATAGTGCTCAAAGAAATTATGCTACTACTGAGAAGGAATTCTTAGCTGTAGTTTTTGCTTGTGATAAGTTTAGGCAGTATATTGTTGATTCCAAAGTTATTATTCATACTGATCATGCTGCCATTAAGTATCTTATGACAAAGAAGGATGCCAAGCCAAGGCTTATCAGATGGGTACTCCTTCTTCAAGAATTTGATTTGCAGATTGTTGATAGGAAAGGGGAAGACAATCCGGTGGCGGACAATCTTTCAAGGATGGAAGATATACCGCACGACCCCATCCCAGTTAACGATAGTTTTCCAGACGAGCAACTTGCCGTTGTAAAAGTACAATCTCTTTTCGATCCTTGGTATGCAGATTATGCTAATTTTATTGTTGCAAAGTATTTGCCTCCAGGTCTAACATTTCAGCAAAGGAAGAAGTTCTTTCATGATTTGAGGCACTACTTTTGGGATGACCCACATCTTTTCAAAGAAGGTCCCGACGGGATCGTGAGAAGATGCATTCCGGAACATGAGCAGAAGGACATTCTCAGACGATGTCATGATAGTCCCTATGGAGGACATCATGCCGGTGAGAGGACTGCACATAAGGTTCTTCAATCAGGTTTTTATTGGCCTACTCTCTTTAAAGATGCTAGAAATTATGTTTTAGCCTGTGATAAATGTCAGAGAGTTGGTAACATTAGTAGAAGGAATGAGATGCCTATGAATTACTCACTAGTGATTGAACCTTTCGATTGTTGGGGTTTTGATTTTATGGGGCCTTTTCCTTCTTCGCACAAGTACACTCACATTTTAGTAGTTGTTGATTATGTGACCAAGTGGGTTGAAGCAATCCCCACTGAAAGTGCTGATCACAAGACATCTTTGAAAATGCTTAAAGATGTAATTTTTCCTAGGTTTGGTGTACCAAGGTATCTCATGACCGATGGAGGATCACACTTCACGCACGGAGCTTTTAGAAAAGCTTTGCCCAAATACGATGTTAATCATAGAATTGCTTCACCATATCATCCTCAAACTAGTGGGCAAGTTGAGCTCACCAATAGAGAGATTAAGTTGATCTTGCAGAAAACAATAAACAGAAATAGAAAGGACTGGTCAAATAAGTTAGGAGATGCTTTGTGGTCATATAGAACTGCTTACAAAAACCCCATGGGCATGTCCCCCTATAAGATGGTGTATGGCAAGGCTTGCCATTTGCCATTAGAGTTAGAGCACAAAGCTTTCTGGGCTGTTAGAGAGCTTAACGCTGACCCAAAATTAGCTGGTGAAAAGCGTCTCATGAACTTGACTTCTCTAGATGAATGGAGAAGTGAAGCTTACGAGAGCGCTAAAATGTTCAAGGAAAAGGTAAAAAGGTGGCATGATAGGAAGATTCTGAAACGTGAATTTAATATTGGTGATAAAGTTTTGTTGTTCAGATCCCGTTTCAGGTTTTCTCCAGGTAAACTACTTTCCAAGTGGGAAGGACCATTTCATATTGAAGAAGTTTATCGGTCCGGTGCAATTAAGATTAATAATTTTGAAGGTACCAAACCTCAAGTTGTGAATGGGCAAAGACTTAAACATTACATAGCAGGAGACCCTATCAATGTTGATGTGAATATAATATACACAACAAACCATGAAGAACATGTTGCAGCCCTGTTTCAGACGCCAGCAAAAGCAGAATAAATAAAAGGTATGTAGTACGGTAAGGAAACATCGCGAACCACCATAAATGTTCCGTATTACGAGTTTCTGCAAAATTAGAAAAATTCCGAACCTAAGTGGAGCCGGAGACGACCTCCAGGGAGTCCAGGCGCCCCCCTGGGCCGCGCCGGGAGGCCGCCTGGACACCCGGGAGTCCGCCTCCGACCCCACTTTAGTCCGTTACCTTCCTTTCTGTGCATAAATTTTTCCTATATATTTGCCCGGATTGTTCCGGCAACGTATCTTGCGATTTCGCGTGTTTTCTCTTCGGTCTGTTTCTGCCAGGGAATCTTTTAGCTGAATTTAGGTGCCATGGCTTCTCCAAGTTCCCCCAAGGACAAGTTCGTCGTCAACTTCATCAACCCTTACCTCGCTGAGGTGAAGAAGCACCCTCAGGTTGTTCGGATGGAAGACGGTATCCTTCATCAAGATGATCTGAAGGGACCTATCAAGGAGGGGAGCGTCCAGGCCAGGCTGGAAGAAGTGGAGCAAGAAGTCTTCGAGTACAAGAAGATGATCGAGCGTGGTGTTGAAGCTAACTTTAACATCACCAACGAGCTAAAGACCTACTTCCTGAAGGAGATGAATGAGATGCGGAAAAGCATCACCGCGTCTGAAGAAAGAATTATAGAGCTCCAAGGGAAAATTAATGATCTACATAACCAGAACTGTGAGTATGAACTAAGGTTTATGCGCATGAGTTTGGGTGCTGAATGCAGGATTCAGGAGATGAGCTTATCAAAGGAGGCTTTAGCTAGATATCCATGGAAGCGTTTCGCCAAGGACTACATGATCAACGCCAACAAGGATGATGAGTGAAATCTCCTGGGGTAATGGCATTCCCTTGGCTTGTTCCAAGCTTGGGGGAGTGCCCGGTATCTTTATCTTTACCTTTTGTCTTTTAGAGTCAAGTAGAGTCGTATCATGCCTAGGGAGGTTATTATATGAGATAGGTGTGTGCATTGAGGTCTATCACTCCTTCGGTGAAAAATTGTATCTGTGAGTGTGGAGTCGTCTATGATGGAATATTAATGAGAAGTTTATCGGTTCCTTTTGCTGCACTCGGTATTCTCTTCACGCAATCGACCTTATATGATGATTCTTATGGGGAGTATTGACCTTATGTCAGGTATGGCTATGAAACTTTATTTAATCTTGGCAAACATAGCTTTGGTCATAACAACAAGCAAGATTTTCTTAAAGTATCAACATAGCCAAAACCTTTATGTTATTATGCTTGAAGTGTTATGCTGACAAGGAAGACAACTTGATGTGTTATGCTTATTTCAATGTTCATGCTTTATATTGCTTTGCATCTTAGTCATCATCAGTTGCCTGCTCTCTCAAAACCTTTGCTAGCCTAACTCTGTACTAAGCGGTATTCTGCTTGTGCATCCATACACTTAAGCCAATACCTTCCATATGAGTCCACCATACCTTCCTACTCGTGGTATTCCACTACCACCTCCTAAAGTACAGAATTTATGTGTTATCCTCAAATGTTCAAAATCTTTTATTTTGTGCCTCTGTTTTAGCTCATGAGGAAGTAATAGCTAATTCATAGTCTTTTTGAGTTGGACAAGCTTCACCCCGGGATTGCATGTATAATGTGCAAACCCATAATACGAGAAGGAACTGGCATTGAGTGCGCCCGGCTCAAAATGATAATATAACAAACAAACCCTCCTTCACGCTTTGTTCATGAGAAATCATAAAACTTTGGCAGTGATTAACAAAGGAGAATAAGAGGATGTGATCGTCCTCGTGCGGGAGCCGTTCCTCGAAACTTGTCCGGCTCAAGAAGTAGTTGAGTTATCTATTAGCATTCGTTGACAAATCATGCACCTCTCAAAACTTGTTTTCATTCTGTTTGATTTGAGGATAGCACATGAGTTTTCCCTACTACCCTAGAACAGGGCCTATCTTTTAATTTTAAGTTGAGTTAGTTATTTCTACTTCCTTCTATTTCTCAAAGAGAGCAGACGTTTGATGTTGATAAGGATTCATTCATATAAAGCTGCATTAAGATTTGTCATATCATATCCTTGTTGATATTATCATTCGATAAGTAAGTTGTTTGTCATGCCCAGCTAAGGCAAATATCTTCCTTTGTGTTAACACTTTCACTTCTTGCCTATTAACATGTTATTTCAAAAAGCTTCAATTGATCTCATCAAAACATAAGAGCAAAAGTTAAATCTATTTGTTGTTCTTTGACCAAAGGACATGTTTGCCATGATATAATGAGTTTCCTTAGCCCTACTTTCGAATATAAGTGTTATCACTCTTTTATAAGGGCTTTATGAATTGAAGATTGCTGTTGAGGATATTTGAGTTGGTAAAGAAACTATGATGCTTCTTGTCCGTATTCTATTTATCGACACTTCACCATCTAAACTTGTGGACAGGTTTACCGAGTTCATATTCGCTTGGGGACAAGCGAGGTCTAAGCTTGGGGGTGTTGATACGTCCAAAATGCATCACTATTTTGTATCATAATTTATCCTTATTCATTGATATATTTCACGTTACGGTGATGTTCTTATGTTGTTTTGGTCTATTTTACACAGTTTGCAAACTTTCCGATGTCGAAGCAGCAGACGCAGGATTCAGCAGTAAAAAGGGGACACTGAGTTGCTGAAGAAGAATACCTCCAAATTACCTGAAAATTGACGGGAGATATTTTTCAGACGGATCACAAAGGCACGCAAAAGGGCAACCAGAGGGGGGCCATAGGGTGCCCAGGCGCCCTGGGGCGCGCCCCCCTGGCCGCGCCGGGGGGGCGTCTGGAGCCTCTGGCCCACCTCTGGCCGCCCCCTTTTGCATATATGCTCTCCGTTATCCAAAAACCCTAGAGATGGGAATTTTTACGGAGTTCCGCCGCCGCTCCATGGCAGAAACCTACAGAGAAGAAAAAGCCATCTCCGGCGGGCAGATTCCGCCGAGTAGATCACCTCCCGGAAGGGGAGATCGTCGCCACCGTCATCACCATCGTCACGGGCATCATCGAGATCATCATCAACATCATCCCCAACATCAGCACCATCTCCATCTTCATCCAAATCTCATCTTACAATCGCAACTTGTGTTGTAACTCGTACTACCTATCCTCTCTGCTCCATCGGTGTTGATTATTACTTTGTGGTGAATGCTATTGAGTCTTGTTGGAGAAATACTATTATGTCCAGATTGTTTATCACATATTTATCCCCACTGATCATGATCTCTTTTATGTCTCGTGAGTAGTTACCTTAGTTCTTGAGGACATGGGGAAAGTCTTGTTGTTAGTAGTCATATGCTGTTGAAGTAATATGTGTTGTTTGATACTTAAGTTGTGTTGTCATTCTACTAGTGGTGTTGTGTGAGTCGAACACCCAACACTTCGCCTTATTAAGGACCTAGGAGAATACATTGTGTACAAAGAATGCTTATGGTGGGTTGCCGGAGTGACAGAAACCTGAACCCCAGTTCGCACGCTTTTGCATAAGGGAATAATGGATCCTCGATCGTATTGCTATGGTTAGGCTTTTGCCTTAAATTCTATCTTGTATTTGCGGATGCTTGCAAGGTGTTTAATCATAAGAGTGCACTCATCTTAGTCTAGAGAGTGTACTAGCATAGATCCACCCACTCAACACTTATCAACACATAACATAGTATCGATACGGAATATGGTGAAAGCACATGACTACCTCTCCCGTGTGTCCTCAGGAACGCTTTAGTCTTTATAAGTTCAGTTGCTAGGCCTCTCCTTTGCTAAGAAAGGATTGGGCCACTTGTTACTCTCAGTGCCTTTTACATTGCTTGCTTTTACCTTCCTGTTGCCTATATCGAGAAAACCCCTAAAAAGTTATCTTTCAGTGCTTGTAGTAATTTCTTGCTCAGAATCACTTATCAATACCTTCTGCTCCTCGTTGGGTTCGACACTCTTACTTATCGAAAACGCTGCAATAGATCCCTTACGGTTGTGGGTCATCAGTCGGCCAGCACAAGCTCTCAGCCCCTTGGGAAGGTCCATTCATCATCAGCAAGGTACTAGGCAACGATGCCTACTACCTCATCGATGCGTAGAAGCCAAGAGCATGCAAAAGAGACGACCCGGGCAAGGAGTCGGAGCACCCGTAGAACGCAAACCTACTTCGTCGCTTTTATAGCTAAAGACAGTATGTGTCGCGCTATCTACTTTATTTTGAGTAACAAGGGGACCCCCGAGGAGTTCTCGGGGACTGTCCAACCCTTTATCTATATGATAAGAATTATGCCTATGAATGAGTATTTTTCATTCCTTCGTCCGGCACCGGGACCAAGCAGACAGCCCGGGGACTTGCCGCCTGGCCCTATGTTTAAAACTTTTTCTTCAAAAGTCGGGCAAGTAATGTGACGGCATCCAAGCCCTCTCCCACCTACAGTCACAGACTCGGCTGTCCGACTGGCGGGAGTCAAAGGCAGGAAGTGGTGCCCACATGAAAAATGGCTAAAGAAAATAAACATAGGGCAAGACGGCCCTTCATACAAGTTGGCCGGCTGCTAGGCAGCCGGCCTGGCTTAGCCACACCGCATTCCAGAGGGCGGGATACTTGCCTATCCGGAAAACACCTAAGTACCTGACCCAGTCACAGACCACAGAGTGGCTGTCTGGCTGGCAGGACGGCAGTTAAAAGAAACGACAAAAGAAAAATGCCTGATGGAACAAAGGTCGGTGCTAACTCTAGAACCCGGCAAACAGCATAGACATATGCAGAATTAAGAGAAAATATTTATAACAAAAGGCCTCGAAGGCCGCCTTCCAGCAGTATCTTACGGATACACCCAGTGGGTGGAATTGTTCAGACTAATCCTACCAAGTCTTAAGAAAAAACAGGAAATGAAAGATACACAAATGACGCCTAAGGTGCAACAGGCGGAGCAGGCGGAACGACGGGGTCAACGGGGCCGGCTCTTGGGGGAGCCGCCTGATGGGTCTCGGCCTGGTCACTTCCTGCAGCAGACGGCGTCGTCCCGCTGGGCCCGCTCGTAGAAGCCTGATCAGGCTGGTAGCTAGCAGACGGCTCCGCCTCCTCGGAGCTGTCTTCCTTGTCCTCACCATCGTCGCTGGAGGCGATCTCCTCATCCAGCTCCTCCGGCGCCGCCAGGTCCAGCCCAAAGTTGTCGGGTGGCACCACATGGCCGTTTTCATCCAACTGAGGGATGAAAACGGCATTGTTGGCGTATTCGGCGAGGGAGGCAGCGCGCTTGACGAGATCTACTCGCGCCGCTGCCAGTTCGGGCCCGGCTTCCAGGCGGAAGGTCTCCAGCTGGGCGAGATCCAGGTCCGGGTACCAACCCTTGGCGAGTTCCAGGGCGGTCCGCGCACCAGCCCTTGCTGCAGCGCCCTTCCAGACCTCGAAGTGGCGGCCAGCCACCTCCAGCCAGTCGGCAGTCCGGCTGGGAGTGCGGAGTACTGGAACGCCTAGCCAAAGGGCAGCCAGTACTTGGGCCCCAGCACGTTGCAGGCGGCGGAGCGGGCGGTGGGCCGGCTGGAGGCGCGCCTTGACAGCAAGAAGCTGTTCGGTGGGAGTCCGGGGCGCGTTGGGCGCGATCACCCGGCCCGCCGCACGCCTCTCGTCGCGCTGGGCCTCAATAGCCTGGCTGGCAGCAACAGAATGGCCAGGGAAGAATTCTGCAAGAACTAGACAATGAGTCAGAAAAAAGGAAAGATGGTCGTAGCAGACGGCAAGCACAACAAAGCAGGGCAGGCGGCTTACCGTCGACCATGTCTGCAATGGCCTCGTAGCCGTCTTGCAGAGCCGCCTCATTCTTGGCCCAGTTCGAGCGCTCGGTCTCGAATTCAGCCTGAAGGAGCATCTCGGCGTCCGCCAGCTTCCCAAGCTCCGTCTTGTGCATCGTCGCCTAAACTGCCAGCTCCTTGGCCAGGCGGTCACGGTCTTGGGCGGCAAGGTCGCGCTCCTGCTTCTTGGCGGCAAGTTCCGCCTGAACCTCGCCCAACTGGTTGCAGAGGTTGGTCGCGGTCGCTGGCAAGAGAAGAGAAAGAGCGTCAGCATCAGCAAAAAGACAAGACAACCTTGGAGTTCCAAGCCGCCTGCTCAGCAGCCGGCTCGGAACTCGGGGACTACACCCAGCGGGTGCACTGACGCGCCCCCTCACGGAAGAAAAGAAAACACTTACCCTGGCTATCTGCCAGAGCAATCCTCAGTTGCGCCAGCTCCTGATGCTGGGAGTTGAAGGCCGCCACCCGAAGATTGTGGTAATCCTGCAGCAAGAAACAAGTTAGTCCAAAAAGACAACCTTGGAGTTCCAAGCCGCCTGCTCAGCAGCCGGCTCGGAACTCGGGGACTACACCCAGTGGGTGCGCTGACGCACCCCCACCCAAGAAATTGAAGGAATAAAAAATAAAAACAAGGAGTCAACGTACCCAAACGGAAGTTCGCGTGGCCAAGAACTCCCGCAAAACCGTCTACACGACCTCTCTCAGAGAATTGAAGCGGTCGAGGACGTCTCGCGACGCGACAGTCAACGCACCGCCACCTCCGGGCGTCTAGCCAGGTGGCGCCGCGCTGGTGGCCTCATTCTCCGGTAACAATGAGCTGGCAGCGCCGACCTCTACTTGCCGTGGCGCTGAGATCGCCCTCGTAGGACGTGGACAGGCGGGGGCTCGGGGGGCTAGCTGCGGGCCTACCACTAGCGTGCCTTCTGCCGGCGGCACCCCTGCTCCCATGGGCCGGTTGTCCTGTGTCCCAGTAGGTGGCGCGGGAGGGGTTACCTCTGTCTCCATGGCGGCGCGGCTGCCTCCCTCGTTGTTAAGAGCCGGCTACTCATCAGCAGCCGGCACCTGGATGGACGGCTCCAGAGAGCCCATGCCCTGGGGGTTGGCGCGGTCCGCCGTCTGCTGGAGGCCCGCCTCCTGCTCCTGGACTTGGGCGGTGGCATCCGTCTGGTCCTTGGTGGCTGCCTCGGCCTCCGCCTTGGCTGTGGCATCAGCCTTCGCCCGCTCACGGGCCGCGGCCTCCTGCTCCTCGCGTGCCTCGCGGGCGTTTCTCTATGTCGCCTCCCGGAGCGCGGCGGCAGGGTCCACGCGGCACAGCGCAGGGGGTACATCCGTGCCCCCAACCATAGAGGCCACAGGCGCCCGCGAGAGAGAAAGTGGGGCGCTGTTCGGGCACTCCCAAGAAGACAGCAAATCAGCCACAAAGGGGGCGAAGGAATAAGATGAATGCAAAAAAGAGAAGAGAACGTGGTACTTACCCGGACACAACCAACCTAGGTTTGGGAACCCTAGGAACGACTGCTTTGGCGGCCGCCTCCTGGCGTTTGGTGGTGGCGGCTGATAGCCTGAGCTTCTTGGGCTTGCTGCCAGTCGGCCTAGCAGAAGACCGGCGTTTCACGCCGCCAGCCGCGGTTGACAGCCCCGCGTGGTGGCTGCCGCGCCCAGGCGGGTTTGCCTCTCGGACGCGAATCGACGCTTCCTCCTCCTCCTCGTCGTTGTCCGACCAGCTCTCGACGCTGCCTTCTGGCGGGCCGTCTGCTGGCTGGCCCCCGCCGCTTGTTACCTCCTCCTCCTCCATAGCGGCGGCCCCAAGATCGGGGTCGCTCGTATCGCTCTGGGAGCGGTCTGGTTCCAGAGGGCAGCCCGGCTGGTCAGAGCCCGGCTCTGGCTGGCCGGGGAAGATCTGTAGGCGGCACAAGGGTCAGGCGGCTAGGACAGGCGGAGAGAGAAGAAATAAGAACAGGGAAAAAGAGAGCTCACAGCAGGCAGCTGGTTGTTGCGGCTGTACGGCGGCTTGCCGAAGGCCCAACCCGAGTCGGAGAGCTTGTAGTTAGAGATAGAGTTTACCAAGTAGGCCACCTCCTTGTATGGCATCGGCTTGGTGTAGGTCCGGCTCGGGTCCCGGCGCCCGCTCATATCGCGGATAAGATGCGGGCGGGACTACAGCGGAAGCACCCGGCGCTCGGCGAAGGTGAGTAGGAGGTCTGAGAACACCAGGCCCTCATGGTCCCTCATCTCCCGGAGGCACCGCATGGCGATGGAGGCCCCTTGTGCGAGGGAGACGGGTCGGGTCCTCCAGGTCTCGTGGGGCTCGGTAGGCGGGCCGGGTACCCAGTCCGGCAGCCAAATGAAGTCGTGCGCCGGGTCGACGTTGGAGACGTAGAGATACGTCTTCTGCCACTGCTTTGCCGAGTGCACGAGAACAGGCGGCGGGAAATAATTCTTGGACCCGCTGCGCTTCACCACGATGCATCCACCGCACTGGGCCGCCATGTAATGCCCCGGATGTAACACTTTCCCAATATGGCAATATATAAACTTTGGCTTCATCAGTTCCATTCCGGGTTCTTCGTCTTTCAGGTTTTTCATCATTTTGTCGTGTGCGTGTGTGCATTCATCCATGTCATGTTGTCATGTGCATTGCATTGCATTTGTGTTGTTGTTTGCATCCGGTCCCACTCGTCTCTTCCCGTTGTCCGTTTCGAGTTCCGACACTCTCACACGTGCCCGTGGCATCCCCGAGTCCTTCTTTCGTGTTGGGCCGTGTAACGTTTCCGGAATGGCGTGAGACTTGTCGTGCGATGTTGTTGTGATACGTGTAACCCGCCTGTCAAGTTTTGTCGCGTTTGGAGTCCGTTTGGTACTCCAACGGGTAACCTCGTGGGCTAAAAGTACCTCCTCTTTGAGGCCCAAGAACCCCTCCACAACAGCCCACCAACCCAGCACAAACCTTCCCATCATCTCAGCTGTTGAATTGTGATCGCGTGGCCGAAAACCGCTCCCCATTTCGAGTCTCCTAGCTCCTTGTGCCTATATAAACGTCCACCCCTCCATTTTCGTCCAAACCCCTAGTCTTCTTCCTCCTCCATCCCCTTTTTTTTCCTTTTTTTTCCAGTGCCCCGCAGATCCACCGCGCTCCGGACGTGTCCGCCGGCGCCGGACATGTCTGCCGCCGCCCCCTCGACCAGTGGCAGGCCGCCACATGGCCAGCCGCCGCTCCCACCGCGCCGGCCCGCCCGGCCCGATGCGGGCCCGCCGCCGCCGCGTCCCGGGCCGCTCCTCCGCGTGCCGCTCCGCGGGTCTCCTCCTCGCCTGCCCCGCCGCCGGCAGGACCTCGCCACCGCACCTCGAGCTAGCTCCGCCGCCGGAACCTCGCCCCACCGCCCTTCCAAGCTCCCGCCGCCGACCTCTCAAACCTCGCCGCCGGCCGAGCCCCGGCCCCTCCGAGCCCTCGCCGTCGGGGGGCAGCCGCCCGTCGAGCCTCCCCGCCAGTGCCGTCGTCCGCCGGCCGGAGCCAGCAGCCGCGGCCGCCGTCCCGTCGAGAGCAAGGCGCCGATCCGATCGGGGCGTCGCTCGATCCGATCTGGCCGGCTGCCCGCAAACCCTAACGGGCGCCCGACCCGCGAACCCGATCCGCTCCGGACCCGTTGACCGGCGACCCGCTCCGCGTTGACCCAGCAGGTTGACCCCCTCTGTTTTGTCTAAGTCCTTTTTAGATTTTAGTGTCTGATGCATTTTTGTGATGAGGATAACTTTTACTGTGCTTGTCCGTTTTGTGCGTATAATATGTCAAAATAATCATGGTGACATGTACTATGTTTTGTTCCATTGTGTCATGCATGTTTGAGTCCATCTAGATGTCTTAATCTTCATGAGAAGAGTGCTACTTGTTATAAACTACTGCTATTAGTTGTTTTCATGCCATGTTTGATATGTGATAACTTGATGCATGTTTATCCAAATGAAGCAAATGATATGTCCACATGTTCATCATGAGATGCTCTACATGTTGGTTGCTATAGGATGCATGATAGAATTCATATTGCCATGTTTATCTCCTTTGCAAAAGAGCATGTGGTTGTTAGGTTTTTAAACTTGTTACGAGATGCCTAGTTGAGGAGCTCGTTGCTATTGATGTCGTTGTCCCCATGTTGCATGCTGATATGTTTTGGATTCCCCATCATGTGTTCTTTGCTGTGGTACAAACCACTTGCCATGTTATGCTTTGAGGTGACTTAAACATGCTCACAAACATGCCATGATAATATTGTTGTTTTAACACTTAGTGAAATTTCACTAAGTCTGGAATATGTAATATCCTGATGCTATGGTTGCTTGTTGTTCTAGGCAAATCCATGTTAGTTTTGGGGTGACTATTGATGATTCCTTGTTGTATATGTTGTTGCCTATCCATCCATGCCCTCACATGCTCATTTGGGTTGTTGTAGCATATTAAATTCTTGCTCCCAAGTTGCTATAAAATATTGCTGTCAGGTTTTTATTGTCCTGATCAAAATGTTGTAGCTTGTTGCTATTGATCCATGCCTCCTATGGAGATGCTCCAATGGAATTGTTTGCTGTAGGATATGTCTACTTCATGTCCATGCTTCTTGTCACCATGTTTGAGTGTTGTAGAATATATATTTCTTGCTCCGAAGTTGCTATGTGGCTGTTAATTTCAGCTTTGCTTTGTTTCTTGTTTCGGGTGTATCTTTTAGCCGGTTGCTCCGTTTTGAGCAAGTCATATATGAAACTTGGTGGTTTTGCATGTAGATTCATAATATCATCTTGTTAACATGTTTTGAAGTATCTTGCTTGATGCATATTGTCATGTTCCTTGTGTTGTATCTCTGTGTTTCCTATGTTGTCATGTTGTGCATCCTAAGTGTATCTGCAGTGCTTCCTTAGTGCATCAGCCATGCATCCTGTAGTTTGCGCATTACATCTTGTTTGATTTCGTGCCTCGTGCGTTCTTGTGTTGAGTAGAGCCGGAAGCCGAGAACGAGGTTACTACCGAGGTTGAGAACGAGGAGCCCTCTTACGATCCCATCGACGACTCGACAGGCAAGATGACCTGACCCAGATATCATTACTATCTTTGCCTATTGCTAGAAGTCTCGCTCTTTAGCTTATTGCCTTGATGCCCATGTTTGTCTGTCAGCCTCCTATTGTAACCATGAATCTGTCTAACCACCCTACCTATGAAAACCTTTGATTGGCTACGTAGGCTTCGCTCAGCCCCTCTTATAGCATCGCTAGTTGCAGGAGAAGATTGAAGATTCTTGCTTCTTGTTGAAGCTTGTTGGGATATCACACTATATAAACTCTTTAATGAAATCATCTATATATTGGTAATGGGTGGAAGGCTAAGCGTCTTGCTTGGTGTTTTGTTCCACTCATGCCGCCCTAGGAACCGTATAAACCGGTGTTATGTTCCTTGATTTTGCGTTCCTCACACAGTTGGGGTTATGGGACCCCCTTGATAAACCGCTTAGCACTAAGGCTTTTCCAGCAAGTCCCAACATTGGTACTCCATTTGCCTAACAACTAAAACTTGCCGAGGGAGTAATTAACCCAAGGATTAATTAACCAACCCCCCCCCCTGGGCCAGTGCTCGATTTGAGTGTTGGTCCAAACTAGAGCCACTTGCGGTGCCACCCAGTTCGCTGGGGTCTTCGGTATCCGTACGTACTGCTCATCCGGTCGTGGCCTGAGACTAGATACGCGCGGCTACTGTCAGGGTGTCGGCACACCGGGAGGATTTGCTGGATTAGTCTTACCTTGGTCGGAGTATCTTGAGCACGGGATTCTGAGGATACTCAGGCCTTCCCACCTTGGAGTTGCGACTCCGCGGATCGTGGGCTTGTAATGGGCCAAGTTGGAACACCCCTGCAGGGTTTTGAACTTTCGAAAGCCGTGCCCGCAGTTATGTGGCAGATGGGAATTTGTTAATATCCGGTTGTAGAAAACTTGACACCGTGTTCAGAACACACTACCAGCGTGAGTACCGTGACGGTAATTTTCCGAAAGGGGTTCGGGAAGTGAACACGGTGGGGTTATGATTGCCGTGCTTAGTTAGGATGACTTCGTGATCACTTTATCCGCTCGTGGCACTTCTATTCTCGCTCTTATTCACGTAAGCTAGTGCTAGTGCAGCTGCAGCCTTTTATTCTTTCTTCAGCCTTGTTCAACACCCAAGGCTTAGATAGTTCTGTTACCCGGGAACGGGATTGCTGAGTCCTCTGTGGCTCACAGACTCTACAGCAGCCCAGATGCAGGTACTCAGGTGATCTATTCAGGTGACGGCTCCGAGCTATACTGGGAGTACGATGAGGAACGTAGCCGTTACTATGTGCACTATCCCGATGATCAGTAGTGGTTTCTACTAGGGGCGATTCGGACCTGTGGCTTTATGTATGTTTGGTATCTTTCATTTGGATCTTCACCCGTAGACGGGTTGTGATGTTATTTGAATGATGTTTGGCTATGTAACGAATTGTGTGACGTGGCGAGTGTAAGCCAACTATCTCTTTTCCTTTTCATCCCCAATTTTTACATGAGATGTGCAAAGATACCGAACTTGAGATCATTCCAGAATGGGCTTATACCTTTAGGTCGTGCCTCCACACGTAGGAGGTATAGTCCCATCTTGGGCATTACAAGTTGGTATCAGAGCCTTCTCCGACCTAGAAGCCCCCACTGATTGATCGAATCGTTGACGGTTGAGTCTAGGCACACACTTAAAATGTTTTGAGTCCTATATATATATATATATATCAGAGAGTAGGATTTCTTTTGATCCTCATCTCTTTTCACTCTGGTGAGGACTCCTGACGATTACTCTTGCCTCTTCTACTCTCAAAAATTGCACCAATTTTTTTTAGGAATCTCGCGAGTATTGTTTGGATTGTTCAGATGTCTTTGTGACGAGAACATTGTTCTCGATGCCTCCTGTCATTTAGGGGTTGTGGCAGTGTCCCGGGGAGTTGAGCTCCGAGGTGTTGTCGTCACAAATATATTGCATCAAGACCGCCGACATCGAAAACTCTCCTATGCGGTTAGTGGCAAGATAACCCCGACATCACCTAGTACTGGGGAGGTAGTTCGGGAGTATTGCCATAGCTTGTATAGTAGATGCGTTTCGAAGGTCCGAGGTAGACGGTTTCTGGAAATAACTGGTTATGTGTTGAAGGATGGATACAGCTGGATGTAGGATTAGAGTTGAGTGCGTGATGCTTCCCCTGTATCCCCAACACCTGATTGCATAACTGGAAACTTTCGGAAATTAATAGGTGGGTTCATCTAGTAGCTCGTAGGAATTCTTCCAACGAATGCATGATATGGAGTTTTGGGTTCTACATTGAGTGAAGTAGTTTTATGGCCGTTGTTCCGATCGGGAGTTGCATCTTAAAGGGTCCTTGGCTATGCTGATCCGGGGATTGCAAAACCCTTTTGTAACACGTTCCATAAGCTTTCAGCACGAATATGTCGAACGAAGCTTCTATCTTGTATTTGTTCTATCTGCACCTTGCTGTTTTATTTACCTTTTGTCTCCCAAGTGGCTTCTCGTGAAGATTGTTGTTATCATTAAACTGAGAATTTCATTCGTTCCTCTTGTTCGAATGATTCTTGTGAAGACTATGTTGCAATTTCTAGCCGTTGATTCAGCTTATATATCTTTCTCAATCAATGGCTAATAGTGGTCATCTCTTTCAGGATGGCTCCTAAAAGGGTTCCCAACGCTAACCCAGAGGGTGAAGAGGTTCCTAATCGTCCTACTTCCCCTCCTCCTCCGTCTGAGGCCTGGAGAGCAATTATGCAAGTTACGAATGAGAACACCCAGATGCTTATGCAGATGATGCAGCATATTCAAGCAAATCAAGCAAATCATGGTGCTCATGTGAACCAAGGCAATTTGTTCAACCAACCGCACTTTGCTACGCTCAACCAGTTCTTCGCAAATCAACCAAAGGCGTTCAGTTATTGTGTGGACCCTCTTGATGCTGAAGACTGGATAACAGATATCAAGAAGCATTTCGAGTGTAGCAACGTAAGGCCCGAGGACTATGTGAAGTTTGCAGCCTTCCAGCTCAAGGACCAAGCAGCTGATTGGTGGCAGCAGTACAAAGACTCCAGAGCAGGGCGTGAAATCTCCTGGGATGACTTCTGCAAGGACTTTCGCTCTCACCACATTCCAACAAGTGTCATCGAGGGTATGCGTGAGCAATTCCGCAACCTGAAGCAAGGCTCAATGTCTGTCTACCAATATAATGTCAAGTTCCAGAACCTTGCCCGCTATGCAAAGCAAGACATCCCAGATGCCAAGAGCAAGATCTATCAGTTCCGTGGTGGTCTGAAGGATGAACTCCAACTTGCTCTCACCTTGTTCGAGCCTGATGAGTTTGATCAATTCTATAATATGGCACTTAAGCAAGAGGCAGCCCAGCTCAAGATGGAAGCCTCCAAAAAGAGGATCAGAGACGTTGTTCACTCCTCCTCTTCTTCTCAAGTGGTCGCGAAGCAACAGAAGTTTTGGCTTCCACCTCCTCCAGTGATTCGAGCTCCCTACAACAACAACAACAAGAATTCTGGTGGCCGTGCTTTCTCCCACCCACCCAACCCAAGCAATCAGTCAAAGAATCATTTTCAAGCTTCCAAGTCAAGTGCTCCTTATCACTGTCCTCTCTCAGAAGTAGTTTGCAACAAGTGCTCTCAGAAGGGTCATTATGCTAACAAGTGCCCCAACCCAAGGCGCCTTCCGCCTCCTCCACCTGTCAGCACTGCTATTGTCAAGCACAATCCCAAGGTTGCAAGAGTGAATCTGATGAATGCAGCTCAAGCAGAGAATTCTTCAGATGTGATACTTGGTAACCTTCCAGTTAACTCTATTCCTGCAAAAGTATTGTTTGATTCGGGTGCATCGTTTTCTTTCATTTCAAGACCTTTTGTTGCCAAGCATGATTTCGTCACTCAAGTGTTGCCAAAGCCTTTGAGCATTATTTCTCCTGGATTGCAAATGTCCTCTCGGGTGCATGTTCCGGATGTATCTATTCGCATGGGTGATTACCGCTTTCTGGCTTCTCCGGTTGTTCTCGGCAACTCCGACATTGACCATATTCTCGGGATGGATTGGCTTTCTCAGCATGATGCTCACATTGATTGTGCAAATAAGGAAGTCAAGATTACTCATCCTAACGAAGACGTGATTATCTTCGCCTCTCGGGATAACACAATCAGGCTCTCAATGACAAGGGCGATATTAATGCCATATCTCAAATTCCAGTGGTCAATAAATACGAAGACGTTTTTCCTAAAGAGCTTCCAGGCATGCCTCCGCATCGTCAAGTTGGATTTGTCATTGAACTCGAGCCTGGTACTGAGCCAGCATGCCGGCATCCGTACAAGCTCTCCCCTGAAGAGTTGAAGGAGTTGAAGAAACAGCTTGATGTACAAGAGTGTATGGGTCTGATCAGGCCTAGCACGTCTCCTTGGGGCTATGGTGTCTTATTTCTCAAGAAGAAGGATGGCACGGAGCGCCTTTGAGTTGATTACCGGCCATTGAATAAGAAGACAATAAAGAACAAGTATCCGCTCCCCAACATCAATGAACTGTTCGAGCAGCTCAAAGGAGCAAAAGTGTTCTCAAAGCTCGATCTCCGAATGGGTTATCACCAAATTTGCATTCGTGAAGAAGATATCCACAAGACTGCCTTCAGAACGAGCTACGGCTCCTATGAGTATACACTCATGTCTTTTGGCCTCGCTAATGCTCCACCTACCTTCTCGAGCATGATGCACTACATTTTCAACCCCTACACCAACAAATTTGTGCTTGTGTATCTGGATGACATCTTGGTATTCTCCAAGAATGAAGAGGATCACGAAAAGCACCTCTGTCTGGTTCTCGACAGACTCCGTGAACATAAGTTCTATGCCAAGTTATCCAAGTGCGAATTCTGGCTCGATAAGGTCTTATATCTGGGCCATATCATCTCCGCTGATGGTATTGCTGTGAACCCCGAGAAAGTTGAAGCGATTGTCAACTGGGAACCACCTCAGAACGTCAAGCAACTACGAAGCTTCCTTGGTCTTGCTAGCTATTGCAGAAGGTTCGTTGAGAACTTCTCCAAGATTGCCAAGCCTCTCTCCAACTTGCTGCAGAAGAATGTCAAGTACAACTGGTCTCCGGATTGTGATGTGGCATTCAAAACTCTCAAAGAAAAGCTCATCTCTGCTCCAGTTCTTACTCCTCCAGATGAGTCCAAGCCCTACGAAGTATTCTGTGATGCTTCTCTTCAAGGACTTGGTGGTGTGCTAATGCAGGACAAGAAGATTGTGGCATACACTTCTTGTCAACTGAAGCCACGTGAGAAGAACTACCCCACACATGATCTCGAGCTAGCAGCTGTGGTACACGCCTTGATCACGTGGAGACACCTTCTGTTGGGCAGAAAAGTCGACATCTTCACCGATCACAAGAGCTTGAAGTACATCTTCACACAGCCGAACCTGAACCTTCGCCAGACTCGTTGGGTTGAGATGATCCAAGAGTATGATCCAAGCATCGAATACACACCTGGCAAGGCCAATGTCATTGCAGATGCCTTGAGCAGAAAGGCATATTGCAACAGTCTCCTTATCAAGCCGTTTCAGCCTGAGCTTTGTGAAGCATTCAGGAAGCTCAACCTCCAAGTTGTTCCGCAAGGCTTTCTTGCAAATCTTCAAGTTGCTCCTACCTTGGAAGATCATATTCGTGAGGCCCAACTCAGTGATGCTATGGTGCAGAAAGTGAAACATGGTATTGCAAAGGGTACTCCCAAATACAAGTGTTATCGCGTTGATGAGAGAGATACCTTGTTCTTTGAGGACAGACTTGTGGTTCCCAAGGGCGATGTCAGGAAGCTCATAATGAACGAAGCACATGACTCCCTCCTGTCGATTCATCCTGGAAGTTCCAAGATGTACCAAGACCTCAAGCAATCTTACTGGTGGACTCGCATGAAAAGGGAGATTGCCCAATTCGTGAATGAATGTGACGTCTGCAGAAGAGTGAAGGCACAGCATCAACGTCCAGCCGGTCTTCTCCAACCTCTTCCTATTCCCGAGTGGAAATTCGACCACATTGAAATGGATTTTGTCACCGGGTTTCCCAAGTCCAAGAAAGGGAATGATTCTATCTTTGTTGTCATTGACAAGCTTACCAAAGTAGCTCACTTCCTTCCAGTTAAAGAATCCATCAATGCAGCTCAACTGGCAGAGTTGTACACTTCCAGAATTGTGTCCCTACATGGCATTCCTTGAGTTATCTCCTCAGACCGTGGAAGTTTGTTCACATCCAAGTTCTGGGACTCCTTTCAGTCTGCCATGGGCACTAAGATTCGTTTCAGCACTGCATTTCACCCTCAGACTAGTGGTCAAGTCGAGAGAGTGAATCAAATACTAGAAGACATGCTCAGAGCCTGTGTCATGTCTTTTGGCATGAAATGGGAAGATTGCCTTCCGTTTGCCGAGTTCTCTTACAACAACAGTTTCCAAGCAAGTGCCGGCAAAGCTCTGTTTGAAATCCTCTATGGCAGAAAGTGCCGTACTCCTCTCAACTGGTCCGAGACTGGTGAACGTCAACTTCTTGGCAATGACTTGATCTCAGAAGCCGAAGAAATGTGCAAAGTCATACGTGAGAATCTCAAGGCCGCTCAGTCGCGTCAAAAGAGCTACTATGACGTCAAGCATCGTGATTTGGCCTTCAACATTGGGGATCATGTCTATCTCCGTGTTTATCCTATGAAAGGCACCCAAAGATTCGGTATCAAAGGAAAGCTTGCTCCTAGATACGTGGGCCCTTTCAAGATCCTTGGCAAAAGAGGCGATCTAGCCAATCAACTTGAGCTCCCTTCCAACTTCGCTAATGTTCATGATGTGTTTCATGTGTCTCAACTCTGCAAGTGCTTCAAGACACCTGAACGCACCATTCTGTTTGAGGAGATTGATCTTCAACAAGACTTGTCTTACCGAGAGCATCCCGTTGCTATTCTCGAAGAAACCGAGCGCAAGACCCGCAACAAGTCAATCAAGTTCTTGAAAGTCAAGTGGTCACACCATACCGACCGAGAAGCTATGTGGGAACGAGAAGATCACCTTCGTTCCGAGTACCCTTCATTCTTCCAGTCCTAGATCTCGGGACGAGATCTTTTCATAGTAGAGGAGAGTTTGTAATGCCCCGGATGTAACACTTTCCCAATATGGCAATATATAAACTTTGGCTTCATCAGTTCCATTCCGGGTTCTTCCTCTTTCAGGTTTTTCGTCGTTTTGTCGTGTGCGTGTGTGCATTCATCCATGTCATGTTGTCATGTGCATTGCATTGCATTTGTGTTGTCGTTTGCATCCGGTCCCACTCGTCTCTTCCCGTTGTCCGTTTCAAGTTCCGACGCTCTCACACGTGCCCGTGGCATCCCCGAGTCCTTCTTTCGTGTTGGGCCGTGTAACGTTTCTAGAATGGAGTGAGACTTGTCGTGCGATGTTGTTGTGATACGTGTAACCCGCCTGTCAAGTTTCGTCGCGTTTGGAGTCCGTTTGGTACTCCAACGGGTAACCTCGTGGGCTAAAAGTACCTCCTCTTTGAGGCCCAAGAACCCCTCCACAACAGCCCACCAACCCAGCACAAACCTTCCCATCATCTCGGCCGTTGAATTGTGATCGCGTGGCCGAAAACCGCTCCCCATTTGGAGTCTCCTAGCTCCTTGTGCCTATATAAACGTCCACCCCTCCATTTTCGTCCAAAACCCTAGTCTTCTTCCTCCTCCATCCCCTTTTTTCCTTTTTTTCCCGTGCCCCGCAGATCCACCGCGCGCCGGACGTGTCCGCCGGTGCCGGACACGTCCGCCGCTGCCCCCTCGACCAGTGGCAGGCCGCCACGTGGCCAGCCGCCGCTCCCACCGCACCGGCCCGCCCGGCCCGACACGGGCCCGCCGCCGCCGTGTCCCGGGCCTCTCCTCCGCGCGCCGCTCCGCGGGTCTCCTCCTCGCCTGCCCCGCCGCCGGCAGGACCTCGCCGCCGCACCTTGAGCTAGCTCCACCGCCGGAACCTCGCCCCGCCGCCCTTCCAAGCTCCCGTCGCCAGCCTCTCAAACCTCACCACCGGCCGAGCCCCGGCCCCTCCGAGCCCTCGCCGCCGGGGGGCAGCCGCCCGTCGAGCCTCCCCGCCGGTGCCGTCGTCCGCCGGCCGGAGCCAGCAGCCGCGGCCGCCGTCCCGTCGAGAGCAAGGCACCGATCCGATCGGGGCGTCGCTCGATCCAATCTGGCCAGCTGCCCGCAAACCCTAACGGGCGCCCGACCCGCGAACCCGATCCGCTCCAGACCCGTTGACCGGCGACCCGCTCCGCGTTGACCCAGCAGGTTGACCCCCTCTGTTTTGTCTAAGTCCTTTTTAGATTTTTGTGTCTGATGCATTTTTGTGATGAGGATAACTTTTACTGTGCGTGTCCGTTTTGTGCGTATAATATGTCAAAATGATCGTGGTGACATGTACTATGTTTTGTTCCATTGTGTCATGCATGTTTGAGTCCATCTAGATGTCTTAATCTTCATGAGAAGAGTGCTACTTGTTATAAACTACTGCTATTAGTTGTTTTCATGCCATGTTTGATATGTGATAACTTGATGCATGTTTATCCAAATGAAGCAAATGATATGTCCACATGTTCATCATGAGATGCTCTACATGTTGGTTGCTATAGGATGCATGATAGAATTCATATTGCCATGTTTATCTCCTTTGCAAAAGAGCATGTGGTTGTTAGGTTTTTAAACTTGTTACGAGATGCCTAGTTGAGGAGCTCGTTGCTATTGATGTGGTTGTCCCCATGTTGCATGCTTATATATTTTGGATTCTCCATCATGTGTTCTTTGCTGTGGTACAAACCACTTGCCATGTTATGCTTTGAGGTGACTTAAACATGCTCACAAACATGCCATGATAATATTGCTGTTTTAACACTTAGTGAAATTTCACTAAGTCTGGAATCTGTAATATCCTGATGCTATGTTTGCTTGTTGTTCTAGGCAAATCCATGTTAGTTTTGGGGTGACTATTGATGATTCCTTGTTGTATATGTTGTTGCCTATCCATCCATGCCCTCACATGCTCATTTGGGTTGCTGTAGCATATTTAATTCTTGCTCCCAAGTTGCTATAAAATATTGCTGTCAGGTTTTTATTGTCATGATCAAAATGTTGTAGCTTGTTGCTATTGATCCATGCCTCCTATGGAGATGCTCCAATGGAATTGTTTGCTGTAGGATATGTCTACTTCATGTCCATGTTTCTTGTCACCATGTTTGAGTGTTGTAGAATATATATTTCTTGCTCCGAAGTTGCTATGTGGCTGTTAATTTCAGCTTTGCTTTGTTTCTTGTTTTGGGTGTATCTTTTAGCCCGTTGCTCCGTTTTGAGCAAGTCCTATATGAAACTTGCGTGGTTTTGCATGTAGATTCATAATATCATCTTGTTAACATGTTTTGAAGTATCTTGCTTGATGCATATTGTCATGTTCCTTGTGCTGTATCTCTGTGTTTCCTATGTTGTCATGCTGTGCATCCTAAGTGTATCTGCAGTGCTTCCTTAGTGCATCAGCCATGCATCCTGTAGTTTGCGCATTGCATCTTGTTTGATTTCGTGCCTCGTGCGTTCTTGTGTTGAGTAGAGCCGGAAGCCGAGAACGAGGTTACTACCGAGGTTGAGAACGAGGAGCCCTCTTACGATCCCATCGACGACTCGACAGGCAAGATGACCTGACCCAGATATCATTACTATCTTTGCCTATTGCTAGAAGTCTCGCTCTTTAGCTTATTGCCTCGATGCCCATGTTTGTCTGTCAGCCTCCTATTGTAACCATGAATCTGTCTAACCACCCTACCTATGCAAACCTTTGATTGGCTACGTAGGCTTCGCTCAGCCCCTCTTATAGCATCGCTAGTTGCAGGAGAAGATTGAAGATTCTTGCTTCTAGTTGAATCTTGTTGGGATATCACACTATATAAACTCTTTAATGGAATCATCTATATATTGGTAATGGGTGGAAGGCTAAGCCTCTTGCTTGGTGTTTTGTTCCACTCATGCCGCCCTAGGAACCGTATAAACCGGTGTTATGTTCCTTGATTTTGCGTTCCTCACACGGTTGGGGTTATGGGACCCCCTCGATAAACCGCTTAGCGCTAAGGCTTTTCCAGCAAGTCCCAACATTGGTACTCCATTTGCCTAACAACTAAAACTTGCCGAGGGAGTAATTAACCCGAGGATTAATTAATCAACCCCCCCTGGACCAGTGCTCGATTTGAGTGTTGGTCCAAACTAGAGCCACTTGCGGTGCCACCCAGTTCGCTGGGGTCTTCGATATCCGTACGTACTGCTCATCCGGTCGTGGCCTGAGACTAGATACGCGCGGCTACTATCAGGGTGTCGGCACGCCGGGAGGATTTGCTGGATTAGTCTTACCTTGGTCGGAGTACCTTGAGCACGGGATTCTGAGGATACTCGGGCCTTCCCACCTTGGAGTTGCGACTCCGCGGATCGTGGGCTTGTAATGGGCCAAGTTGGAACACCCCTGCAGGGTTTTGAACTTTTGAAAGCCGTGCCCGCGGTTATGTGGCAGATGGTAATTTGTTAATATCCAGTTGTAGAAAACTTGACACCGTGTTCAGAACACACTACCAGCGTGAGTACCGTGACGGTCATTTTCCGAAAGGGGTTCGGGAAGTGAACACGGTGGGGTTATGATTGCCGTGCTTAGTTAGGATGACTTCGTGATCACTTTATCCGCTCGTGGCACTTCTATTCTCGCTCTTATTCACGTAAGCTAGTGCTAGTGCAGCTGTAGCCTTTTATTCTTTCTTCAGCCTTGTTCCACACCCAAGGCTTAGATAGTTCTGTTACCCGGGAACGGGATTGCTGAGTCCTCTGTGGCTCACAGATTCTACAGCAGCCCAGATGCAGGTACTCAGGTGATCTATTCAGGTGACGGCTCCGAGCTATACTGGGAGTACGATGAGGAACGTAGCCGTTACTATGTGCACTATCCCGATGATCAGTAGTGGTTTCTACTAGGGGCGATTCGGACCTGTGGCTTTATGTATGTTTGGTATCTTTCATTTGGATCTTCACCCGTAGATGGGTTGTGATGTTATTTGAATGATGTTTGGCTATGTAATGAATTGTGTGACGTGGCGAGTGTAAGCCAACTATCTCTTTTCCTTTTCATCCCCAATTTTTACATGAGATGTGCAAAGATACCGAACTTGAGATCATTCCAGAATGGGCTTATACCTTTAAGTCGTGCCTCGACACGTAGGAGGTATAGTCCCATCCTAGGCATTACACGCCACGCCCTGGATCGCGGTACCGAGCTTCATATAGAAGAGCTCGGTCCACAGTTCCATTGTGGGGAGTATCCTGAATTACCCCTCACAAAGGATGACAAAGGCGGACAGCGTCACCACCGTGTTCGGCGTGAGGTGGTGAGGCTGTATGTTGAAGAACTCCAGGAAGGAGCGGAAGAAGCCGCTGGCGGGGAGCCCGAAGCCGCAAGGGAAGAGCGAGCGGAAAATGACCCGCTCGCCAAACCACGGCACCGGCCTGATCTCCGCCGCCGGCGCCAGGCGCACTACGACCTTGTCGGCGGGGGGCAACCGCCACACGCGGCGGAGGTAGTGGATGTGCTCCTCAAGGACCTCGCTGCCGTCCCACTCGCCGGAGTGGTGGACCGGCGCTCTGGCAGCCATGGCTCAGGGCGCTGGCTCGCTCCGACGGAACGCTGCGAGCGGTGGTGGCGAGGAGCGCAAGGAAGAGCAAGGAGGAAGAAGAGAATGGAGCGGGGTGTGTGCGCGAGCGAGGATAACCCACTTTTTCGGGCCTACTTATAGGCTCGGGGCGACGAAGCCGAGGGGGCGAGGGCGTGGGATTAACTGTTCCACGCCCCGCACGATCCCCACCTTTTTCGCACCTAATCCCTGTGCATTAAATGCGCGTGGGGAGGGTAATCGATTGCCTCTGCCACATTAGATCCGCACGCAGACCAAGGCCCTATAGTGGTGGGCCCCAGCCCGTTGCTAAGTCCCGTCGCACGCGTGGGCTGGCAGGCTGACGCGACAGGGCAATGATGCGTGGAGTGCCGCCAACGGTCGGCAGACCCACGCCGCAGCCCGCCATCCAGACGGTATTTTCCTCCCAAAGACTTGAAGATAGAGGCCCAGCTGCCAGAAGCCGGCCCTTTACAGAGGCCCGACCGCAAGCAGCCGGCCCTTTCCATAAGACAAACAAGGAACGCCCAACCTTTCTTAGAGTGGGAAGCTGCTGGAACACCGCAGCCCCAATCGCAACCACAGAGTTCCACCAGCTTCGGGGACTACTATCGGAGATATTGACCACGGGTGTCCTCATCGACCACCCATGGTATTTCAAGACAATTGGGGGCCGCATGTTACCCCCCGACCGCCTGCTCATCGGGCTGCCTCCTGGGGTAGCTAAGCCCTGGAGCCGGCTGCCAGCAGGCGGCGGGGGCCCAAACAGGCGGCAGCCTCATGGCCAGCGACCAGAAGACGGCCTCGCGCCTCCCCCTCGGGACACGTGCGGGGGAACCACGACAAGGCTAAGGCATGGCTACAGTTGAGAATGTCCTTAGAGAATCTATAAGGGCGTGGCTACAGTGAGGGCGTATCTTATGGACACCTCCTAAGCGACGTATCACTGTATCCATGCTGCCAGTGACCAAGCCTCGGTCAAAGGAAGCCATGATCCCACCACCCACAGGCGGCAGAGCCAGCAGGCGGCTGGCCCCACCGGCCAGTGGGTGAGCAAGAAGCAAGCGGCCCCTGGCAGGCGGCCTGGGGGGCGGTCCGCCTGGTAGCAGGCGGCTCACCATGCCCTAGGAGTCTGAACCTCATCAAGATGACAAGACAGGACGTGATGGCAGCGTACGGCAGCAGGCGGCGGCACTGTAGCCATTGCCCTCCTGACGATGCTGCCATCAGCACAAGAGCATCTATAGTAAAAGGCAATCACGAGGGCCCACAGACGGCGGGCCCCGGCAAACAGGCGGGAAGGCCGGCACCCGAAGACGCTGATAGTTGGGGGACATTCCGCCTGGATTACTATTGTACCCCTGGGGGGTAGGCCTATATAAACCCCCCAAGGTCCTCCATGTGGAGGGGTTGGACTCAAAGAAGAAGAGAGACACTTAGAGAGAGATAGGGAGAAACCCTAGCCACCATTCCGATTCCCTAGAGCGGAGGTAGAGAGCTAGCCTTGCCCTTCTTCCTCCTCTAGACGACATAGCTCAAGGAGCAACCTTGTAGCCACCTTATTGACATTAGTCATGACACGGAGTCCTCGCAGAGTAGGACTAGGGGTGTTATCTCCACGGAGAGCCCCAAACCTGGGTAAGATTCGCATGTGTCCCAAGTATCGCCTTATCCCGCTTCCAGGGCCCGGCGACGTTCTATTGTCCCCATGCATGATAAGCCATCCTTTGGCATATGTTGCACCAAAACCCCAACAATAGCTCAATGCCAAACTGCTCCACAAGATCTGGAGCCTCAGCAAAATAGGCTCGGTGCTCCTCCTTCCTCATGTGATTCATGTCAATCCAATGTGCATCCACATATAAGTTGTGTTTGCTCTTGAGTACTTCTGTGAAGATATGATACTGCTGCTTGGTCCAGAACAATTCATCTCCATGGAATTGAGACCGGGGATCTACATAGGGATTGATCTTCCTCCTAGCAATGAACTCATGTGATGGTATCTCGTCCATGCTCATAGTTGGTTCCTTGTTCTTGGTGGCAGTGGTCTTGGTTCTGCGTTGGGGGGCATTGGAGCCCTCGGGAACATCACTTTGGGTGCGTAGACGCTTTGACCCTGTGTCATGGCTGGGATTCGAGCGACAGACATTGGAACCGGAGCCACCACCTATGACACAAACACAAGAACACGAAAGAAAGACAAAGAGAATCAATGCAAAAGCCATAATAAAGCACAAGAAACATGTAGAAAAGATAATATGTATGTGCGACGAAGAAGGTGTGGACCGAACGGTAGTACTGTTCGAAGCTGCGGAAGTAAAGTTTTAGTGCCGCCAAGGGGGCGGTAGTACCGCACCGAAGTGTTACGGTAGTACCGCACCCGACGCGGTACTAAAATTTTACTTCCGCGTCCATTACGGTAGTACCGCGCCGTAGGAGCAGTAGTACCGTGACGCGTTAGAGCGGTAGTACCGCTGTCAGCCAGCGGTAGTACCGCTCGGGATCAGATCCGAAAGCGGATATGGACAATGAACGCATAGGACGAGCGAACGGTACTACGGCTGATCACAACTCCTTTGTAGCAACATACTTACTAGTATTTCTACTGCACTACAACTCTCCTACACCCTAATCTTCCATGGATAAGGTCAACAAGAACACAAGAATCAACATGCATCTCCCCAAAACCTAGAAACAACACAAGGGCAAAAAGAAGAGGGGATTTTGGGGATAAACCTTCATCCGTGGCAAGAGGTCGAGGTGAGGAACGATCCCATCGATCAGAATGCGAGGAGAGTGGCTGGGGACGGAGATCCGGTGAGGTCCTCCGGCGCCGTTCTTGAGAGAGAGAGGCGACATGGGGGAGACGAGATGAAAGGGTATGGGGAAGTTAGAACTCCCCCTGCCCGCTTATAACCCCCAATCGTTCGAACAAATGCGGTAGTACCACGGTCATCGCGGTAGTACCGCCCGGGCGGAAGTACCGCACGCAGGGCGGTAGCACCGCTCTCCAGCGGCAGTAAAAAATTACTGCCGTGCTGGTTGTGGTAGTACCGGAATTCTCCTTGCGGTAGTACCGTGACTATTCACGGTAGTACCGCTTCCCCAAGAAAGTGCAAGTTTCGACAAGAAGTCTTAAGCAAAGCAACTACGGGCAAGAGCGCACACACACGGCAAAAGGAAAGAAAGACAACAGACTGCTGGACCAACACATGAGACACACCTCCTTGAAGGAGGTCAGTGGCCGAAGCCACCTATGTTTGAGTTATTTGGTATGGCACCGCGAAGAATTATCCTTGGGCCCATGACCAACACTCGTCTTGAAGCACTCATACCATCTAACATGGCAAACAATAAAGACTTGATCGATTTATGCATAACAGGGGGAGGAAGAGTTCATTGAGAGAACAATACTCCCCCTATGTCCATGCCTACACCTAGGCAAGATAATCATGTTGAGTGGGAGGAAGGTGTGCAAGGTTTCAAACCACATTGCTCAAATCTATGATATTTAGCTCATGCCTTAACTCGCGAAATCTTGCTTCATCCAATGGCTTCCTGCAAGGTTATCATGAGTGTTGACATAGTGAAGCTCTATTTCTCCTCGCCGAATATGATCCCGGATGAAGTGATGCCGAATCTCAATATGCTTCGTCTTGAAGTGTTGCACTGGGTTGAGAGAAATCTTGATGGCACTTTCATTGTCACACCAAAGAGGCACTTTTTCACAAGTGACACCGTAATCCTTTAAAGTTTTCCTCATCCATAGAAGTTGAGCACAACAACTGTCAGCTACCACATACTCCGCTTTGGTGGATGAGAGAGACACACAACTTTGCTTTTTGGAAGACCAACTTACCAGAGAGCAACCAAGGAATTGGCACCCTCCGGAAGTGGACTTCCTATCCACTTTGTCTCCCGCCCAATCCGAATGAGAGAAACCTACAAGGTTGAAGTTTGCTCCTCTTGGGTACCATAAGCCAAAGTTTGGGGTATGAGCCAAATATCGAAAGATTCGCTTGACTGCCACAAAGTGACTTTACTTAGGTGAGGCTTGAAACCATGCACAGATTCCCACACTCAACATAATATCTGGTCTAGATGCACAAAGGTAAAGCAAGGAACCAATCGTAGAACGATATACCTTTTGATCCACCGCTTTACCATTGGGATCAATGTCAAGTTGGCACTTGGTTGGCATTGGAGCAGTAGCCGGCTTGACATCACTTAGATCAAACCTCTTGGGCATGTCTTGAGTGTACTTGCCTTGTTTGATGAATATTCCTTCTCTTCTTTGCTTAATCTCAAATCCAAGGAAGTACTTCAACTCTCCCATCATGGACATCTCAAAATGTGTGGTCATGAGTGCGGCAAACTCATTATTGAAAGCTTTGTTAGGTGACCTAAAGATAATATCATCAACATATAGTTGACAGACAAACAACTCCCCTTTGACCTTCTTAGTAAAAAGAGTGGGGTCGATTTTCCCAATTTCAAACCCATGATCTTGCAACAACTCGGTAAGCTGCTCATACCACGCACGTGGGGCTTGTTTAAGGCCATAGAGTGCCTTATCGAGTTGATACACGTGATTGGGGAGCTTAGGATCCTCAAACCCCGGGGGTTGTTTGACATATACCAACTCATTAATAGGACCATTAAGAAACGCACTTTTCACATCCATTTGTTGCAATTTAAAGTTATGATGAAAGGCATATGCAAGCAACAAACTAATAGATTCAAGGCGAGCAACGGGGGCAAAGGTTTCACCATAGTCGATACCCTCGACTTGGGAGTAGCCTTGAGCCACCAAATGCGCCTTGTCGTGAATGACAATGCCATGAGCATCCTGCTTCTTCTTAAAGATCCACTTGGTTCCAATGAGATTATGGTTCTCCTTTGGCCTTGGCACCAGGCGCCACACTTTGTTGCGCTCGAAGTTATGGAGTTCTTCATGCATGGCATTGAGCCAATTAGGGTCTTCGAGCGCCTCATAGACCTTTTGAGGTTCAACACAAGAGACAAAAGCTTAATGAGCACAATAGTTTGCTAATTGTCTACGAATGCTTACCCCCTTTGTGATGCTTCCAAGAATATTCTCCATGTGATGTTCTCTAGAAGCAAGCCTGGAGGCAACTTTTGTAGCACGACGCTCAAATTGCTCTTCAAGTGATAATTGAGGAGCACTGAGTTGCTCATCTTGAGCAACATCAAGAGCTTGATCTTGATCTTGAGCTTCCTCTTGATCTTGATCTTGCTCAGAGGAGAGAACTTGGCCTTGTGCATCATTTGGTGGATCACCACCATCTTGTGATTGATCTTGCACTTGGCCTTGTTCGTCCGGTTGAGGGCCTTCACTTTATTCTTCGGAAGCGTGTGGGTCTTGGGTTGATGATGGTTCCACTTGTGTGGAACATTGTCCTTCTACTTCGGCCACAAGGGGTTTCTCAATGGGTAGGATATAGCCAACACCCATTCTTCTTATGGCTTGAGGAGGAATTTCATCACCTACATCACAAGTACCACTTTGCTCCACTTGGGAGCCGTTATTCTCATCAAACTCTACGTTACACGTCTCCTCAATGAGTCCATTGGACTTGTTGAGGACACGGTAAGCATGAGAGTTTGTAGCATAACCAACAAATATGCCCTCATGAGCTCTAGACTCAAATTTAGACAAACGAGCACCTTTCTTGAGGATGAAACACTTACACCCGAACACCCGGAAGTACTTGAGATTGGGCTTGTTACCGGTAAGAATCTCATATGGAGTCTTGTTCAAGCCTTTGCGGAGATAGAGCCGATTGGATGCATGACACGCGGTGTTGATGGCTTCGGCCGAAAAGTTGTATGGAGACTTGAATTCTACCATCATGGTCCTTGCCGCGTCCATCAATGTCCGGTTCTTTCTCTCCGCTACACCATTTTGTTGAGGGGTATAAGGTACGGCATATTGATGTTTGATCCCCTCATCACTAAGAAACTCATCCAAGGTGTAGTTCTTGAACTCGGTGCCGTTGTCACTTCGGATCATCAAGATCTTTGCCTCATGTTGACGTTGAGCTTCATTTGCAAAGTTGATGACGGTTTGTTGGGTGCCACTCTTATTATTGAAGAAATATACCCATATGTATCTTGAATAATCATCTACAATCACCAAGCAATACTTTCTGCCCCCAATACTATCAAAGGATGGAGGCCCAAAGAGATCCATGTGAAGGAGCTCTAACGGTCTTTTTGAGTAGATGATAGTCGTGGGAGGGTGAGTCGTCTCATGTAACTTTCCTTCAATACAAGCACTGCAAGCACGATCTTTGGCAAAGCTAACATTTGTTAGTCCACGGACATGGTCCCCCTTGAGAAGACTTTGCAAAGATCTCATATTGACATGGGCTAACCGGCGATGCCAAAGCCATCCCACATCAACTTTAGACATTAGGCATGTCGCGGTGTTAGTGGGTTGCTCCGAGAAGTTAACCACATAGAGACCGTTCTCGACATGTCCAACATAGGATACTTTAAGAGTCTTGCTCCACAAGAGGGCCACGGTATCAATATCAAAGAATGTGGCAAAGCGCATGAGTGCAAGTTGACGAACAGAAAGTAAGTTGTATGCAAGGGACTCAACAAGCATGACTTTCTCGATCGTGAGATCATGAGAAACAACAACCTTGCCAAGCCCCAATACCTTAGAAGATGACGCATCACCCCATTCGACGTTGGTGGCCATGGATGAACCTTGATGCACGTCCACCACTAAGTCTTTTCTTCCGGTCATATGATTTGTGGCTCTACTATCGAGCAACCATGATCCCCCACCGGAAGCAAACTCCTACATGAGATCAATGCTTGGATTTAGGTACTCCCTCCGTCCAGGTGCATTGGGCATCTTAGCGATTTTAGAATTTCCAAATGAGTAAGACGCGACGGAATTAAATCAGCCTCGTATCACTCCCATGCCTCGTTCGCTTCACCCTCATGCACAAGTTTTCAATCTTATGGGCAATAACTCTGGTTGCATGCGTTTCGTGTTGCATGTTGATTGGTAAGGCAAAGGAATTGCAATCAATTAGCTCAACTTACAAGATTTTTAATGCTAATTATATCTAATATTACGGCCAATCCCATCACACCTAGATCATGGTGCAGCTCCTTAGGCGCCCAATACACCTGGACGGAGGGAGTACCCATTTGGTAATGGGTCCTTTGAGGTTAGTAACAAGGGTCTTAGGAACCCAAATAGACCATTCAATGTACTCATAAGAAGAACCAACAAATTTAGCAAAAACATGACCACCACTAGCACGACATAAAACATATGAAGGATTAAAGTCGCCGGCTATGTTTGATGGCATGGCGGGGTATTTCTTGACTCCACCACTTTTCACATTGTTCTTCTTCTTAGAAGCACCCTCTCCCTCTTTCACAAAGGTTTGTTTGAGAGGAGGAGGTTGCTTGGTCTTGTCATTCTTCTTCTTCTTGGGCTTGGGAGCAAACCCAATTCCTTCCTTTGCCACAACTTCCTTTTGATTGCTCAAAAGATCGTTGAGGTTCTTCTCACCTTGTATACATGACACAAGGCCTTTCTCAAGCTGCTTCTTCAACTTAGCATTCTCTTCAACAAGATGCACATGCTCGCAACATGGGTTAGTAGCATTTGCATTATCAATTAACACCATGCGAGGAAAGATAGCTTTCTCCTTGGTTAGCGAAACTTGAAGTTGATCATGAGACTCCTTGAGATAAGCATGTACACCTTTCAAGGCCTTGTGAGCCTTGTCAAGCGTAACAAACTCTTCCTTGAGTCTAGCATGATCAACCACAAGCTTTGCCTTCTCAGAATTAATCACACGAGAGACAACTAAAGCATGATCAAGATCTTTCCTTAATTTAGCATGATCATTGTTGTGTGACTCCTCAAGAGCCAAACGAAGACCACGCTCTTCCTCTAGAGCATTAGAGAGATCCGATATCTCATCGGCATAGTCTCGACTATGACCTTCCATTTTAGCAGTGGTCTCCTCGTGAGCCTCGATCATGTCATTGGCCTCACCGAGTTGTTCCAAGAGAGCAACGAAGTGCTTCTTGGGTTTTCCCTTGAGTTTACTCATAAACAACTCCAATTCATTTTCTTCGTCCTCTGTCCCCTCACTCTCATCAATACAATCCATCAATGAAGGATTAGAGGTGATGGCAGTGTTGATGTTCGGAGTTACCTTGTTGGTGGCCTTAGCCATGAGGCACTTGGCGGTGATGTTCTCATTTGGTGAGTCAAAGAGAGATGAGCGTGGAGTAGTTGCAATAGCAATGGTGGCCATAGTGACCATCTCATCATCATCATTATCCTCAACATATTCTTCTTGGGCCACCAACCCTTTGGGAGGGGTCTTCTTGTTGAGGTTGTTCTTGTTGGGATAAGACTTGGCCTTGTCCTTTCGGATAAGCTTGCCTCCATTGTCTTCTCTTTTCTCAAATGGGCAATCTACAACAAAGTGGCTCACATTCCCACAGTTGTAGCACGTCCTCACTCGTTGCTTGCCCTTGTTGCCACTTGAGTTGTTCTTGTTGAAGTTAGGCCTTGAGTTCTTCTTGTTGCCCCAAAATTTCCATGATGCAAGAGCCATGTGCTCATGATAGGCATATTTGGTGTCCTTGGGGCAACCCTCATCGTCATCCTCTTCCTCCTCTTCTTCCACACAAGCCTTGGCCTTCAAGGCAAGGTTAGGCTTCTTTGATCGTTGAGCTCTTAAAACCGCATTGTCGGCGGTCTTGTCCAAGATCCTCATGGCAACGAACTCATCCAACACTTCACTTGATGACAAAGTGTGGAAGTCCGGTCTTTGGCGAATGACGGAGGACATGGCCTTGTGATAAGGCATCATGGCCTTGAGAAACTTGCGCTTGATCCAATTGTCATCCGTGTCCTTGCTCCCATGATCTCGAAGTGAAACCGCAAGAGTGCTTAATCTCTGATAAAGTTCACGGGGATCTTCATCTTTGATCATAGCAAACTCATCGGCTTCATCATGCACAACTTCATAGTTTAGCGTTGAATGCTTGCGCTTCCCTTGTACATGGAACCAACATGCTCCCATGCTTCCTTAGCCACGATTAAGGGTCAAAGATGTGCAATGTCTTCGGGAGGGATAGCATCTTGAAGTATGCAAAGAACGGACTCGTCGAATTGATGATCCGCAGCTTCTCTCGGAGTTAAATTGTCGGGATTATGTGGGTAGAAACCTTGCTCAATGATTCTCCAAAGATTAGTAGAACAATGATTTAAATGACATCTAAAGCGAAATATCCAAGTACCAAAATCAGAATTTTTCACAAACTTAGGAGGAGGACCAACGGAATTTAAATGCAGAGTAGGAACAGGTCCTCCATAGTGGGTAGGAAGAGCGGAGTGGGCAAAAATCTCACTCCCAATCTTAGTAACTGGGACTTGCTCACTACTAGCTTCTCCCTTGTCGAGAATAGCCTCCGACATGTTGGTAGCGGGACGAACCACTTCCAACGGTGTGGTGGATAATTTGAGTCCCTCAAGTAATTCCTTAAACATGCCTTTGACCTCGGTCACAAGTGATTCTTTCAATGTGTCCATCGCCACATTGAACTCCTCATGAGAGACCGCGGTTCCCCCATCGGACGTAGGCAAGGACGGAGTTCCACCGGAGTGTCCCTCCGTCTCGACTACGTTGTCACCCATACTCTTTGGACGGTAAAGTCTTTATAAAGAGACGAGGCTCTGATACCAATTGAAAGGATCGATATGGTTGACTAGAGGGGGGTGAATAGGCAACTACTATTTTTAGCTTTTCTTAGCAACAAAGTAAGTTGTCTAGATATGCAACTAGGTGGACAACTTATAGGAAGCAACAATAACAACCACACAAGCAAGCAAGCTAAGGTATACAAAGAAAGCTTGCACAAGTAAAGGAAAGATATAACCACAAGTGGAGCCGGTGAAGACGAGGATGTGCTACCGAAGTTCCTTCCCTTTGAGAGGAAGTACGTCTCCATTGGAGCGGTGTGGAGGCACAATGCTCCCCAAGAAGCCACTAGGGCCACCGTATTCTCCTCACGCCCTCACACAATGCGAGGTGTCGTGATTCCACTAGTGGTGCCCTTGAAGGCGGCGACCAAACCTTTACAAACAAGGTTGGGGCAATCTCCACAACCGAATTGGAGGCTCCCAACAACACCACGAAGCTTCACCACAATGGAGTATGGCTCCGAGGTGACCTCAACCGTCTAGGGTGCTCAAACACCCAAGAGTAACAAGATCCACAAGGGATTAGTGGGGGGGGGTTCAAATTTCTCTTGGTGGAAGTGTAGATCGATGCCTTCTCAAGCAATCCCTAGGAAGTCAACAAGTTTGATTGGCTAGGGAGAGAGATCGGGCGGAAATGGAGCTTTGAGCAACAATGGAGCTTGGGGAGGAAGAGGTAAGTCTTCTTGGGGGAAGAAGACTCCCTATATATAGTGGGAGGGCAATTCCAACCGTTATCCCTCAATTTTGCCCACAGAGCACGGTACTACCGCACATAACATGCGGTACTACCGCACGGCCCAGCGGTACTACCGCACAGGATGCGGTACTACCGTTGGCGCGGTACGAGCCAGAACTAGCCCCTGTTGCGTTAAAACACCGGGCGGTAGTACTGCCGGAGCGGTAACCGCACGTCCTTGCGGTACTACCGCAAGGCAGGGTCAGACTGGCCGAGGAGGAGTGCGGACTAAATAAAATGCATCCGCAACTACTTCAGCAGAGCTACAGTCGTTGCAAAAACCCGACACGGTACTACCGCTTGCATGAAACGGTACTACCGCGTAGGACGCGGAAGTAAATAATTACTTCTGCGCATACTACCGTACTAGTTACGACGCTGGGCTAGTTACACGGTACTACCGTGTCCATGGTATGGTACTACCGTATGGTGCGGTACTATCGTAACCCTGGAGCGTACTACCGTGGGGCCGTGCGGTACTACCGCGTTCTTTGAGTGGTACTACGGCATGCCCAGCAGTGGTAGTAGTAGGACGCCACTGTTGTTGTAATGACAAGGAAAACAGCCGGAGCTGCAGAGAAGCGAAGGAAAGGTGGTGCGAATAAATAGACGTGTACGTGTTGATTCCACCCAAACCTTTCTGAAGCGGACCCCCTCTTAATAGTACGGCTTTCCTATGACTCAATTCCACCGAAAAGAAACGAAGGAAACACCGTCTTCCATAGTGTCCGAGGGGCACTAAACCGTCTTGTGCCTAGGTGTGATATATCTGAAAAGCTCAGTGCACATGATTAGTCCGCAAAAGCATTGTCATCAATCACCAAAACTACTTAGGGAGAAATATGCCCTTACACACGGGTTTAAACCCTTTTGGGAAATCATGACCCAGTACCTCATCGGTAAAGCATAGAGGGTGTGAAGCTCCTCTGTATCTTGCTATATTGTGGCGTATGTCCGATGGTTGTGGTGTTTGGTATTGACCCCGACCTGGTATGTCATCGGCGCGATTGGCTTGATAGCCGCTGTCCCGTGCGGGAGCTCGATCTCTGGGTCTGAATATAGACCTGGTCTTGCTAGCTTTTTGTTTAGGTCCTCGTGCAGATCATGCTTTCGGACTTGGGCTGGATCCTCCTTTCCTTTATGGGGTGGGGGCTTGTTTATGCCATTGCTAGCGACTCTATACCGTTTACGAGGTGATCGGTCCGGCTTGTGGGCGGTGTTATATTTCGGTGGGACGGGCGCAATAGCCTCGTCTCGAATTCGGGCAGCAGCTTGCGCTTGGGATAGCCTTTGGTTTGGCCATTAAAGCCATGTTTCTGTTCGGCGTCTAGCACCTCATTCCATCTATCATTGAGCGTGTCTTGTGCGGCTCGAAGCTGTCTCTGCTGCTTTTTTAAGCTCCGTGCGGTGGCTATAAGCCACCGATGGAAGCGTTTTTGTTCGGAGGGTTCTTCTGGGATGGTATATTCATCATCATCCAGGCTAACCTCTTCTTCAGAGATCGATTCATAGTCACCGTCTTCGGCATCGCTGTCATCGGACTGCGGCTTCGGACTCTGTTTACCGTCATGTCGCTCCTCCTGCTCTAACGCTCAGTCTGCGGGGTCTTCGGCTTGTTCCGGAATATCACTGTCATTAGTTGCGGTGTTGATGTCCTTTCCTTTATGGGATTTTGCTTGGCGTTTTGGACGCTGATGCTTGGGAGGTTCTTCGGCAGGTTTATCCTCTACCGGATTGTTTTCACCGTTGCCTTATGCCTCTTTGGGTATGTCCACCATATACACGTCGTATGAAGATGTAGCTTTCCACCGCCCTGTTATGGGCCTGCTTTGATATGTATCTGCTTCAGCTTCGAGGTCCATCCTGTCGAAGTCTTCTAAAGCGTAATCGAGTAGATCGGTTAGATCTTCAACCATGGCTACTAAGTGGGTGGTGGGTGGGGAACGAAATTCTTCGTCCCCCTGGGTATAGCGCGGTTGTTCATCAGCCTCCAGTTCATACCGGATATAGTGCGGCTGTGTGTTCTCGTCCAAGGAGAGTGATCTCAATGACCTAAACATGTCGCCAAGTGGCGAGTGCTGGAAAATATCAGCAACACAGAATTCGGCGATAGGCGCCTGATTAGATTTGAGGGGTGTGGTTACGCGCAGTTCAGAATCAGATACCGGAGCTAAGTCTGGGGTTCCGGTAACACAGACCCCATCAGTTGGGTCCGTGTGCGGCTCCATCGCCGTAGAGTCCGCGGCTCCCATGGTGGGGTTGAGCTTCCCATCTTCGGGTGGCGCGATGCGTTCTGGATCTAGGGCCAGAACTGTTGCAGGTGCTATTTCCCGATCCGATGACAGAGCTAAGTCATTATCATCGTGGTGGCAGAGAGGGGTTGCCGTTGGCTCGAATCCGGCGAAGATAAAGTCTCCGCGGACGTCGGCAACGTAGTTCAGGCTACCGAATCTGATATGATGTCAAGGGGCGTAGCTCTCGATCTGCTCAAGGTGGCCTTCAGTGTTGGCCCAAAGCGCGAAGCCACCGAACACGAAGAGTTGGCCGGGAGAGAAAATCCCCTCGACGTCGCCGTTGCAATTGACGACGTGATCCATCAAACCTTTCGACGACGACATAGTGGAACTCTCAATGAAAGCACCAATGTCGGTGTCAAAACCGATGGATCTCGGGTAGGGGGTCCCGAACTATGCGTCTTAGGATTGATGTTAACAGGAGGCACGGGACACGATGTTCACCCAGGTTCAGGCCCTCTCGATCGAGGTAAAACCCTACTTCCTGCTATATTAATATGGATGAATATGTGTACAAGAGTTGATCTACCTCGAGATCGTAAAGGCTAAAACCCTAAGTTTCAGCCTATGAGGATTGAATGATTCTCTATTAGCCTCTACGGACTAAACCCTCCAGTTTATATACACACCGGAGGGGCCTAGGATTTGTACATATCATCTTGCAGAGGAACGAAAATCTACACCCGAGCCTAAACATGCCATCACAGGAATTCAGGAGTCCTATCCGGATACGAGAGATGATCTTCTATAGTAATCTTCATGGCCCACCAGTCCGGCCCACCAGGAGTTTGTCCGGCCTCATGAGGAACCCCCCCCCCCGATCCAGGACTCCCTCACCCACCCATTTTCATTCTTGGAGCCGGAGTCCTTAATCGAGTATCCATCCTACTCGTGCGAAGCATTTGCTTTCTTTCCTCAATTACTTAAACTATTGAATTCTCGTCTAGTTCGTCATCCTTCATCTCTATTCTTCTCCGATGAATTCTCCTCTCATTCAGCATTCTTCATCTCTTTTTTTCTCCGGTGGATTCAATTCAAGTATTCGGTGTTGATCATATTCTTTCCCTCGGCTCAAATATTACGCCTTCCTCGTTCGCCACTCGCTATTTAATCGTTCCGGAGTGCCGAAGAAATCTCGGGAGATTCATCTGTGTTCCAATTAATTTGAGGTTGTCACCTCATTCGAGTATTTCAATCGTTCCGGTGCATTGTTTCTCTTTCAGATAATCCTTTCCAATGGTGTTTCTCCTCGGTGGGCTCATAACCCACAGGTGTAGGATCGAAGTAGGTCTAGAGGGGGGGTGATTAGACTACTTGACAATATAAAAAATCTGCCTTTAGATCATGCAAAGTTTTTTGGCAGTTTTACAAACAAGATCAGTTCAAGTAACACCCTACACATGCAATTCTAGAGTATATGCAGCGGAAAGTAAATTGCACATGTAAAAGAGAGGTGGAGAAGATCAAACGCAGTTTGGTGACACGGAGATTTTTGTCATGGTTCCGATAGGTGGTGCTATCGTACATCCACGTTGATGGAGACTTCAACCCACGGAGGGTAACGGCTGCGCGAGTCCACGGAGGGCTCCACCCACGAAGGGTCCACGAAGAAGCAACCTTGTCTATTCCATCACGGCCTACGCCCACGGAGGACTAGCCTTACTCGGGGTAGATCTTCACGAAGTAGGCGATCTCCTTGCCCTTACAAACTTCTTGGTTCAACTCCACATCATCAAGACGGAGGCTCCCAAGCGACACCTAACCAATCTAGGAGGCACCACCCCCCAAAAGGTAATAGACGGTGTTGATGGTGATGAACTCCTTGCTCTTGTGCTTCAAGTGATAAACTCCCCAACACTCAACTCTCCTCACTGATATGGCTGTGGTGGAAGAAAGGTTTGAGTGGAAAGCAACTTGGGAAGGCTAGAGATCAAGTTTCATATGGTAGGAATGGAATGGCTTGATCTCAACACAAGGGTAGGTGGTTCACTTCTCAGAAAGTGTATGGTAGGAATGGTGGTACTTTCTGATGGCTCTCCTCACGAATGAGGAGGGGGTGGAGGGGTATATAGCCTCCACACAAAATCCAACCGTTACACATACATTTGACCAATCTCGGTCAGACCGAAGTGAAAACTCGGTCAGACCGAAAGTTCAAATATAGTGAACGTTGGGATTTTCGGTGGGACCGAAAATACCATCTCGGTGAGACCGAAGTGAGTCAAAGGTTAGGGTTTGCCATTTCGGTGAGACCGAAAATATAAACTCGGATATTCCGAATTGATGTCAACTGATCACAGAAGGTTGGCAGCCCTTTTTCGGTGAGACCGAAACTCAGAATCGGTTTGACCGAGAAGCTAGGGTTTGGAGAAACAACTGAAGAGGTTCATCTCGGTGGGACTGAGTTGGAGAAATCGGTGTGACCGAGATGTTAGGGTTTGTGGAGATAACTTCATCTCGGTGAGACAGAGTTGGTTTGACCGAGATTACTTATGGGTGTGTGTTAAGTAGTGAATAGTGCTGATAGTTGAGGGAGTTAGATCACCAAGCACTTGAGCAACAAGAACATTAACACAACCTCATCCCCTTTTAATAGTATTGGCTTTTCCTATGGACTCAATGTGATCTTTGATCACTAAACCAAAAATGGAGTCTTGAGCTTTTGCCAATGCTTGTCTTAGCATTTTGAGGGGTCCACTTCTTCAGACATTTCCATACCCATATCATCAAACTTCTCTGAAATGATTCTCAAGATAATATTAGTTCAATGATATATATGTTGTTATTAATTACCAAAACCACCCGGGGATTAGTTGCACTTTCAATCTCCCCCTTTTTGGTAATTGATGACAACATATAGATCAAAGCTTCGACAAAAGATATAATCAATGAATAATATCGTCGCTTTGAGAAGTATGTGATAAACAAGAGCTCCCCCTAAATTTGTGCATTATTTAAAATTTGCGTTTGAATGCAAATGCACAATCGATTAGGATTATGGGTCACTCTTCCATGTCACATACATCTTGGTGGAGCGCACAAAATGATAAGAATGAATAACATGCACTTAAACACCAAGACAAGAGTAAATAGCCATACAATAAGGAATAGCATAGGATAAGCAATAAGCACACATTAAGGCATAGTATGACTAAGCACTCATTAAGGTAGCATCAAACGTAGTAGCAAGCACACATAAAGTATCTGGAACCAAAAGAAACCAATGTATCTCAAGGAAAACCGGCAAAAGAACGAAAAGACGAAAGAGCACTCTCTCTCTCGAAGCCCTATGATCTATAACAATTTCTCCCCCTTTGGCAACAAGTTACCAAAAAGTTCGAAAAGGTATAGAGCTAAACGTCACTGCGGGCTCGGCTGGCTGCTCCCGTCTGGGTCGATGTCGGTGTAGAGATAGCTGCATCTGCGAAGACCTCTGCTGATGTCTGCGGTGGAGGAGTGGATGCTGGAGCTGTAGGAACTGCTGGAGCTGTAGCTGGTGCTGAAGTGGTAGCCCTGGAGTCTGTCACTGGGATAGCTGCAGATCTGGATCCTCTGGGAACCGGAGCAGTCTGGCGATGAGAGTCCTGGACTAGATCATCCTGCATAAGCTCTGCTCTCTCCTGCCTAGAGCGTGGATCTTGTCCTCGACAATCCTCTCAAGGCTCTCCTGAGATTGCTCAATGCTGGCCAGGCGTTGTTCAATTCTCTGGGTTGCTTCAAGAATCTGTTCTCCAAAGCTCTTTGGCTTAGCTGCTGCTGCTGCTGTCTCTTTGTCAGCTTTGGCTTTCTTCGCAGCTTCGATCTTGGCTTGCCCTTCAACTGAGGTGGGATCCTCTTCATCCATCACAACTACGTTGTCCTCATGCTCTGGCTGCAGTGGCAAGTGCTTCCTATCCAACATGAATTTGCCCGTGCCAAACTTGGCGTTGATGAGCATCTGTATCTGCGGAGCAAACCCACACGACCTCTTCTGGTCAGCTGCAGTCCTCTTAATGGTCTCTACCATCAAGTCCATCACCTTAAAAGGTGCCTTCTCATCGAGAATGTGCAGCATGTTGATAGAATAGCCTCGAATCATCCGGTGGTCACCTGACTTAGGCATCAAAGTATGCCTCAGAATAGTGTTAGTGGTGGTCAGACCTGCCTGGAGATAATACACTGAGCCGAGCTTCCATCCCTCCAAATCAGCAGCTGGGATCTCCTTGTACATATTCTTCATGGAATCATGACTCTTCTTAGGAATCCCATAGACATCAATGTCGTCCTCTCTCTGCACAGGAGCGTTCAGAAGATCTGCCCATTCTTCAACAGTTGAAGAAAACCTTTGACCTTCAGTCATCCAGGTGATCTTGCCATCAGGATAGAAGTGGGCTGTGGCATAGAACTGGTGTCAGCAACAATGGGCTTCTTATCCATTAGCACGGTCTCATAGAAATCATGCTGCTCTCTGGTGTGGAATCTGGGGTCCACAGCAGTCCTTCTTCTTACGGCATATGGATCAGACTGTCTCCATAGCCTGAGACCTTTGTCCTTCCTTGCCTTCATGTCCTCAGCTTGAGGATGAGCATCATTGTGGAGTGGCAACTTGGGACGGAGCTTGAGCAACACATGCTCTTCATCTGACTCAGAAGGTGGCATCTCACCTTTGTTCTTCTCAGAAGCTGGAATGCTTCTGGTTGTTCTCTTGGGCTTGGCTGGAGCTGCTTTGACTGGAGCAGGCTTCTTGGGCTTGGAGGAGGCTTGAGCCCGAATGGCATCACCCATGAACTTAGCTTTCTGAGGAGGAGGCTGGGGTGCTTCTTCTTCTTCTTCTTCAGCAACATCTTGAGGTTCAGCATATACAACTCTCTTCCTCTTGGAAGTCTTCTTCACCTTGCTTGGAGCAGACTCTTCCAAGATGAGCTTCTTGGCAACTGCAGACTGTTTCACTTTGCTTGTGCCTTTCCTTGTTTGCTGCCCTTGGAGCTCTTTGGCAACCACATTCTTCTTGGGCTTGGAGGTAACTTCCTCAGCAACAAAGTCGGAATCCTCATCATCAGAAGTTCTCTTCTTCCTGGTTCTCGTAGCTGCAGGAGGCAAACCACTAGGGGTGCTCCTCTCACCATCATCACTAGAGCTGCTTGCAGGACTTGTATCTGCCTCTGGAATTTCAGCAAACGGTGATTCAGACCTGTTTTGGCTGTCACTGACATCTGACATGGCTGAAAAACCTGTGAAAAGATAGGGTATAGGCAGAATGGAAGAGTTATCACAACTGCAGAAGTTTTTGCAAAAAAAAATGAGTTTAAAAACTTAGTTTTGAGTTTTCACAGAATGTATTTCGGTCAAACCGATTTCAAGTTTCGGTGTAACCGAAGTGTTCAACAGAACCTACACACCACTTTCGGTCAGACCGAAATGGGTTTCGGTCCTACCGAAAACTTAGGGTTTCACAGAAACTTCAATTCGGACATTCCGATTTCCACAACTCGGTCAGACCGAACTATGTAGTGCAATGGTCAGAGACCAAATCGGTCAGTCCGAGTTTCAGGAATCGGCTTCACCGAGATGCATTCCGTGGAAACCTAAACCTAAGAATTTTCCTCGAAACTAGAAGATCTGAACAATGTATTGGGATCATATCAAACTTGGATAGAATCAGGGCAGTCCTATCATGCAAGAATCAGAAGTGGAGCATGAAAGGGATCGGGACACACCCTAACTTGGTGGTGTCCCTCTACGGCGGCAACGGCGGAGAAGATTACCGTTGACGGCGGCGGAGACCTGCGGTGAGGACGCACAGGTGATGAAGGCGACGATCCGTAGACCAGGGCGGCGGCAGCAGGGGTCTTGGAGGGCGAACGTTTGAAAGGAATAGATCGCGCGCAGCCCTCAGTATATATAACCCCGTGCTGTCGGTGGGACCGAGTTGAAAAACTCGGTGTCACCGAGATGCATAATTGCAGTGCAGTTACGCATATCGGTCAGACCGAGATTTTGAACTCGGTTTCACCGAGATGAAACCTAGATCAATCTAAGTGTTTCGGTTGGACCGAGATTGGGAAGCCGGTCAGACCGAAATGGACTTAGAAGGTTTTGGAAGTCAGCCTTAGACGAATCGGTGGTTCCGAGTGCTCCTCACTCGGACTGTCCGAAAAAGACTTGTTCAAAGTTGTGATATAAGCATGAATAGAATTTGAGACAAGAAAGCATAGATAGCTAGGGAAGGTGCTTAGGCATTCTTGTCCATCCATTTGGCCAGAAAAAGAAACCAAAACAATCAAAACAACAAATGGATGTCCTTGAATGAATAGAATCATGCATTCAACATGCTCACACAATAAGATAGCAACTGAAATATGTGTCAAACATGCACAACCAATCACTCTAGCTACTAGCACACAATTTGTCGATGACTAGGTCATCTATATATGAGTATATTGACTTAGGAGCCAAATGAGAACATTTGATCATAGGTCATACTCATCGTTTAAGCACAAGTGGGGTTACCACTTTTACATAAAGCATTTATGTGTTCACATCATTTGGAGATGCTTTAGCTCAATTTTTAGAGCAAAGCTCCCCCTAGATGTGAGAACCCCTTTTAAAGGGTCAAACTAACCTTGGGTTGTCGTAGAAGACTTCATGTAGATGTTGAAGACGTGGATGCTCAATGTTGATGTAGATCATCATGAGTTAGGAGCAATCCTTTGAATTAGGGCACTTTCAATACCTACATGGGTTAGTCCCACAAGGAACAAACAAGAATATCCATAGACATAGAGTGAAGTACACAAAAGATGATGTCCATGAAAGCAATGATTACCTTGTCCCTTGACTTACCAACAAGAGGGTTTGTGACTCCATGAACAAGTGCATGATGTGGAAGTTGATTGCACAAGTTCTTGCCAAAATGAATATGAGTGAAGTTTGTTGGCGGAGTCACCCTCAAGAACCTACTAGTTCTTCTTCTTTGGGATCCACATCATCTTGATGGGAATCCTTGGTGTTGTAGTTGAGCTTGACGAAGTAGAACTTGATGTGTCCTTGGGAACCCACTCGACCATGGCTTGAGGTGCTTCAATGAATGCATCAATCTCCTCTTGAAGCTTGTCCTTGGCCTTTAGCTTGTGGTCTTGTGGTGGAAGGTCATCTTGAGCTTGTTCCACATTGGAAGAAGTAGGATCATACTTCTCCTTTTGTGAGACAAACTGTGGAGTAGGGTATTGACCTTCTTCCCACTCAACACCTTCGGCGTTGAACTTTCGCTCAAAACCACTCCCTTGATTCTTCCGGTGTCTTCCTTGTTTGCGAACAATCTCCTCAAAGTTCTTGCTTCCGGCAAGACTCTTGTAGACACCTTTCTCTATGATTTCCTTCAATAAGCTATTTTCTTGCTCAAGTGTAACTTGGCTTGAAACATTGTTAGTGGAATCAAGAGAACTACTAGAAGCAACAATATTGGATTTAACATTGTTATTGTTACTACTAGAGGAAGAATTTTTCTTATGCTTGTCATGCTTAATCTTAATAGGTGGCAAGAAATTAGACAAGAGAAGTCGTTTGGCAAGATATGAAGAACTCTTCTTTCGAAGATCGTCATTGATCGCTTTTAGAAACTCATGTTCTTGCTCTAGAGTGAGCTTCTCGAAGCGTAGCTTCTCATGAGATCTTAGGAGCTCTCTATGATCTTCTTGAGTTGTTTCATGAGCTAACTTAAGAGTGTTTAGTTCTTTAGTTAGACGCTCAATCTCCTTCATAGCATTGTCATTCGACTCTTCTCGACTATAAAGACTACTAGCATTTTCATCATTACTAAGCTCACTAGATTTATCATGCAAGAGCTCATCTTCACCAAGTAAGTCATCCTCTTCACTATCAAAGTCAATGAATTCAGGGTGTGTTACCTTGGGGCCTTTAGCCATGAAGCATCTTCCAATTCCCTCATTTGGTGAATCAAATAAGTCGTAGGAGTTGGAGTTGGAGGATACTAGTGCAAGTCCGGCAACACCTTCATCTTGACTATAGTCGGAGTCGGAGTGATAGCTTCCATCGGATTGACTGTCAGAGTCGGAGCCGGAGACCCATTCACCAACATGAGCTTGATGTCTTCTTCTTGTGTAGCTCCTTGATGACTTGTCTTTCCTCTCCGAATCCTTGCTTCTCCGAGAGGGTCTTCGTTCATAACGATCATCTCTACTCCTTCTCTCTCTCCGAGGTGACTCATCTCTTGCTCTTCTTCTTGGAGATTCTTCTCTTCTCTTGTGGGGAGCCGTACACTCATTTGAGAAGTGTCCGGGTCTTCCACAATTGTAGCAGTTTCGATCACGACTAGAAGATCTCTTTCCATCAAATGATCTAGACTTTGAGCTTCTTTCTTTGCCTCTATTCTTGTAGAACTTGTTGAAGTTCTTGACCATTAGGCTTATCTCTTCATTGGAAACTAGCTTGTCACTTGAGGTAGTAGGAGCATCACTTGTAGCTTTGTAAGCACCACTTGACTTGTTGTGAAGCTCTTCCTTATCCTTAAGTGTCATTTCATGGGCAACAATTCTTCCAATGACTTCAGTTGGCTTGAGAGTCTTGTAGTTTGGCATCATTTGGATCAAAGTGCACACGGTGTCATACTTTCCATCCAAAGCTCTGAGAATCTTCTTAATGATGAATCGGTCGGTCATTTCTTCGCTTCCTAAGCCAGCAATCTCATTTGTGATGAGAGCAAGCCTAGAGTACATTTCAGCGACTCCTTCACCATCCTTCATCTTGAACTTGTCAAGTTGACCTTGAAGAATATCTAGCTTTGATTCCTTCACAGATTCAGTACCTTCGTGCATTTCAACCAAAGTATCCCAAATCTCTTTAGCATTCTCTAGACGGCTGATTTTGTTGAACTCTTCGGGACACAAAGCATTGAAGAGAATGTCACAAGCTTGAGCATTGTTTTGCAACATCCGCAACTCTTCGGGTGTAGCTTCGCGATCCGGAACTTTTCCTTCTTCAAAGAAATCACCTTGCATGCCAACACAAATAATGCCCCATGCGGCAGGGTTATGACCAAGAATATGCATTTTCATTTTATGCTTCCAACTAGCAAAATTTGTACCATCAAAGTAAGGACCTCTACGATAATTACCCTCACTAGACGCCATACTCTCCTAGGTTGTGAAACCAAGCTTATGGAGTCCAATGCAATGGAAACCAAGGCAATGGAGACCAAAGCTCTGATACCACTTGTAGGATCGAAGTAGGTCTAGAGGGGGGGTGATTAGACTACTTGACAATATAAAAAATCTGCCTTTAGATCATGCAAAGTTTTTTGGCAGTTTTACAAACAAGATCAGTTCAAGTAACACCCTACACATGCAATTCTAGAGTATATGCAGCGGAAAGTAAATTGCACATGTAAAAGAGAGGTGGAGAAGATCAAACGCAGTTTGGTGACACGGAGATTTTTGTCGTGGTTCCGATAGGTGGTGCTATCGTACATCCACGTTGATGGAGACTTCAACCCACGGAGGGTAACGGCTGCGCGAGTCCACGGAGGGCTCCACCCACGAAGGGTCCACGAAGAAGCAACCTTGTCTATTCCATCACGGCCTACGCCCACGGAGGACTAGCCTTACTCGGGGTAGATCTTCACGAAGTAGGCGATCTCCTTGCCCTTACAAACTTCTTGGTTCAACTCCACATCATCAAGACGGAGGCTCCCAAGCGACACCTAACCAATCTAGGAGGCACCACCCTCCAAAAGGTAATAGACGGTGTTGATGGTGATGAACTCCTTGCTCTTGTGCTTCAGATGATAAACTCCCCAACACTCAACTCTCCTCACTGATATGGCTGTCGTGGAAGAAAGGTTTGAGTGGAAAGCAACTTGGGAAGGCTAGAGATCAAGTTTCATATGGTAGGAATGGAATGGCTTGATCTCAACACAAGGGTAGGTGGTTCACTTCTCAGAAAGTGTATGGTAGGAATGGTGGTACTTTCTGATGGCTCTCCTCACGAATGAAGAGGGGGTGGAGGGGTATATATAGCCTCCACACAAAATCCAACCGTTACACACACATTTGACCAATCTCGGTCAGACCGAAGTGAAAACTCGGTCAGACCGAAAGTTCAAATATAGTGAACGTTGGGATTTTCGGTGGGACCGAAAATACCATCTCGGTGAGACCGAAGTGAGTCAAAGGTTAGGGTTTGCCATTTCGGTGAGACCGAAAATATAAACTCGGATATTCCGAATTGATGTCAACTGATCACAGAAGGTTGGCAGCCCTTTTTCGGTGAGACCAAAACTCAGAATCGGTTTGACCGAGAAGCTAGGGTTTGGAGAAACAACTGAAGTGGTTCATCTCGGTGGGACTGAGTTGGATAAATCGGTGTGACCGAGATGTTAGGGTTTGTAGAGATAACTTCATCTCGGTGAGACAGAGTTGGTTTGACCGAGATTACTTATGGGTGTGTGTTAAGTAGTGAATAGTGCTGATAGTTGAGGGAGTTAGATCACCAAGCACTTGAGCAACAAGAACATTAACACAACCTCATCCCCTTTTAATAGTATTGGCTTTTCCTATGGACTCAATGTGATCTTTGATCACTAAACCAAAAATGGAGTCTTGAGCTTTTGCCAATGCTTGTCTTAGCATTTTGAGGGGTCCACTTCTTCAGACATTTCCATACCCATATCATCGAACTTCTCTGAAATGATTCTCAAGATAATATTAGTTCAATGATATATATGTTGTTATTAATTACCAAAACCACCCGGGGATTAGTTGCACTTTCAACAGGTTTATTCCCAAGATCTTACCTAACTCTTCTAATATTTCAGGAGCTTTCCCAAATTATTTTCGAAGTGTGACGTAAGAATGGATTCCATCAGTCATATGCCTTCTCCAAGATCGTTTCAATTTTTTTTCATCGTTGGTTCAACCTTTTCCTTTTTCATTCTTCCAGAGTATCTCAATAATTTTGGTGGTGTTGCTCGTCGTCATTCTCAACATTTGAAGACCGAAGAAAAGTTCCTCTAAATCTTGTCTGTTCTCTCGACTATTCGTCGTTCAAGCTTAATTATATCCCCTCAAATTGTTCGGATCGTGATAAATTATTTTTCTTACCCATCCAGAGCATTTCATGAATTCTTTCCATTCTGATCCTCTGAAGGCCATCATTTCAGAGTATTTCTTCGTTCTCAGTTTTCAACTTCGTCCTCCAACTATTCTTAATTGATGCCTCTTCGTTCGTCTCCGTATTCTTCCGGTGCTTCATTCAAGTATTCCTTAATCAGTTCACGATCTCTTCGTTCTCTTGTATCCAAATTCCCTCAAGTTCTTTATTCTTCCCGGTGATTAATTCTCTTGTATTCACTCAATTTCAATTCCTTACTGTGGTTTGTTCTCTTTCATCACTCGATTTTTATTCTTCCTGGTGGTTTGTTCCTTTTCTTCACTAGGTTTCAATTCCTTACGGTGGTTCGCTCAAGAGTTCTTTTCCTTGTTATCAAATCAACCCATTCGTTCCTTTTCAATCATATCGGTGGTCCATGAAGACTTTCTCAAGTTTCACGATATATCCCTCTTAATCAATTTCAACGCGGATAAGTGGTATGCAAATCCATTGCTTCTCATCAATTTAATTGGTGGAGGACAAGCATAACATAATTCTTATTATTTTTATCAAGTTGATTAATCCCTTCCTTTGGAATTTGTTCTTGAGGAATAAATCCTAATCCCAAGTGTTCTCGTCTTTTCTTTTCCGGAGTTCAAGTTTTCTCGGCTATCTCGTTAGAACCCCCATCTAAATCATCACAAGCCTTTAATCTTATTCTTTTCATCCTATGTTCTGATCTCATCATCCTTTTGTTACCGGAGTTCTTCATGCTAGCTCATCATGATTTAATTCTTTTTTCAAGCGCTCTTCAAAATCCTTGTGGAGAAGCTCAAGCATTATTCTTTTACCTCTCGAGTGCAAATAATTCTCCCTATTATTTTCAGGTGGAGTTTTGCATCTCTTCCTTCAGCTCATCTATTCAATATTTTGGTTGTGGCATAATCTCCATAAGTCCACATCAAGCTTATTCTTTTGTTGTTGATTTTCTCAACAACTCCGTCCGATCCTTCCTTCGAAGGATGCTTTCAAACTCATTCGTGGTGGAAGATGTTTTCTGCACCATTCTTTTCTTTCCAGACTTTCAATTTCTTTCGGAGGCATTGTGTTGTTCCTCTCGTCAAGTATCGTTCAATATTATCATGTTACATTCATTCCATTTTCAACCGGAGTGCTGCCCAAGTCCCCTCTTTCAAATTCCTTTCTATCTCTTATTAACCGGAGTGGTTTCGAATACATTCTTGTTCCTTCAGCTCTTGTTTCATGTCTTTCAACCATCATGGTTCTCTTTTATTCCGCGTTCCTCTTTTGTAACGGAGTTTCTCATATCTCGTTCATCTCCGTTGTATTCTCTCTTCCATGTGTTCAAAGTCTCAAGCTTCTTTTGGTTTCACCTTCTTCTTTTTTTTCTCTTCCGTCTCGTTCCTAAGATCTTGGGACGAGATCTCTTGTTAGTAGGGGAGTGTTGTGACGCCCCGAGACCGATGCGCCAGGTGTCTTCTAGTTATTCGATGTCGTTGCCATGTCATGTGCTTGTGTGTTGCATCTTGCCATGTCACCATGTGCATTGCATCCTCATGTTTTAAAACTTGCATCCGATCTTTTTCTCTGTTGTCCGTTTCGGGATCCGACACTCTCACTTGCACCCATTGCACCTCTCAAATCTTGTTTCGTGAGCGGGAGAAAAACATTCTCGGAATGGGCCGAGATTTGTCGAGTGGCCTTGGTATATCACCGGTAGACTGCCTGTCAAATTTAGTTCCATTTGGAGGTCGTTTGATGCCCCAATGGTTAACCGCGTTAACCGCCGGACCCCTTTCTCTTTGCAGCCCAGCACCCCATCACAACAGCCCACTAGCCCATTTAAACCACCCTCATGCTCTTCGCCGTTGGATCACGATCGCGTGGCCGAGAACCGCACCCCATTTGGACTCTCCTAACCCCCTCTTTCTTTCCTTTTAATTCTCTGTTTTTTTCTTTTCACTCTTAATATTTAGAGAGAGAAACCCAGCCAGGACCACCCGTTCCCAGGACGGCCCAACTTCCTCCTAAGGCCCGGCTGGGGCCTATCTAACCCTAGTCACAGGGGAGAGCTCTGCTCGATCCCCACTTCCCTCGTCTCCACCTCTAGCGCCGCCAGCCTCGATCCCCTCCGGCCTCTCACTCGATCCCGCTCTGTTCCCTCGATCTCCTGCCACCTCCCGCAGCAGCACCTCCTCCCTTCCGTGCCGGCCATCCTCCACCTCGCCACGGCTTGCCACCGCCTTGCGCCGCCATCAACCTCCTCCTTGCTACCTCGAGCCACGCCAGGCCTCCTGCCACCACCGGAGCGGACAACTCCATCGGCCCCGTCGCCGTCGCGCTCTCCTGCCACTGACTAGGGCCTCCCTGGCCTCCTCGTCGCCGCTTCGCCTGTCCTCGACCATCGGTGCCCTCGCCGGAGTCACCTGCTGAAGCCGAGGCCGCTGCTCCCCGTCGGCCAGATCCTCCGTCGCCCTGGCCGTCTCCTGCTCCTCGCCTCGAGCATCGGTGATCCAAGGCGGGTCTCCTACTACTCATCATCGCCGGAGCTCCCCCACACTAGCAGACAGCCACACATCCGCCTCGTGTCTAGTCAGATCGGGACCGTCCCCGGCCTAGACTCCGCCCGTGACCCCGTCCATGCCGAGCCCGGCCATGGACGTGCCTCCTCTGCCCGAGTCGCTCATGTGCGCCTCCCTGCACGAGCACCTCGACCTAGCCGCTGGCAGCAGCAGCTGCTGCACCCTCGCGCCTGCACCATGTCGACCCTGACGTGTTGCTGTCCACCCGAGGCCCCTGGTGTTGCTTTGTTCCGGATCATCAAGACCAGCAAGATCGACAAGACCGAGACCGCCAAGTACCTCGTCGACAAGTGTACCACTTCATTCGCAAGAATTGAGACCGGCAAGTCCGTTGACCCGCCAAGTACCACGACATCCGTGTTCGTCTACATGTAACAACAACTACCGCCGTGTCCGGAATCGCCAAGAATACCAAGTACACCGATGACCGATGCCGAACAACTACTGTCGCCGTGACCCCGAACATCTACGAAAACTCGAACGGCTATGAACCGTGTACGACTACGGTCGCTATGGATACGTCAAGTACATCTACAATGACTCGAACATCTACGAACGTGTACGACTACTTCCACTACCGCTGCCACGTGAACGACTACTTCCCTCGACGACCTGGGAACAACTACACCACTACTTCCTCTACGAACTCGTTCTGCCCCGAAAATGCACACTTCGAAGGTATACCATCGAGACGACGCCCGTGGACGAATGTGTGATGTATGAGATGCTCGTGTTTACACCGCGTTTGAATCGTCGTTTGTGATGCCCCTCGTTTGCCTTGCTACCAACCCGTGGGAACCCGGTAATGGGAGCACCCCACCATCTTTGCATGACACGCTCACGTCGACCCTCTCTTTTGCACCGGCCTCTCAATGAGCTACCGGAACCGATATGTTGCCGTGGCATCATTTTCGGATTCGTTGCCGTGGCACCCCTTTCCTTCCACCACGGTGACTAAATGCTCCATATCATCTTCATGTCAACTTTTAACTAAAAATTGCATAAAACTTGCATTTGTCATCCGCATCATGATAACAACATTTAAAATGTTTAAATTGTTGTTTGCATTAATAATTGATATATGCACATGGGGATTTTTCGGAATCGTTGTTGTTATTTCCGGACTCATTTTAAATGTCTAGTGTAGTTTGCTCATGCTTCACCTCTTGCCATGTTAAAGAACATTTAATATTGTTGTCTACATAAATGAGAGCTAACTAAATATGTGAATGTGGTGTTTTGTCAATATGCAACTCGTTGCATATTGAGCTCCACTTAACTTATACTTTGTTTGTGCACTTTGACATGCATTGCATCTTTAAATCGTACATGCATCATACTTGTTTGTGCATCATATGCCATGTTTATGATTGTCTGTTTACCATGTTATTTGCTTCTTTCCGGTTTGCTTCTCTTGTTAGCTTCGGTTTCGTTCCATAGTTGTGAGGATTTGTTCGACTACGACCGTTTGTCTTCTTCATGGACTCGTTCTTCTTCCTTGCGGGATCTCACGCAAGATGACTGTCACCTTGGATCTCATTGCTATCATTGCTATGCTAGTTGTCTCGATGCTATCGCTATATGTCGCGCTGCCTATCTATTGTTGTTAGCCTCTCATTGTTACCATGAAACCTCTAACCTTTGACACCATCCCAGCAAACCGTTGTTTGGCTATGTCACCGCTCGCTCAGCCCCTCTTATAGCATTGTTAGTTGCAGGTGAAGATGAAGATTGCTCCATGTTGAAACTTAGATGTTTTGGAATATCACAATACCTATTTCTATAATTAACACACCTATATACTTGGAAATGGGTGGAAGGCTTGGCCTTTTGCTCGGTGTTTTGTTCTACTCATGCCGCCTTAAGAACCGATAAACCGGTGTTATGTTCCTTGAGTTTGCGTTCCTAACACTGTTGGGGGTTATGGGACCCCCTCGACAATCCGCTTTGAATAAAACTCCTCCAGCAAGGCCCAACTTTGGTTTTACCATTTGCCTAATAACTAAAAACTTGCATAGGGACTTTCTGGACCCCGAGGACTTAATTTACAACCCGGGCCAGTGCTCCTCATGAGTGTTGGTCCAAAATGGCAATAGTCGGGGCCACCAATGGGTGTGCCAGCCGGAAACTTAGCCAATCCGGACGTGGCCGGAGACGAGATACGGCGGCTACTATCAGGGTGTCGGCACGTCGGGAGGTCTTCCTAGACTTGTTTTACCATTGTCGAAATGTGTGCACCAGGATTCCGAGTCTGATCGGATTGTCTCTAAGATAAGGGTTTTTTTTACCTCCGATGATCGTGAGAGCTTGTGATGGGCTAAGTTGGGACACCCCTGCAGGGTTATGATCTTTCGAAATCCGTGCCCGCGGTTATGTGGCAGATTGGAATTTGTTAATGTCCGGTTTTAGAAAACTTGACAGAGGATCCGGAATAAAATACACCAAACGCATGAGTAACCGTGACCGTCTCTTTTCATTTTGAGAAGAGAACACGGTGGGGTTATGTTTGACTCGTAGGTAGTTCAGGATCACTTAGCGATCATTACTAGTTTGCGACCGTCTGCGTAGATGCTCATCTTATTCTTGTACTCGTAAGTTAGCCACCATAAAATGCTTAGTCGCGGCTGCAACCTCACCAATTAACCTCTCCATACCCATTAAGCTTTTCTAGTCTTGATACCCATGGTTATGGGATTACTGAGTCCTCGTGGCTCACAGATACTACAACAAAAGTTGCAGGTGCAGGTTTCCGATGACTTGACCTGAGAGCGATGTTTACTTGTGTTGGAGTTCTTTCTTCTTCTTCCTCGTCAGTTTTTCGATGACTTGACGTGAGAGCGATGTTTACTTGTGTTGGAGTTATTTCTTCTTCTTCCTCGTCAGTCTTGGAATATGTTCCTGGTCGGCAGCCTGAGATAGCAGGATGGATGTCGTTGTGCTTTTCACGTTTTTCATCCGTAGTCGGATGCCTTGTGTATGATGTTGATGTATCCATGTGACTATTGTATGACTTGTATGTATCCCCGCCTATTTATGTAATGGTACGATGTAATGATATCCATCTTGTTAAGCATCTGAAATGCGGTTGTGCCTCGATCACAAGTTTTATCTAGTGATCGAGATAGAATCGCATCTTGGGCGTGACAACTTGTAACGCCTCGGACACACCCGTTAGTGGTCGTTACTCCTGGCGGGATCTAGACTAGCCCCACATATCAATACTAGTCTTTTCTGCGCACTTTATCCTCACTCATGCGCACCTGGGAGCAACTCTTCCTGGTCGCTCACCCATCCTGAAATTACTCCAAGCTGAGCACGCTTAACTTTGGAGTTCTGTCCGAATGGGCTCCCGAAAAAGAAGGAATTCCTTATTGATATGAGTAGTCTATCATCCCTAATAAGCCAGGCTATCACATACACCCTCACTCAGAGGAACTGACGTCCTCGTCGGGCCACAGGAATGTTCCCTCTTGGCACATACGTCTGTGCATCCAGTCCGGTACATGTGCCATGCCGTGTCACGGGTCACAAATGTCATGAACAACATGACTCGCACATGTCCACAAACATCCGTGTAACCACAAGGGTCGACTCTGATACCAACTTGTAATGCCCCAGACACACCCGCCGGTGGTCGTTACTCCTGGCGGGATCTAGACTGGCCCCACATATCAATACTAGTCTTTTCTGCGCACTTTATCCTCACTCGTGCGCACCCGGGAGCAACTTCCCAGTCGGTCACCCATCCTGAAATTACTCCAAGCTGAGCATGCTTAACTTTGGAATTCTGTCCGAATGGGCTCCCGGAAAAGAAGGAATTCTTTATTTATATGAGTAGTGTATCTTCCCTAATAAGCCAGGCTATCACAAACATGGAGTATTTTGGAGAGGCTTTGGGTCTCTGTGAGGAGTTTGATTTAGTCAAACTCATGTCTATCAACTGTGACTTTGATGTTCAACTCATCCATCAGTTCTATGCAACCTTCACTATGGGGAAGATGATGCTCACACTCTCTCATTCATGTGTCGTGATGAGTTCTTTCAAATGCCTTGGAGGGCCTTCTGCAATGCTCTTGGTTATGAGGATACCGGTCTCGAAGGAAATGGTGGGATCCGTCCTCCCAACAGTCCCCAATCTTTGCCTAAGGAGAAACTTGCTCCACTGTACATTCGTGGCCGAGGCATTATTGGTGAGTCCAAGGATCTTGAGAAGGTCTATGATATCATGCATCGTGTGTTTTGTAATGTGCTTCTACCCAAGGTTGGGAATCCGGATGAGATCCATGGGTACCTTGTTGACTTGCTTGTTGCTATGAAGACCAAAGTGGGCTCTGGTGCTACATTTGATGTGTCCAACTGGCTTTGGTAGGAGATGTTCAACATGGTCATCTACAGAAAGGTTCCCATCTATGCACCATTTTTCATGTGTTTTCTGCACTCAGTTTGGGATGTTCGCCGCCCTGGAGAGCCTCTCACTTCGCCAGACAATCTCACAACGCATGAGGTGAAACAACTGAAGAAGAAGAAGCATGCCGAGCCCCGTTTTCTTGCTGATGACCCCAAAGATGTGTATGCCACCTCTAATGATGAGGACTTTGATATGGAGCCTGTTGTCAAGCCCTCTTGGGTTACCAAGCTCACTACGAAAGTGAAGAAGACCTTTTGCCTCCAGACTGACATTCAGAAGAAGATGTATGAGGGTCATGTCAATGAGAAGCTTGCTAGACGCTGTCAGATTGCCATGATGAAGCACCTCAATATGCCTGTGAAGAGTGGCTATGAGAAGAGCATCACGCTAGAATACCAGTGGATCTCTACCCATAGCACTTGGTCTGATGATGAGACTGTGACCTCCGGACATCCCGCCGCCTCCACGTCTACTGATGTTGATGATGCTATGGACGAGGATGACGAGTCTGAGGATCGTGGCTCGGATGAGATCGAGGGGTCAGACGAGATCTACTGAGCTCTGGGGCGTTAGCTTCGCTCTTTTCCTTTTCGGTGATGCCAAAGGGGGAGAGAGTTCTATTAGGTCTTGATATTTGCATGGGAGTTGGGGTGTGTTTCCTTGTCTTGTTGAACTTCTGTTTCTTTCTGCTCTATCTTTAACTTTGGACCATGTGGTGTGAGAATCGACTTGCATCGTGTGAGACATGCTATCTATCTACCATTATGTTTATTATTTGCTTATCTTCTCAGTTAGTAGGATTGGTGGGTCTATAAAATCTAGGGGGAGCTTTGATCCTAATGTGTGACTTTGCATTCCAAAAGCAAAATCAAAATAGTGCACACATCTAGGGGGAGCCCGCCTATATTTTCTTGACCTCTTGTGCAAATCTCGTTGTTGCCATCATCCACCAAAAAAGGGGGAGATTGTTAGGTCATTTCCCGTCTTTGTGTTTTGGGTGATGTTGACAACTCTCCTTGTGATCTAATCATGTGTTAAGTTCTTCAGGTTCACATCGTTTAGGCATTCTCTCTGGAAGGAAAAGATCGAATACAGAGTTTTTCTGCGTGTTTATTTCCTTGCTCGTAGAAAACCCGTACTATCAAGAGTGAATCCATCGGAAGGTGTGGGGTGAATATTTACATGTACACTTATCTTGTCACCCACCTTTACCTTCCGCCCCGAGTAGAAGAGGTCCCTTAGCTCCTTCTGATGCATCCATTTTCTCCTCAACGGTTGTACCGCCCAAGAGGTCGGTTGTACCGCTCGCCTGTTGTACCGATCCAAGCACCGCCCCAGGGGTGATACCCTGGGGTTGCACCTCCCAGGTTCTTCCAAAATGGTTGTACCGCTGCCCCAGGGCGGTGGTACTGCCTGTTCACCTGATGAACCCTGGTGGGGTGCTACAGGCGGTTGTTCTGGCCTGGTACCACCCAACCACCGGACTTGTTTTGTTATTGGGGCGGTACTTGGGCGGTGGTGGCCCAGTTGCCCCGGTTATGCTTTGCATACCGGTACTCCTGGGAGTCCGAGCGGTTATACCGCTTGGAACTTAGCCACCATGTGCACTAGGTCCAGATGGTTGTTCCAGAGCTCCACTGCTCCACCACCGCCCATGGGGTGATTCCTATCTGGTTCTAAGGCAGTTGCTGAGCGGCTGGGAAGTGGTTGGTCCGGTTGTTTCTAAGTACCGCCGTACTATCGCTCAGTGGTCCGGTTGTACCGCCTGCTAGGGTATCGGTCGCCTACCCGTGTTTTCCGGTTGTACCAGGGAGAGGGGCGGTTGTACCGCTGGAGTGTAAAAACTAATGTAATGGTTGGATCTTAGGGTTTCCTATATATTGGGGGTTCTTCCACCTGTCCTCTTTACCTCTTGCCTCTCTCTCTCCACCATTAATGCCCTTCAAGTTTTCTTGCCCGATCTCTCTCTCTCTAGCCACTCAAACTTGTTGATTTGCTAGGGATTGAAGGAGGAGACCAAGATCTACACTTCCACCAAAGGATATTTGATTCCCCCATACTTTCTTGTGTGGATTTTGTTACTCTTGGGTGTTTGAGCACCCTAGACGGTTGAGGTCACCTCGGAGCCATATTCCATTGTGGTGAAGCTCCGTGGTTTCGTTGGGAGCCTCCAATTCAGTTGTGGAGAGAGCACCAACCTTATTTGTAAAGGTTCGGTTGTCGCCTTCAAGGGCACCAATAGTGGAATCACAACATCTCGCATTATGTGAGGGCGTGAGGAGAATACGGTGGCCCTAGTGGCTTCTTAGGGAGCATTGTGCCTCCACACCGCTCTAACGTAGACGTACTTCCCTTCAAGGGGAAGGAACTGCGGTAACACATCCTCGTATTCATCGGTTCTACTCTTGGTTATCTCTTACCTTTACTTGTGCAAGCTTATATTGTGTTGTATCCCTTGCTTGCGTGTGTGCTTATTGTTGTTGCATCATATAGGTTGCTCACCTAGTTGCATATCTAGACAACCTATTTTGATGCTAAGTTTAATTCAGTAAAGAAAAGCTAGAAATTGTTAGTTGCCTATTCACCCCCCCCCCCCTCTAGTCAACCATATCACAACTCAGGCTGGGGACATCTTGACCACTGTAGAGAATATTTCAATATAACCAATGTCCTTTTTCTGACCAAAACCTTTCATGACCAATCTAACCTTGTACAAATGTATGAGGTGTTTTTATCCAATCTTCATCTTGTACACGCATATGTTCTTTAGTGATTTCTTTCCCTTTAGCAAACTCACCAACTCAAAGGCATCATTCTCATACTGGGATTTCATCTCATCCTACATGGCTTTTGCCAATTCGTTCTTGTGCTCATCAGACATTGTCTTCTCATAACACGAGAGTTCACTTGCATCAGTCATTAACACATATTGATGTGATGGGTACTTAGAAAAAAGAATGTGACATCTTTAACTTCATATATGTTGTTGCACTTATGGTGAATAAGGTGGATTATCTTCAGCATCATCATTGTGATGACTGCTCATCACTTTGACTTGTCCTGCCTTAGTCAGTTGGATCTTCAATGTCTTTAGTGTCATCATCTCCCTCGTGATTTTCATACACAAGGGGAGGACAAACTGGTTCCATGTGAACCCGCGGTGTGGTGGTCTCGTCGGCCTCTCTGGTTTCTCAATATCTTTTATTGTTTCATCTTCAATGAACACCACATCTAGGATTATCACAATCTTCCTATTGGTTGGATCCCACAACTTGTAGCCAAACTCTTCACTAGGTTGGTTGAGTTGGTTGTATTGCTTTATCTTTCTATCAAATTTCGATATCTCCTCCCTTGTCACATGTACAAAGGACCTAGCCCTACAATCAAAGACATTCAAGTGCTTGTATGATACCTATTTCCTTGACTAAACTCTCCAAGGAATATCACTTGTAAGAGGAACTGAGGAAGATAAGTTAACTGCATACATAACATTCATCAATGCTTTAGCCAAAATGAATTAGGTAAATTATCATGAGAGAGCATAGTTGTGACCCGAGACGTGTATGCCAAATGTATGTCAAAACAATGTTTCTAAATGGAAACAACAAATGAGCTGGCCCATTTAGCAGTCACATGGATCCGGTTTTAGGAACTTTCTAGGAGGTACCTTGTAATGCCCCGACCACGGTCACCGTTTCCCGACCGTTACGCCTGGTATCTAGACTGACCCCACAAACCAACATTAGTCTTTTCTATGCATTTTGTCCTCGCTAGTGCACATCGGGATCAACTTCTCAATAGTTGCAGATGGGATTCTAGAAAAGAGGAATTCCTTAATAATATGAGTAATCTATCATTTCTCTTAAGCCAGAATATCACATACACACCCCTCGTGCGCACCCGGCACAACTTTCTAGTTGTTGTGGATGGCTCCCAGAAAAGACAAAATCCTTAGTGATATGACTAGTCTATCATTCCTATTATGCCAGCATGACACGTACACCCCGACTCAAAGGAACTGAATTACCCATCGGCTTAGCAGGAGCGTTCCCTCTTAGCAAGCATCTATGAGCGCTAGCGACAGCATCCGCATGTGTCCATGCTATATGCCATGACGGGCCACACACGCCATGTAGATATTTGCGTCGTTGATCAGCATAGCCTTGTGTAACCACGAGGCTCGACTCTGATACCATTTGTAACACCCCGACTACAACCGTTAGCTCAGGCTGTTATGCTTGACGGGATCTAAACTGGCCCCATAGAGCAACACTAGTCTTTCTTGCACACTTTATCCTCACTCTTGCGCTCCGAGATCAACTTCCCAATCAGTCACCCATCGTTAAATTGTTCCAAGTCATGCATGTTCAACTTTGAGGTTCTTTGCGGGTGGGCTCCTAGAAGTTAACGAATTCCTTACTAGTTTGTCATTTCTATAAAGCCGGGCTTTCACATACATGTTCAATTTTTACACATTTGGGACCTTCTAAACTTTTGGTCTGGCTTCTATTTTCCTTTCGCTTTTTATTTTTTCCAAAATTTTAATTATTTTTAAAAAATAGTTTTTTTATAAAATTGATTGAAGTTAAAAAAAACATGGTTTCAGAAACTGCTAAAAAATCACAAAATTATCGAAAAAAAATGGTCAAGAATTTGGAAAATGTTCACAATTTAATAAATTGTTCATAGTTTTTTTTAAATGCTTAGGAATTCAAAAAATGTTTGCTATGAAGTTTAGAATTTAAAAAAGGTTGACGTTTTATAAAATTGTTCACAATTTAAAAAAATATTACTTGTTTCTAAAAAAAATTTAAAAAATACTGAAAAAACATGTACTTTCAGTCACTATAATGCATATTAAAAAATGCAAAACAAAAAACCACAACAAGTGTATGTCGCTTAATGGGCTGGTTTGTTCGGCTGTCCACTGTGTATTTGGGATTTGAGGCAAAATGTGTCATACAGGACGAGAGCTCCTATTTCCCGACCCGTTCGGTGGGAGTGAGCCAACACACAACCCCTCATATGCGCGTTTTGAGGCTGTTTGGATTTGAGCCTAAAGTTGCCCAGCCAAAAAATTAGCGTTGATCACACCCAGGACACAAATTTAAAAATTAGCGTTGAGGAATAGACTAGCTCCCTCACCTCCGTCTCGGTTCTCTCTCCATGTATTTTTTCCATTTTTTGATCCTTTTGATCACAAAATTTCTGTAACCCTTCTGCTAAGCCAATGAAATGCCAGCATTAGTCTGGATCTTCCAAAAAAAAAAAACACCCAGGACACGGAGAGCAACTAAAGAGTGCTCGTTCCAAGTCTTTCCAAGGGTCACTAGGGGATGGGCTGAGAGCGCGTCACTTGGCGCGCTCTTAGCCGCCCCCATGTGTCGCGCTCTGAGTGCTTGCTCTGAA
>LR738709.1:535049968-535097222 GCA_902687465.1 Secale cereale | reverse complement strand
CCTTGCCCCCCCCCCCCCCATCCCATGCAACCCAGCGTCCAGATCGGGCGTTGGGTCAAGGAGGAGTCGCCGTCCCCTCCATGCCGCCATCCGAGCACCTAGTGGCACCCGGTCCTTCCTGCCGTAGTGGTTGCCCCCGCGCCACCACTACTACCTCAAAGGCGTTGCAGCCGATAGTACGTAATTGTCCAAATCCCCAAAGCGGCACCGTCGACGTGTAACCCTACTAAAAATTTTAAAGCGGGGAAAAGTAGAGCTCTATCCTGTAGACAGAAACCTCTTTGCACCTCTATACCCACGGAGGAGGGAGCAACGACCTACCAGTGAAGGAGGATGTTTTTCCATTACAAAAATTCCCTGACAAGCTTGATACCACCACTAATTTACACGCTCATCGACGAAGTAAAGACGATAAATCGTCTTCAAATCCACATAAAAACATTGAATAAAAACAGTAACTTACTAAGCAAAATATGACAATTGCACGCATTAAGAAGAAGAAGAAGAATCACAAAAATAAGGCAAATAAAATCGACACCCTATTTGATGGGGTCCTTTTCCTCCGTGTGCAGCGCATTGCACGCAAACCAATCGTGCTGTGCATCCGTCGACTTACATCAACTACTAATTCACAGCATCACGTGCAAGAATTGCACGCCCCAATCCCGGAAACCAAATTAACCAACAGTTTGTTGTGTACACGTACACGTATGCAACCACGCAACCAACTGCCCGATCCTACATCGTCGCCGCGCCCACGCCGGCGCCCTCGCCAACGTCGTCCACGCCATGACCGCGGCACCTGCACTGCGGGGACTCCTCGAAGTTGTCCGACGTGAAGGCCTGGGAGAGCGGGCCGACGTAGAACATGAGGTGGTCGGCGTCCGCCATGAGCACCTCATCGATGCCCCAGTTGACGAAGAAGATCCTCACCGAGACGCCCCGGAGATCCCGCAAGCTGCCGCCGGCCACCCTTCCAGAGATCGTCTGCTTGTAGGTAAGCTTGTACCCGCCGTCCACCTCGAACTCACAATCCTTGTCCATGAACACCTGGAACGCGCCGTCCGACCGCCGGAGCGTGTACCCGGTGACCCCCACCGGGAGTATGCCCTTCGGGAACCCGAACTTCTCCAGCATCTCGTAGGCGCTCGGCTCCGCGTCGACCGGGCCCGCGACGGCCTGCTCGGCAGGGACGTCGCTGGCGGCGGAGACGGAGAAGACGGCGGTGCCGGCGAGCAGCGTGAATAGGAGGAGTAGGAGGCGGAGTCGCGCGGTGGCCATGGTGGCGTGTGTTGCCTGGTGGTTTGGGTGTTGTGTTGCCGGTGCCGGCTATTATTTGCCAGGTTTATTTGCTGGTGAGGAGGTAGGGCCGTGTGGGGGTAGATTTGGTTTTAAGTTTGGGCATCCGGAGATGTATTACGTGTGTTGAGGTCGCGTTGCCGTGAGGTTGGATCCGGGTCGGGCTCTAACTTGGGTTGTAAGTTGATAAGGACCTCATTGCAGGAAGCAAAGGTATCCATCATTAGCTACTTAAGCTTGCAGCGGAATTTATTGGACTCCCGAAATCTCTCATGCAAACCAAACCGCCTTGGAACTACAGCTCTGTTTTGAGTATATCGTCATCTTCCTGTTTACTTGGTATTTTGGTAATCGATGACAACAGGGATGCCACAAGGACACCGTCATACTTCCACAAACACCTGCTTGGCAGCGCTTGAAACAAGGCAAGAACAATAGATCTCGCTACCTTTGATACTTGATGATGTTTAGCCACCATGCTCCAGGTTTTGTAAACCTCTGGCCCACGGTATCTAGATTAGGGTTTGGTTTCTACGGTAAGGTTGTGTATCCTTAGAGGAGGGTGCTCCGGCTGTGGAGATTGTTTTTAGAAAAAAGGCGCAAGGACGGTCCGGCTTTATAAACTAATGAAGCCAACACAAGTCAGAGATTCTTACAAAAGTCTTACATCCGGAATAGAAACAAGTAGCCAAATAACAAAGCTAGGGAAAAAAACATAACCGCACAAACGCGAAGCCCTACTACAAAATATGTAATCTTAAGACCATCGAGGCTTCAAAGGAGTTACATCTGTTGATGGCATGGAGGCATTTAATCTTGCAAAGCACTTCGTTGGCCCCATTGCAGTCCTCCTCTTCCCTAGAGGGCACCATTGCTGAAAGAAAAGAGGCCATTCGAAAATGTAGTTACTTGGATGAGTAAGCAATTTTCCTTCAATAGCAATTTTCTTGCGGATGGTCCAAAGTGTCCAAGCTAAGGCCGCAAACGAGCGTCGGGCTAATCTACGGTGTTGGCCTCGAGAGGTGCGGAGCAATGCTAGTTGATCGACCAAGGAATTCAAGGCCTAGTTAGCGCCAAAGCTTTCCCTGTAATAGCTCCATAGGAACTTAGTCGGGGCATACTAGAAAATGATGTGGTCGACATTTTCCGGGTTGCCGCAAAGGGCACAACAGTCATTGCCCGGGGCGCTCCATTTCTGAAGATTAAACGTTGATGGTAGGCAATCTAACGAACCTTGCCAAAGGAATTACAAAACAGTAAAACGTAGCTAGCTAGGAGCTTTCACAGCGATTTGAAGTTCTCCACCGTCAGATCACTTTGACAAACGTCTAGGATTTTCGCTCGGTCATCCTCCAGCTTCTTTACACTAATTAAACCCTTCACACGTTACACGGGCCGCTGCTCCGCCGATCGAGCTGCCAGTCACATGGTTAATCGGGCCGTGGAGATTGAAGGCCCATGAGGTCCAGTCAAATGCAAAACCTTTCCAGCCCGATTCCTTCGCTATCGCGTGGCAGTTCATCTCGAATTTAATCGCAGACCCTATCGCGGGTTGCTCCCTGTTACTCGACGCTTCGCAGCCGCCGCCGTGCGTCACGTTGGTGAGATTACACTACACGCGTGCCTCGTCGTTTGCCCTCTACATACATATTCTTCATGGCACTCATAATTTAGTACTATACAAGCCAAGTCTTTCCAGGATAATATGCAGCCATCAGTGCGATTTGTTTCCTTGTGCTGACACAATTTGTGCACATATAATTGTTTCATATCCCCAATGATAATACCTTCCATTTATTTTCATCAATATTTATATTGTCTTGATATTCCTTTGTCGAGATGGCGGGCGCAGCAACGCATGATTTTAGCGGAACCCTCAAAGCCCAGATGCCTTAGCATATCACACCCTAGGGCCTTGGATCAGTTTGACGTAAAAAAAAATCACTGTGAAGACGTCTGCCGTCTCCAGGTTCCATTTTGCTGAACCCCATTCTGTGGATAGAAGAGACCTGCGAACTGCCCTTGTAACGCTGCCCAAGAAACAAGTTTAGGCTCGGCGAGGTTACGCAAAAAAACAAGATTGAACATACCGTCAACAAACACAATGCTGACAAGGATCTCAGGGCCAGATGTAATGACGAAAAGGTTAGGATATCTGGTGTAGAGAGGCTTGTCATCGATCCACTTAAAAAGCCAAAATTTGATGTCATCGATCCACTTTTTAAGAGAGTAGACCCTTGGCAAGGGAAAATTTGGTGTAGAGAGGCTTGTCATCGTCACAAGCCCTAAGACAAGAGTTTCCCTTGCCAAGGGTCTACTCTCTTAACAACTTTGCTAATTGTGGGATCTCAATCTGATGCCATCAACTGTTTATCCGAGCACGGAAGGCCAAGGTATGTAATGAGAATTATTATTATTTTGTCGTAGATGCCTCATCAACACCTGAAGTGAAAAGCCTCCAGATTACAACGCATGGAATGAAAGCCTCCTGGCTCTCAAGGTGTGACATCTCAGCTTAATAGAAATGATGACTATTCATATCAATATGGTGCATCTTCTTTTTCGGGAGCCTATCCTGTTAGGTTGATCTCCACCGTGTGGGCCCAACGCCCACCGGGCCCTTAGATTTGCGCCCTGATCGGGGACACTCAACCCACTATGGTTGACGGGCCCCTGTCATACTGCGCCATATAAAGAGGTGGGGGCCGGCGGCTCGCAACACGAGGTTCGTCGGCAGCCGCACACCCCACCGACAATCCCTTCCGATCTAGGGTTTTCGCGGCAGTGACGGGAAGCACCGCCACCACCTCGCCCACTCTCCGCCATCAGCGTGTGGCACAGCACCACCATGGCCTCCGGCTCAAGCTCGTCAGGCCAGATAGAAGGTAGTTCTGCCGGATTGATCTAGCCTACCCAATCCCATGGATCTAACAATGGTATCAGCCAGATTGGGTTACAACGCATGGAATGAAAGCCTCCTGACTCTCAAGGTGTGACATCTCAACTTAATAGAAATGATAGACTATTCATATCAATATGGTGCTTCTTCTTTTTCGGAAGCCTATCCCAGAGAAACCTTAAAGTTAAGCATGCTTGACTAGAGCAATTTAACAAAGTACACTGACAAAACTAGCGTTGGTTTATGGGTTCAGTCTAAATCCCAGCCGCATCGGCCAGCAACTGATGGGTTTGCCGTGGCGTTACACAAGCCCATCATTGTAGCCGATGCCAGGGAGCCAGTGGTGTTTGGTGTTTGAATCCCACGACTCTTGAGCCGATTGTTCGCTGTTTGGTGCGTTGGCATGTCTTGCTGGTAACAACAGGGTTTGTGTTGGTTCCTAATTCTCGACATACGTCCATCCATTTGTGCTCTTGGTCTTCTTCTCTGTCGGGCTTGTGACCAAAAAGCAATTCGAACCTATATTGTGAGGGGTCAGACTATGGCCACAGTGCTTTCTGACACTCAACCTCTGAGGTTAATTCAGATTTTTGGCCAATATGTGAAGGCTAAATGTGGAGGCTGCAGGCCACTAAGAACTCTAGCTAGGGCATATAATGCTGGTGTTCGTGTCGGTTCCTTAGATGCTATATCATCACTATTTATCAATGAAATGAAACCAGATCATCACTCTAAAGAATACAGTATCATCATCACAACTGTCAGAACATTTAAAACCAGGTTAGCATTTTCTAACAAGAAAAAGGAGACAGCAAAACGCATAACTGAACATGTTTAGACATAAACTTGCATCAACCTCTGAAACCAACTTATGTCCACCCACAATTCACAGCAGAGGCAAAAGTTTCATAGGACCAGGTAATGCTTACACTGGTAAGGGCGCGTTCGGTGCCCCTCCGCTCCGGGACGCTCCGCTCCGGGAGTGGACGGAGCTGGTGTATAATTCCTGGAGCGAGCTAACAGCTGCTCCGTAGATTCTAGAATTTGAAGGAGCGGTGGACTGCCGAACGCGGCCTAAGTCTCTGACTGGTCCTCCCACCATAATATTAGGAACAAAGTAGGAGAATCTGGGCAGGAATATATTACAAGAGCAGCCCCCTCTTACACTCTTTAACTTGCTAGCATGAGAACCCCAAGTAGCTGCCATCCTTCTCAGCGCTTCAGGCGCAGAGCATCCTTGAGCAAGATGGCAGAGTCGCTAGACTGACCGGCTCTCCAGACCCTGAAGTCGTCGTCGAAATACCCTTGTTCGCTCCAACCATCCAACATCTCTATAGAGAACGGGCCATGCTCGTCACCAAAAGGATCCCTGTAATGCCACATGCCCGACTGCCTTGTCTTGCGTCGCGCCACATGAGTATTCCCAAACTCATCGGCATCCATATCAACAACCACCACGTTTGCACATTGATCATGCGTCGGACCATCGTCATCGTCATCAATGTTGATTACTTCAGCTGGGATGCCAGCTGCATTGGCTGCATCAATAATGGTTGGTCAGGTAGAACAGAATGGTACAATTATAGAAGAACCAGAAAATGTTAGGAATAAAGCTGGAAAACTGTAATCAAACTCGTGGCCTCATGGGTTCATCAAACTGCTTACATATGTGAACGATGGGAAGATGCGCACAAAATTCAAAACCATTCATTTACAAAACTAGGGTCACATGATGTTTTTTTTTCTCACTATAGGTCACATGATGTTTTACCATAGAAATTCACAGGTGACTTTTAAATTACTTAATAGTAGCTCAATAGGTAAAACACGGCGCCTCTAAAAAAATACTACATTTTTCCTCATATATAAAAGTAACAAATAAAAGGATGGTAATAAGAGAAAAACCTTCAGCACCCTGCTTCTGGACATTTGCTCCCAGTTTATCACCAGCAGCATTCTCTTCACTACCTGCATTGTGAAATATGAACAGTGAAAAGTGAGGTATCTGAGAAAGGCCAGTGTGTCAACAGAATGAAAATGCAACAGCAGCTCAACACAGGGAAGGTGGAGGACCAATCCTTCCAAGAGCAGTGCAATTATTAGTTAAATGACAGGTAGCATGACCGAACCCTGAGTACTCTGGCTTTGGACATTTGTTCTGGGTGTATCACCAGCAGCATTGGATTTAGTGTCTGCGTCATTAAAACATGACCGATGAGAAACAGGTAGCTCAGAATGGTCGGTATGTCACTAGAATGAAATTGCAACATCAGCTGGAATAAAGACTTGAAGAAGACTAATCATCTAATCCTCAGAGAAGTAGTCCCTGTGTAAACTAATATAAGACCTTTTAGATCACTAAAGTAGTGATCTAAGAGGTCTTACATTAATTCACAAAGGTAGTACAGCATAACTAGTGAAAGGATATTTGCTCAAAAAAAAAAATAGCAGAAGGATGGGCAGTAAGCACAGACCTGCAGTGCACTGATTTTGAACACACGTTTTTGGTGTATCAGTGCCACCTTCAGTACCTGCATAATGTAATATGAACAATGAAACTGGGAAGTAACTCAAAGAAGAGAGGGGGAGAGAAAGAGGTGACATGAGGATTCTGTAATATTCTTTCTTCAAACCAAGGTTAAGTAAAGCTGTTGTTTAGACAAGGAGTTTTCTGAGTCTCGGCTCAAAACTATTTAGGGGTGTAATTTAGAACAATTATCAATCCAAATTAAAATGACAAACAATTATTGAGATGATGTCAATAGTAACCAAAGAGCCAACTTACTTAACTGAAGATGCATTATTTATTAGAGGGCATATCATACAGAGTAATGGTTACTTATCAACCGCAAATGTGGATAGCAATTATCGATACTTGCTAAGTTGTCTAATGAATCTTCAAGTGTTATTTTAGTGGGCATTCTACAATATTAAACTCTACGGTTCACAGCAGAAGAGAATAGAACTAACCGTCTCATGCACCATTGAACTCCACTACCATTGATATCAAAATAGGCATAGCATTAGAAGTGTAACGTAAGCATTAACTCAAACTAGTCATCCAACATCAAGTATATAAAACTGAAATACAACGTTACAAAATCCAGATGAATGCAGATAATCATTATACAAGTAAAACCTATAGAATTTTCTTCTGGACAACTTTTTAAGGATAAGGAAACGGCTCCGCCGTCGTTGGCACCTACACAAAAATCAGGAGTGTTTTAGAACCTTTTTAATAAAAAAACACTGCACATCACATAAGCAAACCTTCAGGTTTTTCTTCAGAGCAATTTTTCAGGTAAGCAGCTTCCTCATTGGCACCTGCACAAAAAGTATCAAGTATGTAAAACAGAAATACAACTTTACAAAATCCAGCTGAATGCAGATAATCATTATACAAGTAAAACCTTTAGAATTTTCTTCCGGGCAACTTTCTAAGGAAACAGCTCTGTCCTCACTGGCACCTACAAAAATCAGGAGTGTTTTACAACCTTTCAGAACAATTTACCACACATCATGTAAGCACACCTTTAGTTTTTTCTTCAGAGAAACTTTTCATGTGAACAGCTTTCTCATTGGCACCTGCACAAAAAGTCAGAATGGTTTACCAGCATTTGGAACAATTTAGTGAACACTATGTGAACAATTTAGTGAACACCACACCTTCCGAGTAACTTTTCAAGCAAACACTTCTCTCGTCATTGGCACCTACACAAAAAGAAGTATGTTTTACCAACATTCACAACAATTTAGTGCATAGTATATAATCAAACCTTCATATTTGTCTTCCGAGCAACTTCTCAAGCAAACAGCTATCTCCTCATTGGCACCTACACAAAAATCAGTGTGTTTTAGCAACATTGACTACAACTTTTAGAGCCTTTTCCAAAAATAACAGTTTAGTGTATGGTATTGTAATCAAACCTCTAGGCTTTTCTTTTGAGCAACGTGTCAACCAAACAGCTTTCCCCCCGTTGGCACCTACACAAAAACAGTGATTATCTCCTGTTCGTGAATTGTGACTGAATGGATACTCTATCTAAAAGTAAATCTTTTGGTATTTCTTCTGGGTAACTTTTTCAATAAACAAACTCACACTCTTGGCACCTACATAAATATCAGAATTTATCAATCAGCCATAAAAGTTGAAAGCAAATTACAGAAGCAAACCTTTAGATTCTTCTGAGTATCTTTCCGAGCAACCAGCTCTGTCCCCACTGGCACCTACACAAAATAAGTATTTACCTGCTATTTTAGAACAACTTGAGAAATTCCTGATAAACCGTTGAAATAAGCAACAAAAAAGGTTAAAAAGGAGCAGCTTCAATTGTGATGAAAAGGATTAGAAATCAAAGATCAATATGACAATGGTCATACAACCACATGTCGCAAGATGAGTAAAGCAAGTGCATAACTGATAGAGACCATATAATCTATTGGAGTGGATAGAGACCATATAATCCATTGGAGTGGATATTTTTGCTAGTGATAATTGTCCAAAGCAAACCAGCTGTTATACTTGGCATCCATTTCCAAATAGAAACTAGACGACCAGCTCTAAGATGAACAGTAAACTGGCAAGAAAATCAACAGATAAAAAAATCCCATTTTTAACAAAGTAAATTGAGTTAGATTGGGATTCCTGCATGTAGCCAACTGCCCTTATGTAGTGGTCTAAATGTAGGATGTTACCGAACACACAGTCACACACATAACATAATTGACTATTTGTCCAGGACAAAGTGTAGCTGTAAAACAACAGAAACACTAGTAGATCCAATATCTAGATTTAGTGTCTTTGTATAGGCAATCTAATGGTGGAAACAGTAGTAGAGATACATGCTGTAATAAGTTAACCTACATATAAAAAATGTAAATAACATAAGGAATCCATATATGAAATATAATCGTGCAAATAGAATGGTGAGTTAATCCACCATTTGTTCCCATAGATCTCTGCAGAAGCTCAATATGACACTAGATTGATTTTAGTAGCCAATGTGGCAACCCACACAGGTAATAGAGATAGGAGCATCATCACCTTGTAAAGTAGCTGTATTCATCTGAAAGGACTTCTCTGATGCTGCGACTAATAATTCTGTGTCTTTATTATCTTCCAGATCTGGAATAACTCGAGGGACCTCTTCAAGAAGACGTTGTCTTTCGGATGGAGAGCGCAATAGCTGTCTCTTATCAATGTACTCAAGCTTCGTAAAATTTAGTTAAGGATATAACTTTACAAAGTCCACTTGCATGTCCTAAGATAGGTGTATCGTAATGAAGTATAAAAAGGAAACCAAGAACAATTTTTCTATTAAAAAGATCATTAAATGAACGAAAGATATTTATCTGACAAGGATATTCATAGCGCCAACCTTTTTCATTGGCCAATTCAATTAAATTGTCCAGTCTCTTAAGTTCTTTATCGATCCACTGGAATGGGGAAAGGGCAATCTCGTTAACATTTCTAACAGAAAAAAGAATTAATAGGTAAACTTAAAATAGGAGAGTTCAGACTCTAGAATATGTCACTGAAATACTGTTTTGAATATAAAATGAGCTAATATCAAATGATGATACATAAAAAAATGCAGAATGTACTGGACAAATACATAAAGTTGGTATAAATTCCTAACAGACTTACATGAGTGACTATATCTCTGTGTACACTTCTTGCTTTTTCCTCAAGCTCAGCCTGTAAAAACCAGCACGTTCATGGAATCAACAATCAAGTAAAAAAGACCCAACAAATATCTATAACATTGCAGCCAGAAAAGAAGGAAAAGCAGGAAAGAAATATGTCAAATAACTGGCATCCAAGACTCAAAGCAAATACTGAATACTTGAGTTGGTCTCACTCTCTGATAAGGATATCACACAAATATATAAAAACATAGCAAGGTGCAACTGGCTAACTGTCACACCAGATTTTGTTTTCAGTTATTTTGCACATTTAACCCTCTTGTCATTAAATAAAGTTGTTGGGCCCTGTTTCCCATAAAAACATAAGTTGAAACTCCGATTCAAACATCCCAGGCTGTCTAGCACATCCGCAGATATCACAGGTTTCACACCCGAGCACTTCAAGGCTGGCAGGGCTTGTCATCAATTTTCCAATGAAGAATGCACTTGTGACAAGGACAATTCAGATACAACACAAACTGATACCAATATCACTATATTTAACTTTACAAATTGCAATATGCTTCATTAGTTACATATATCATGTTCGACAAAGAATATAGCCAAGCATCGACAGTTATCTTTTTCCTATAACTTCTAACTTTCTATGCATTTTGGGACACTGGAAATTGAAAAAGATTAACTTACAACAGTGAGCCTTTTAGAGTGTTCTTTCTGGACGAACAGACGAAAATCTTCACATTCGTCCTGTTATTATCAAAAACAAAAAACTTGAACAACATGTGCAAAGTTTAAGTGCTTACATGAAGAAAATAAAACAATAGCAGAAAGAACCTATAGATCATAAATTTGTTTTGATTAATATTTAATAGTCATCGGTGCCAATCTTCTATCCCTCTATAAATTGCTTTAGTGGTGTTGGAACATTAAGAAGTGTAATTCTCACAATAAAAAGCGTTATAGATTACCTCCCCAAAATCTTCATCTGATAACATAGAAATTTTGACTTCAGACCAGCAGCTGGAAACACACAAAAGCATATCTGTAGACATGTCCTTTACCTTGTATTCTTCTGAGGATTTCCTAATGCCTGTTGCATATCTCTCATCAGCAAACAATAACAAAATGCGATGAAGCCAAAAGATATAGAAGAGTATTTATTCACATGTCCTGTGAAATGGAGTTCTTTTTTCCATGAGTTAAGCTCCTGGTAATGTATGGATTGTAGAATTCATCATTATTTCTTGTTTACTCTCTGGAAGACAGTATTAATTTGAATAGAACTAAACAACATGCACATCAAACTGATACAGTTCTCTATTAGGGGAAGAGCACTAAACCAGGCAAATGGAGCATAGAGTAGTCAAACAGAATATAGGGAACGTAAAAGGTTGAATACTACCAGTTACTTGTCCAATCTGGTAGAATGCTTTAGGCTTGTGGTAACTATAGTCTTTGGGGTCATTCTTTACTCTAACAAAGCAACCAATAACTTTATTTTCAAATGCCTCAGGCTGCTTTAGCAGATCCACAACTACGGATTTCTTCAAATAGATCAACTTAATGTTGTCGCAAACAAGAGAAGCAAAGCATCTCTTGTTTCTTTCAGAAGTTCCTTTCGAAGTAGTGAACTCAGAGGTCATGGTCCGAGTTCTCTTTTTCATACATGAATCACCGTTATCCTCAGAACTGGCAAATGTTTCATCCTCAGATGAGTCATTTGCAGCAATATGCCTCTCGAGCAAGCTATATATCTTATTGTACTTGATCTTTGATTTCCTAAACAACTGCTTGAGTTTCTCATCACATATGACATGCTTTTTCTTATCTTTCTGCGAAAGATCCTTCTGTCGAATGTACTCCTTGACAACTTCAGCAGCACCAAATTGATCTAGAGATTTGGATGTATCTTTGCCTATTGATTCAAGGAATCCAATCAGCTCTTTTGAACCCCAGCCAACATAGACATTCCTCTTTGATTTTGCATGCTTCAGAAAGGGTTTCACTTTATTTGATGTTCCATTTAAATTAGATGGGCAAATTGGTTCAGCATCACCACCATCACTATTGCCCAAGAAATCATCATCTGAGCTGTCCTGTACTTTAGGAAAATTCTCAGAATCTGACATTTGATCCGGGCCATCATTTAAACTAGCATAAGCTTCTTGAAGGTTATCCAATGTTAAGCCCTCTTTCTTTATAATTATCTCCCAGTAATCCTTAAACAAAAATTCAACAGTTGACCTGTCACTGAAATCAACCCTCTCCTAGAAAACAGAGAATCTACCATCAGAACATATGCATATATAGAATAAAAAGAAATTCGAAGGGCCAAATGCCATCACCAAAGAGTAACTACTAACTACCACAGAAATGTGCACATAAGACAATCTAATGGTAAGCATTCTACATGTCAGATGTTACATTCTGCATTAGAGCAATTGCTACAAAGAAATACAATATGCATTATGCAAGGAAACAATATATAGTTAAATATCACAACTATACTGCAAGAAACAGGCCTATTAAACAACACTGCACAAACTGATGTTTCCTACAAGCCAACAGATATATCCAGTATAGAAGGTTATCAAAGATAGCCAAATAACAAAAGAAAGGAAACAGTTAAGCCCGTGTTCAATAAAAAAACAAAAACAGTTAATCCCCAACGGTCAAGATCCCCTAGAGTTATCCCTACTCCACCAAGTGGATATCAGCAGATTTTAACCTGTGATTGTTTTCTATGTATTATCAACACCATGTCAGCCTTCTCTCTCCATACAAAATCCATGCTCTTGTTACCTATCGACTGTCCTTGGTCCTCAAAAGAAAACTCCCAAGAACACATCGACAACCAAAAAGTGCCCAACACTACATAATTTTGGATTTTTTTTTTGTGGTGTTTAGAATTTCCTTCTATCTTTTCACACAAACATGTGACTGGAGAAGAACGACCGCTAGAAAACTTGAATCATTTGTGTAAAGACCATTGCATTTAAAAACATAGATGTAGATGCCCAGATTTTTAAAGCACCCACATCATCTACTTTTCAACGACGTCTCGTTGGCTGCTGCGATCACTTTCTACTGAGAATATCACTATGCTACTCCACATCAAGTATTGAGGTGTTCAAGGTGGAGCAGAGATTTTAGCTAGTACAGATCTAAATGGTTAGAGAAGTTGTGGCATGGGGAGAAGACAGGGACGTCGTTCAGGAGAACAAAAAGAGTGGCTTTGGTATCTAAACAAAGTGCCAGGATCAATCTGCTGAAATCCACTTGATGAAATTAGGGCAACTCCAAGGGCAAGCCCGCAAGTGTCAAATTTCAGTCCCCATATGTGCGCGAACAGCAAAGGGTTGAGCCCCATTTTTCCTCCCGTCCAATGATGTTCCCCAATTTTATCCCCCAATTGTCCAACACATGCACATGATGTGTGGGGATGGAGAGAGGAGAGAGAAAAAGGAAAGAAAGAAAGTGGTCCAACATGGGCCGGAGCTGATGTGGCAGACATGTCCGGACAGCCCCATTTCTCCCGCACATATGGGGCAGGTTTGGGGAAGTCCGGACTGTCCGGACATATGGGGCAGATTTGGGGAAGCCCGTTGGGCAGGCGTTTTGTGTCCGGACAGAATCCAGACTGTCCGCCCAAACATATGGGGGAGGTTTGAGGGTGTGCCCTTTGAGATGCTCTTAGGGGCACTCCAAGGGGATCTGCACCTGGCTGGACGGTGGATTGAAATTCTATCAAGGATTGAAGGATATGTACTTAGTTACCCCATCAGAGTCGATTTGGATATTATTCTCAATCATGATTCCCAGCCTTAGACAGTTAGCGCATAATCCCTTTGTTCGCCTTCTTCCGACTTGGACAAAGTCTGCTTCTCTCAGGCAACCATAACAAACCGATTTAACCGGACAGCAGAGGCACCGATAGTATGAATGCCCTTTGCAGATACAACATGTGTGCCAACCTGCCACATTTAGCAACCAGTAGGGTCAGTGATGAATAAAACTAATAACATTTTTTAGAGTTAAAGACAACTTGAATAGCTGAAACTACTGTTAACAAAATTCAGGGCCATGTTATGTTAGATCCATTAGGAATTGTAAGGTATCGTATTTTAGCAGACTGCTGCGCCGTGTCATAGAGTGTCTGAAGGAGCTAGCTAAACAGAGCAATAAGGGTAAGTAAAATTATTTCAGGCTTCACAGAGTAACTTTATTCACCCACATAACCACAAGGGTTCCACAGAAATGGCAGTTGTAGCAATGGTAAAGAAAGAACGTGTAGTGGTGTAGATACTCACCGCAGATGAAGTCCTCATCTGAATTGAGGAAATCGTCATCCTTGTCCACGCACTTGGGATGGTAGGCCTTGTTGCAGTTCCTGGAAGATACTGATAGGTATAAATATATGTTTGTGAAAATGTCGGGACTCTGGAACAATGCAATGGGCTAAAACAATGTTACCACCCATTTAGCATATACTAAACCATAGTTAAAAGAGGCACACTTAACTGCGGTTAATGTGCGCATAACTGCACTTAATGTGCGCATAACTGAGCTTAAGGCTTTGGTCAGAAAAGCGCAATGCAGTGGTAAATAAAACGCATAATTAACGCCTAGTTCTTTTTAAGAAAAACTTTGCTAGAAACAAACTCACTGGTAAGATAAAATGCATAGCTAACTAAGGCTGAAAAAAGGTGAGAAGGATTCTGTACAGGACCAGGTAACCGGGCAGTTTGTTATATCTGTTATCCTAGAGAGACAAAGACTGTGGGCGCATGGCCGAAAGACAGAGGAAGGAGGCTCGTCCTTATCCCACCACTACTTGCCATTGCACACGTTTTACTAGACATGTCGGCGTACAATGCAGTTGGCTAGGAGAAAGCGGATGAACTAACCAACCCAGCAACCAACAGCGTGCCTCACACCAATTCAATCCACACAGCACAAACAAACCCCATCAATTCTGAACCTACGGAACTCCACCTACGGGCCGGTTCTTAGATCATCGACCAGCATTCCGCTTTCTCCTCAGGCTGCGGGGACAGGGCAGGAATGGACAAGAAGACGAGGGGTTCGGTGAGGCCGGGGCCGAGAGCGGCGCGAACCTGTAGTCGCAGAGGCGGAGGTGGCCGCCGTCCTTGCAGACGAAGCAGAAGTCGCCCTCCTCCCCGTCGGGCTCGGGCTCGGTCTCGGTCTCGCCCTCGCTCACCGGCCGCGGCACGCTCGCACCCGCGCCGCCGCGGGGCCTCGCGGCGGGTTTTTTGGCCTTCCTCTTCCCCATCCCGGGCGCCGACTCCGGGACGGGACGGGACGGAGGCGGTCGAAGCCGGCGGGGGAATTTAGGGATCGGAGGCGATCAAGGTGTGGGTGGAGGGAGAATCGGGAAAATATTTGTGGGCGGAGGGGATCTTGGCGATGAGGGCGGCGGTGGAGTGGTGAGTGGAGACAGAGTGGAGAGAGGGGAGGGGGGGTTTTAAGCGGGGGGCGAGGTTTTCGAGGGGGCAGGGGTCTTGTTGACTGTGACTGCAGTGCGGGTAGGCACCAGATATGTCTCCTTCCCTCGCCTCGAAAGGGAAAAAGGAGGGGAGATGGTGCGCTAGTAAACTCCTTTCGACCGTCCGATCGAGCCGGGATGATCTGCGCCGTTGTTTCTTCACAGGTGTCAGCGGATCGGGTTGGATTGGATAACGCTTTAGCTTTTTTTTTATTTACCGGATTCGGAGCGAATCAGATAATGATCGGATGCCGATTCGAATGCGGGCTATGCTGAACTATGATTTCGGAATGAAAATGGATAAAATATATTAGACAAATGCATGTTAAGAGACATACTTTTATTTCTATTGGGCAAACAACATGAACACAAAAATTTATCTAGGAAACCATGTCAAGCGAACTGCCCGTCTTCATTTGTCATACCATCGTCGACAACTTTGTCCATCATGTTGGACCACGAACTATCGAAGAAAGGCAAGCGGCGACACACAAAGAAGTATGATGCTACGATGACCACGACTTTGTATGCGATGATAGTGATTAGACGGGGACTATGGTTATGTTATATTTACATGTAACGAATGTAATTTTTGGTCTAATTGGATATTTTTATTGAATAATTTGAATTGATAACCTAGGATAATCTGTAAGAAAAAGTAGCCTGCTAGGTATTAACAATGGCGTCGGCTACCGATGAACCGATTGATTTCTCAGTCGGGTCAGTGACCGTCTGATCTTGATTATCTGCAGGCAGTACGGCCATTGGATTTGGTCAATGTCGAACAACGTCCCACAGTCTTGCTTCGCTCTGATGCCACCCCAACGAACGGAGGCACGCACCAACACAGAGGTGGCGCCGCTCGCTGCAAAACACAACCAGCGCCCGCCTCGCCGCGCGCACCGTCGGAGCTGTGTCAGCCACAACATGGTGAAAGCTTCATTGTAGCGTCGACACCGCCGACTCACCATGGCAGTGCCCTCCTCGCAACATTGCCGATGAAGCGCCAGCGACACACATGGTCGACGGTTCAATGCACCGTCGTCGCCTCGACTCGCCGCACCCCGCAGCAGCAGCCTCCTCGGGCCGATGCTTCAATGCAGTACCGACACCTTGACTCGTCGCGCCCTTGGAGCAGCGCGGCCGGCGATGCGCGAGCCTCAACATGGCTGGCGCTTCAATGCGACTTCGCCGCCTTGACTCGTCGCGCCCTCGGAGCAGCGCGGCCGGGGAAGCGTCGGCCACAACACGGCAGACGCTTCAATGCAGCTCCGCCGACTTGACTCGTCACGCCATTGGAGCAGCGTTGTCGACGAGGCGCAGGTCACAACACGGTTGGCGCTTCAATGCAGCGTCGCCGCCTTGACTCGTCGCGCCCACGGAGCAGCGCTGCCGGCGAAGTGCCGGCGACACCACAACCAATGTTTCAATGCAGTGTCACCGCCTTGATTCACTGCGCCGCCACGCCGAAGTGTGATGCATCACAACACCAGCAACGCCGACGAGCGCTGCATAGAAGCACCAATGGCCCTGTAGCGTCACGCCCTGTCCAGCGTGCAACGCCGGCGAGTGGCGGAGTGGGTGCATCGCAGCACCGCGTGACAGTCTATGGATGCTACGTCCCATCATTGGTGCCTCTCTGCACTCTGCAGCGTCGCGGGTGCTGCATGGCGTCGATTGGAGCAGGCAGGGCTTGGCCAGTCACACTCATGGCAGAGAGTAGCAGAGAAAAGCAAGAGGTTAGAGGTTAGAGACGAATCGAAAAGCGGATGGCTCACATGGAAAAGGATAAGAAGATAAGGTTTAGGTGTATGAATCTGTTGAAAACATGGCGTGCTTGCAGTCACTTGATGCGAGTGCGCATGACAGACACGAGTGCCGCATGATCCAGTTGGATCGGACGCCTCACGATGCGGCTGATGCCAATAAGAAATCCGACGTTTGAATTAGACACTTTTCTATTAACAATACTATATATGTGGCTGACCAAAGTTTGTACATATGTCCATATCTGGCGGCTTCGTGTGAGTGCATACCATCTTCTAAGAAATGAATGTGTATTCGAAGCGAAAATCATAAGTATCATATATATTATTCACCCGTGCCATATCTCTTCACCCACACTATTCTCGTGATCCCGTATGTGCTCTGACTTTTGGGACCCTTTCACTTTCAAAAGTGGGCCATAGAGTATAACGGCTGGAATTGGGGCTAGGGATGGCAATTGGTAGGGACCGTAGGGTATGGGTGAGTACAATCCCCTTCTGCCCAAACTCATACTCATAGGAACTTTCTATACCCACCCATTTCAATGTTCACAAGCAAAAATTGATACACATGCTCATACCGATCGGGTATCCTATACCAAATGGTTCTCCAATTGGTACAATATGTAGTATTTACATTTTGAAAAGGTATAAAAAAGTCTGAAATTCAAGTGATGATGAGCTATTAGTCTAACACCAACACGACCTCCTCAAGTGGGTGGCCTGTTGTGGGCGATGAGGAAGTACAATAAGCAGTTGGTGGAAGAGAACTAGAGATCAGCAATCCGAGAGTTGGACAAGAGTTCATTGGTGATCAAACGATATTTCATCATTTCGAGGAGTGGCATAGGATGTGAGAGGAGTGGCGAGTTGGTGGTTGCGGTCTTATTAGCTATGGCTAGTTTAGGGAATAAGCGATTGAGGGTTGGGCCATAGGACTTGGATGTTGACCCCTGATACGTCTCCAATGTATCTACTTTTCCATACATTCTTGCTCTTGTGTTAGCATTTAATTTGCATGATTTTAGTGAAACTAATCCAGACTGACTTTGTTTTCAGCAGAACTACCTTGGTGTTGTTTTTGTGCAGAAATAAAAGATTCACGGAATTGGATGAAACTTCATAAAGATTTACTTTGGAGTGGATGAAAAATACTAGAGCAAAGAAGTACCGAAGGGGCCACCCTGGGCTCACAAACCTAGGGGCATGCCCCCCGGCGCGCTGGGTAGGCTTATGGGTCCCCTGGACCTCTTCCTAACCTAATTCTGACATCTTCTTGAGAAAAAATAGAGAGAAACTTCATCATGTTTTATGATATGGAGCCACCGCCACCTCCCGTTCTTCATCGGGATCCCTTATCTGGAGTCCACTTGTGGCTCCGAGAAAGGGATATGTCGTTGTCATCATCATCAAAACTTCTCCATCAACAATTTCATGATGCTCGCAATCATGTGCGAGTAATCCCCTTGTAGGCATATTGCAGGTAAATGGGGATGTATGAGATTTCATATGTAATCATGTCAATTTGTTAGGGCTTGATCCCTAGTATCCACTATGTTGTTATGACTTTTTTTAGCTTAAGGCTTGTCACTAGGGACCGAGTGGCATGATTTCAGATCTGAACATGTTATGCTTTCATGAATATATTCATGTTCTTGATTTTACCTGCAAGTTGTATGCACATGTTATCGTTCTACACCTTAGACCCCCAAGGCGACCTCGAATTGGTATATCGATGGTGAAAGATCATGGATGTCGCCTAGAGGGAGGTGAATAGGCGCTTTAAAATAATTATGGTTTAGGCTCGAACAAATGCGGAATAAAACTAGCATATATTTTGTCAAGCACAAAACCTAAAACAACTAGGCTCACATATGTGCACCAACAACTTATGCTAAGCCAGATAAACAACTAAGTGCTAGCAAGATATATAACATGAGACACTATGCATATCACAAAGTAAACGGCATAAGTAACATGATCGGGTAAGATATAACCGAGGGACGCGGAGACGATGATGTATCCCGAAGTTCACACACCTTCCGGATGCTAATCTCCGTTTGGAGCATTGTGGAGACACAATGCTCCCCAAGAAGCCACCGGGGCCACTGTAACTCTCCTCACACCCTCGCATAATGCAAGATGTTGTGATTCCACTAAGGCACTCTTGAGGGCGGTCGCGGGCCGGAACCCGTACACTTTGGTAACCCTTGGGGGCGGTCACTAGAACCCATACAAATTGCTCGAGGCAATCTTCACAGCCTTATTGGAGATCCCGACGCTTTCCCGGAGCTTTACACCACAATGCTTGAGCTCCCAAGCACCACCAACCGTCTAGAGCGCCCAAGCACCCAAGAGGAACAAGCTCTAGGGTACCAAGCACCGAAGAGTAGTAAGCTTCTCAACTTTTCACTTCCATGTATTACCGTGGAGAACTCAAATCGATGCAACTAATGCAATGTCAAGAACACGCGAAGTGGTCAAGTCCCTCACTCCCAAATCCCACCAAAGCAACGAAACCTATGGAGGAATATGAGAGGAAGAACAAGGAGAACACCAAGAACTCCAATATCTAGATCCAAGGGGTTCCCCTCACATAGAGGACAAAATGATTGGTGGAAATTTAGATCTAGATCTTCTCTCTCTTTTCCCTTAAGAACTAGCAAGAATCAATTAAGGGATTGAGAGATAGCAAGCTCGAAGAAGGTCAACAATAGTGGCCAATCACAAGCTCAAAGGATAAGAACCATTGGGGAAGAAGACCCCCTTTTATAGCCCCCTGATACGTCTCAAACGTATCTACTTTTCCAAACACTTTTGCTATTGTTTTGACCTCATTCTTGCATGATTTGAACTAAACTAACCCGAACTGACGCTGTTTTCAGCAGAGCTGCCTGTATGGTTTTATTGTGTGCAGGAAAACGGATTTTTAGGTGTCTCAAAAAATTCCACGAAAAATCACAGAAAATCCACGCACCCGAAGGAACCTTGTGCCAGAAGATGGACCAGGGGGGAGCCAGGGGGGCTCCAGGCGTCCTGCCCAGGCGGCCCCACCCCTGGCCGCCGCGCCAGGCCGCCTGGGCGGGTCCTGCCTTCCCTGGTGCCCTACTTTGACCCGTATTTATCCCGTGACGAGAAAACCCCAGATCAGAGGTCGTTTTCCCAGTTTCCGTCGCGGAGCCGCCGCCACCCTCTGTTCTTCTTCGGGAAGGCTAATCTGAAGGCTGATTTGGCCTCAGGAGAGGGGAGATCGTCGCCATCGTCATCATCATCACCACTCCATCCTCCCTCCATGACTTCTCCTTCCATGTGTGAGTAATTCCCTGCTGTAGGCAAAGGGGATGGTAGGGATTGGATGAGTTAGATCATGTAATAGTTTATCAGATTGTTGGGGGCATGTTGCCTATCATCTACTATGGTGTTTATCATCTTTGCTTCAACTTGTTGCTCTTAATGCTTGTCACTTAGGGCCCGAGTGCCATGATTTCAGATCTGAACCATATGTGTTTGCATGAATATATTTGTGTTCTTGATCCTATCTATGAGTTGTTTGCACCTATTACGGTCCGGAACCGGCGATCCCAAAAGTGACAGCTTGGGACACCAAAGGGGATGGTCCATAGTTTGAGGATTACATGTATCCATTGAGTTTATTGCTTTGTTCCGGTGCTCTTTGACGGGAGCACCTTAATCTCCATAAGTTCCTTTTGGACCCGTTCGTAGCGGGATGGTAGGACAAAAGATGGTGTGCAAGTTCTTATTGCAAGCACGTACAACTACCCGTGGGATACATGCCTAGTGTTTGATATTTGCCTAGATGATCATTACTTTTCTGTGTGCCTTGCCCCAGGTTAGATTCATGATATATCTCATCCATGCAGCGCCCAACCATCCATCTCCCTAGCCTACAGTGTTTTAAATCCTGCTGATTACTAGTTGCTACTCTTGCTGTTTACTTTTGCTATTTACTTTTGCTGTTTACTTTTACTATCACCACCATCACTATCATATCACCGTTACCACTTATCTTTTGTTGCAAGTAAGTATATTTCAGGTGCGGTTGAATTGACAACTCAACTGTTAAAGCTTATAAATACTCTTTGGCTCCCCGTGTGTCGAATCTATAAATTGGGTTATTCTTACCCGCGAAGACTATCTCGATCCCTTACGGTTGAGGGTTATCAAGTACTGTTTTCTGGCGCCGTTGCCGGGGAGCATAGCAATATTTACAAGTCTACTTGAAGTATCCTACCTGCTGCACTTCATCCGCTATGGGTAAGAAAGGAGACCCCAAGGTTCCGATCTTACTATCCACTACAAGAAGAGGTATTGTTCTGAACACTAGTGCTACACTTGATTCACCTTCTGTTATGAGTAAGTTTGCCTCATCACCACCACATGATGCTCCTACTGAATCTGTTACTATGTCGGATACTCTTGATGATGCTTCTACTACTCTTGATGATATTAGTTCACTTGGTTATGCTCTTGAGAAACAGATCGCTGCTGCAAAAAAAATCTGGAATTGAAATTCCTGTTGCTCGCTACCCTATTGGTGGAACTTATGATTATCCTGATTTGAGTAAACTCAAGGAGAGACTCCTTGATGATGATTACATTATGCTTGATGATGATTTATGCAGGGAACTGACAGAGTTTGCCGGCTCTGACCCTGAAGCTATTAAGAAGCTGCTTGAAAAACACTCTTTGAAGAACAAGACCGTTCCTGATCCTGAATTTGCTACATCCCCTATATGCATCGATGATCCTGATTATGATTTCTCTGTTGATCTTTCACTTATACCTATGGTTGAAGCTGACCCCTTTTATGGCAGAGAAAATGATGATGCTATTGCACACCTGACCAAACTCACTGAGTTGGGTGGCTTGTTTACCACGGATGAGAAGAAACAAAACTTTTATGTGACTAAGCTTCTTCCTTTCTCTTTGAAGGAAGGTGCTAAAACATGGTATGATTCACTCCCATGTGGTTCCATTAAGAGTCCTCAAGACTTAGCTCACTCTTTTGTTGATAAGTACTTTCCTGCTCATATGCAACATGCTGCTTTACAAAGAATTTATAACTTTAAACACTTGCAGGATGAGCACCTCCCTAAAGCTTGGGGGAGGTACTGTGGTCTGATCCGGGCTAGACCAGGACATGTAGTCCCTAAGAATGAATTAATCGATATATTTTATGCTGGTCTAACTGATGAATCCAGGTCCTATTTGGACAGTTGTGCTGGTTGTGTTTTCAGGAAAAGAACACCGAACGATGCAGAGGATTTGAGGGCAGGATTGCCAAAAACCATGAAGATTGGTCCGTCCCTGAACCACCTCCACCACCAAAGAAGAGGGGCATGTTTGTTCTAAGCCCCGAAGATATGCGAGAAGAAAAGAAGTCTATTAAAGAGAAGGGTATTAAAACTGAAGACGTGAAGAATCTACCCCCTATTGAGAAGTTGTGTGAGCCTACCACTCACCCTCCTATGGTAGAGGTACACTCTCTTTTAGATTTCAACGCAAGTGACATCCCTCATGGTAAGCCTCCTGATCAATGTTTAGATGAGTTTGATAATTTTATTATGAAACAAAATCATTTTAATGAGAGGATACAAAGTCAATTGCATGATAATTCCCTTGCTATCAAAAGTTTGCTTGATGTTCTAGGTAGAACAGTTAATGATGTTAAATGTCTTGTGAAGCATTTTCATATGGTTCAAACTCAGCTTGAACAAATTTCTAATGTGCAAAAAGATTTGCTTGCTAACAATGCCAAACAAGATGATTTGCAGGCCTTCGGGATTAAGACCCGAGGAGGAACTAGCACTCAAGATCCTCTCTATCCAGAGGGGCATCCGAGGAGAATCGAGCAAGATTCTCAAATGCAGGAAGAAGAAATTGTTGGCTCTCCAAAGAAGAAGAAGAAGAAACACAAGGAGGCTGACAATTCCAATGATCCTATTACAAGTGAAGAGACAGCTGTTGATCCCAACAGTGTATCTATCTCCGATGCTGAGGCTAAAGACGGTGCCGAACCTGAAGGTAAGGATAATGAGAAGAATGATCCGCCTGAAGTTCGAGAAGAAGAAGCACCTGACAAACGTAAGAAATACACTAGAGAAGACTTTGTCGCAAGAAGACATGGAAAGGAAAGAGAACCATGGATACAGAAACCCATGCCCTTTTCAGGTAAGTCTCTCAAATCTAAAGAAGAAGAGCATTACAATAAGTTTTGTGAGTGGATTAAACCTCTTTTTCTTCAATTCCCTTTGACTGATGCTATTAAGTTACCTCCCTATTCAAAATATATGAAAGATATTGTCACTAATAAAAGAAAAGTTCCTAATGAAGCAATATCTACTATGCTTGCTAACTACTCTTTCAGTGGCAAGATTCCTGAGAAGCTTGGTGATCCAGGTATACCCACCATTCCTTGCTCCATAAAGAATAATTATGTCAAAACTGCTTTATGTGATCTTGGAGCAGGAGTGAGTGTTATGCCTTTCTCTCCTTACAAGAGGCTTTGTTTAGAGAAGCTAATCCCTACAAATATCTCTCTTCAGATGGCTGACAAGTCAACCGCCGTCCGATAGGTATTTGTGAGGATGTCCCTGTAGAAGTTGCTAATTGTTTGATCCTTACTGATTTTGTTGTGCTTGACATGCCCGAGGATGGGAGCATGTCCATTATTCTTGGTAGACCTTTTCTTAACACCGCAGGTTCTATTATTGATTGCAATAAAGGGAAGGTTACCTTCAATGTGAATGATAAAGAACACATAGTGTATTTTCCAAAGAAGACCGACAGGAGGCATGGCCTCAACTCTATAGAAAATATCGAGACCGTGAAGATTGGAGAATGGGACTGTCCACTACATGTGCACCACAAATACAAAACTATTATGGTGGGGACAATGTCCATTAAAGTAAAGGTGCAATGATCACTTCGTAAGAGGTGAGACTTTTTTGCTCTATATATCGCCTGTTTGTTGGTAAGACTTGATCAACCTTACTAGTGAACATGTTTTATATAGATAAAAAGTTGAGCTTGTTATGTTTTCATTTGTTTTAGCTTTTGTTCTCCTTGTTGTACCAAGCGTTTATGTTTTGAAGCTTCACAATACTAATCACTGCTTTAAGTTTTCAGAAAGTCTTGCAGCTTTTTGAACTTCGAAAAAAATTCAACAGTGAAGTTTTCAGAAAAATTCCAGAAAAATAAAAATAAAAATTTCCATGCCGGGAGTGACTCAGAGGTACCTGGGGCTGACTAGGGGGGCCACCGGTGGCCCAGGCGGCCAGCTGGCGCGGCCTGCCCCCTGGCCGCGCCCATAGGGCGCCTGGGGCCCACAAGACCCCCCTCCAGGTGAGTCTTCTTCCTCTCTCTCTCTTTCTCTCCAAAAACACGAGTTCTGCACTTGTTCTTGCGTTCTTGCTGCTCTTGGAGGCGATTTTCGATCTCTCTCTATAGCCTATCATTCGAGCTGAGATTTTGAACAAATACTCCCTGGTATGTAACTCCTCCACCCCTCCAATTAGATTTCTGATTGGTGGCTTCATTTGTAAGTATTTAGTAGTTCTTGGTGCTGTGTAGATGAGCTTGCATGCATGTGTAGAAATTTATTTTCCAAGTTTTGATGCAAGTTTATACCTTAGGTAAGTGAGTTGAGTAGTTTGCCTTAACCCACTTTGTTTAAATCCTTGTTTTTGTAATTTGCCAAAAATTCCAGAAATGAGTTTGTTAGGAAGGGCAAAGGGGTGGCTTGAGAAGAAGAGGCCCGCGCACTCCGATCGAGTTACTAGAGCCGCAGCTTCACCCTCGACTGCTAGGGTGAGCTACAATGAAGATCATGTGCCCCTAGTGTTGTTGGAAGACACAAGTCCAGCACGTGCTATGATGTTTCCATGTGATGAGTTCCTTGAAGCTGCGGGAATCAAGGATGAGTTTTATAATCTTTGTGCTAATGCAGGTCTGACACGGCTCGTCACGTGCCGTGTTATTCAGTATCAAAAAATCACCTCCGGTTTCATTAACAGTTTTAGATATAACCCTGATACTGGTGCTATTGAGTTTAAAATTTACAATGATCTTATCACCATGCCCTTGGGAAAGTTTTGTGAAATAATAGGTGTGTCAAACGTTGGGCGGACGGCTAAGATGACCTCTCAGCCCTCCGAGCTGAAAACCGTCTTCAACTATCTCTGCAGCATGGGTACGAGGGATATTCATCGGTCAAAAATCTCCAGCATCTTATTCCCTCACCTCAGGTATTTTGCATATTATGTTGCTAGAGGGGTATTAGCTCGTGACAACACGAGCAACATTTCTGCGCCGGATATTGCTATCCTGGCAACTGCCCTTTCAAGGAGGTTTGATTATAATCTGGGTACTGCTAGGCTTCTCGCCCCTCGTTGGTTACCCCAAGTGGAAGGTGCGAGATGTAGTGTTGCGGAAGTTTTTCCCTTAGCAAAGATACCAAGGATCGAATCCCCAGAGACTCCTAGGTTCAACAAGAAGGTGTCAACTGCTACGGCGCCAGATATTAGCAATCAACGTGGACCTGCACACAGATACAAATAACTTTGCTCCCAACGAGTACAGAGAGGTTGTCAATCCCTCCGGCCCTGTAGTTCACAAAGGATTAAACGCAAGTGATAGTAGTGATAGATATAATTGCAATAGTAAATAATAGCGAAAAGTAAATAGCGGATGTGATCAATGATGGTAATATGGACCGGAGTCTCATGATGTTCACTAGTGATGTCTCTCTCCCAAAAGACGATAAAACAGCTATGTGAGGTAAACGAATTACAGCTGGGCAATTGACAGGACCATGTGCGCACACCAATGCTGATTACATTGCAAGAAAGGTTGAGGTTCAAAGCATGGGCGGTACGCCAAAGTAAGTAGACCGAAATCCATCAATATCTACTACTAATCATCCACCTTGAGATATCTATCCAGAACATCTCGCTGGTATTAAGTTGCGAGTCCCACCCATAGTGTAAACTCAAAGCAACAGACAACTGCATTAAAAGAACTTTGCGTAAAGTAAACAATCCTTGCACCCGCGGGCACAAGCACCGTTGTTTTCCCCCTTGTGGCAACAGCACATCCCCTAGACTCATGTTTCTGTCACTCAAACTAGTCATCGAGGGGCATGAACCCACAATCAAGCATAACGTTCCCTCTTGGAGTCACTACCTATTACTTGGCCAAAGCAATAAATAACAACGGAGAACATGCAAGAATTACTTACGAACATAAATATAAAAGAGGTAGATCAAATATATTACTCAAGCACAATCTAAACATAATCTCATAATTCATCGGATCCCAGCAAACTCATCATAGCAACAGCATAAGGATTACATATGTGCCTCGATCATGTAGGGAAGCTCACGAGGACTAATTAGTGAAGCACAAGAACGGGAGGAGAACATCACATAGCTACTGGTCATGGACTCATGGTCCAAGGGAGACTACTCACAACTCATCCGGGAGGCGTCCATGGTGGTGGAGAGGCTCCCGGTGGTGATCCTCCCCTTCGGCAGGGTGCCGGGAAGAGTTCTCCTGGTGCTCCCGATCTTGGAAGCGGCGGCGGCGGCGGAACAGAGATGAGATCACGAAAAGAGTTCCTCCCTCGAGGGTTTCGGGAGACGCTTTAAATATATGCCAAAGGGGGGCATCGGAGGAGCCTCGGGGGGCCCAGGCGCCCCCCCCGGCGCAGCCCAGGGGGGGGGGGGCGCCGCCAGGGCGCCTGGAGCCCTGGTGGCTCCCCCGGCTGTCCTTCGGGCGCACGGTAGTTTCTGGAACGCTGATTTTTTATATAATTTTTCTGGATTTTTCCTGGCAGTTCTCGTAACGTGAAAACCTGAAATACAAAAACAGCCGAGAACAGAAACTAGCACTGGGGTGCACTGAGTTAATAGGTTAGTCCAAATATGATCAAAAGTGTATGGAAGTGTATAAATATCATAGCAATATCACCCAAAAGAGGCATGGAGCAAGCAGAAATTATAGATACGTTTTGGACGTATCAACATCCCCAAGCTTAATTCATGCTCGTCCTCGAGTAGGTAAATGATAACAAGAATAATTTCTGTGGTGACATGCTATTAACCATATAGGACTTTTTCATAGTCATATGACAAAAGCTTACTGAGACAATGAATCTATAGTAATTAAGTTGCCTCATGAGAAAATCAAAAAGGACTGAAAGTTTTACAATATGATACTGAAACATCAAATAGATTTGCAATGAACATGATGTGCAAATATGATAAAGTGATATCTAGCTTGCCCCCTTTAGTGAAGCAAAACATAAATGCAGGGGCACCTCCAAGGTTTAAGTGATGACTAGATACAATGATTTCAGAATAAACGATATCACAATCATGCAAAAGACAATGCTACTTTGGGACAATGCACATTACACTCAGAATGACAATCATGCTCTCAGTAGTTGGTGCTTTTAAAAGAAGGTGGAGACTCTCGAACTGTGGCTTTTGTTGGCAAGGTTGAAAACCCGTAGTCGGAAACAAAGACAAAACATGTACCAGAGCTCTTGGCTTCAAAACAGAGGTAATAATTTATTTTAGATCATGCATGTTTCGTCAACGAATGCTAGCAGACAACTCAATCACTTTTCGAGATGGACAAGTTTCAAGGAACGACTCCCGAATGAGGACGATCACATCCTCTTAATCTCCTTTGTTTATCACTGCCAAAGTTTTCTGATTTCTCATGAACAAAGCGTGAAGGAGGGTTTGTTTTTTATATTATCTTTTTGAGCCGGGCGCACTCAATGCCAGTTCCTTCTCGTATTATGGGTTTGCACATTATACATGCAATCCCGGGGTGAAGCTTGTCCAACTTAAAAAAATCATGAATTAACCACTACTTCCTCATGAACTTACAACAGAGGCACAAAATAAGAATGCTTTTTCTTTGAATAATTTCGAGATGGCACATGCAAGTCTCCGTTAGGAATGGCAGGTAAATACCATGTAGGAAGGTATGGTGGACTCATATGGCATAACTGGATTAAAGGATGTGGATGCACAAGCAGTCAGTCCGCTTAGTACAGGCGAAGGTTAGCAAAAGACTGGGAGCGACCAACTAAGAGAGCAATGACGGTCATAATCATGCAGAGCGACAAAGCAACATTGAATCGGGCATGGTAGTTATATCGCTACTCAGAAACAAAAGATCATCAAGGCTTGACAGACTTTCTTTACAGTCTTAAATATGCGTGAGCATACGCCAAGTCAATCAAAATAAATTCTCGAAGGAAGATATTACTAAACCATACCACATCATAGGCAAACAAATCATGTTGGTACTCCAATAACACATTGGGAACCCCCCAGTTATTTGAGACTAACCATAAGAAAACATGAACTACTAAGCGCCATCATGCACGTAGCATCTTTATCATAGACATATCAACCAATGCAACGGAAGCAAACTCTCTTAATAAGGTGAGCATGGTAATTAAAGAGAGTTCAAGCAACCAACTAAACAAAAGCTCTTGAAAAGATAAGCATGAAAGCTTAAGAGCTGAACATGATAGTAGCTATTAAAAGACAAAGAACACACACATCAAGGATATACATGAAAATTCTATGTTATGTTCTAGGTAGAAGTGGAGCGTGTTTCTCTCCCACATAAAGAAAGCTGAGTTCCGACTCGTTATGAAAAACTAAAGAAAACTAAAAGCAAGACGCTCCAAGCATAGCACATAACACATGAAGTGATTAAAATATAGTGAAACGAAAGACGAACTGATAATGTTGATGGAGAAGGGGATGCACGGGGGCATCCCCAAGCTTAGACGCTTGAGTCTCCTTGAATATTTCTTGGGGGTGCATGGGGGCATCCCCAAGCTTGAGCGCTTGACACTACTGAATCTTTTTATCATCTTCCCTCGCACACTTGAAAACTCCCTTCATACATAACTCATCATAATCTGATTAGTGAGGTTAGTACCCATAATAAAATAATTATACCTTGCTGGAAATAAAGATATTATTGAAGGTCTACTGTTTCTCAAGATTTCCAAAAGGTTTTTGCAAATAAAAAGCAAGCTCTTGGTTTGCAAAATGAAGGAAAAGCAAAACAGGACAGAATCTGTGAAAAACACAATAGCAGGTAGTAATTGATTTGTTCGGGGCACTTCTGCAACTCTAATCAGAAAACTCAGAACAGACGCATGAAATACAATTATATAGAGCACGCTCTCGAAAAAATTCAGACCAAAAAGATGATCTGGTGATTTTATACGAATTTTTCTATCCAAGGACAGAATCTGTTTCCTGGACAACACCTCACAACTTTTGAACTTTCTAGCAATCAGAGGCTACACTTGGCACAAAATTGAAAAGCAAAGATACAATGATGATGCTACAGTAGTAACAACATCAAGACACAACAAAAGCAAAATAAATTTATTCATGTGGGCTGCCTCCCAAAAGCGCTTTCTTTTATGCCTTTAAGCTAGGCATAATGCATATAGATTAAGCTGTATCAATTGAACCATCATCAAGATCATCAAAAAGCTCTTCAATAATACAACTAGTCTTAAGAGGATTTTCAAATAAAGGCCTCATAGAGATACTTCTAGGTAGAAGACCAAAAGGATAAAAGTCAAGGGAAGATTCATTTATAAATTCATCAAAGACAGGTGTTTCTTCCGAAGTCTTTACAGTTTCAACCCCTTTGGCAATAGGTGGATTAATTTTAGAGCGGGGAGCCTTTGGAACATGAACGAACTTAGGCTCCTTCTTTGCCGGAGTTTCTACCTTTTTGGTTTTGATTGAGGAGAAGGTGGTTCCTAGAGTATCAAATATATCCTCAATCTTGTCTATCCTAGAAGAGTCCAAGTCATGGAATTTGACGGTCTCCAAAATTTTGAAAATTTTATGCATGGAGCTATCAAGTCTATTCAAATTCCCTTGGATCTTACGATCCAACTCATTTATCTTATTAATGCTTGGCATCTCTAGCTCTATCTTTTCAAGTTTTTTCATAATGTGAGCTAGGGTGATGTCCTCTCGAATGCTAACAACAGGGAGATTCCCAACAAGATTTTCAATAATACTAAGGGACTCCCAAACTGGGGCCTCTAGGAAATTCCCATTGATAGCAGTATCTAGAATAAACCTATTCCAAGAAGTAATTCCAACATAAAAATTTCTAAGCAGGATAGTAGTAGGTTGCTTCTTGGTGGCTCTTTTTTGTGAATCATTAATTCTATACCAAGCATCTTTCAAACTTTCCCCACCTCTTTGTTTAAAGGTGAGAACTTCTGCCTCGTCAAAGACAAAAGGACCCGACATAATGACAACTAAAGAACGAGATAACTATTTTTGTGATTTTCGATAAAAAGGTACTAAAGCAAAAACTGAAAGGTAAACTAACAAGACTAAAAGCAAAGGTAAAAGATAGCGTGCAACTCCCCTATCTTGAAGAGTGGAGTCCCCGGCAACGGCGCCAGAAAAACTCTTGCTAGGCTTCTCGCCCCTCGTTGGTTACCCCAAGTGGAAGGTGTGAGATGTAGTGTTGCGGAAGTTTTTCCCTTGGCAAAGATACCAAGGATCGAATCCCCAGAGACTCCTAGGTTCAACAAGAAGGTGTCAACTGCTACGATGCCAGATATTAGCAATCAATGTGGACCTGCACACAGATACAAATAACTTTGCTCCCAACGAGTACAGAGAGGTTGTCAATCCCTCCGGCCTTGTAGTTCACAAAGGATTAAACGCAAGTGATAGTAGTGATAGATATAATTGCAATAGTAAATAGTAGCGAAAAGTAAATAGCGGATGTGATCAATGATGGTAATATGGACCGGAGTCTCATGATGTTCACTAGTGATGTCTCTCTCCCAAAAGACGATAAAACAGCTATGTGAGGTAAACGAATTACAACTGGGCAATTGACAGGACCATGTGCGCAAATCAATGCTGATTACATTGCAAGAAAGGTTGAGGTTCAAAGCATGGGCGGTACGCCAAATTAAGTAGACCGAAATCCATCAATATCTACTACTAATCATCCACCTTGAGATATCTATCCAGAACATCTCGCTGGTATTAAGTTGCGAGTCCCACCCATAGTGTAAACTCAATGCAACAGACAACTGCATTAAAAGAACTTTGCGTAAAGTAAACAATCCTTGCACCCGCGGGCACAAGCACCGTTGTTTTCCCCCTTGTGGCAACAACACATTCCCTAGACTCATGTTTCTGTCACTCAAACTAGTCATCGAGGGGCATGAACCCACAATCAAGCATAACGTTCCCTCTTGGAGTCACTACCTATTACTTGGCCAAAGCAATAAATAACAATGGAGAACATGCAAGAATTACTTACGAACATAAATATAAAAGAGGTAGATCAAATATATTACTCAAGCACAATCTGAACATAATCTCATAATCCATCGGATCCCAGCAAACTCATCATAGCAACAACATAAGGATTACATATGTGCCTCGATCATGTAGGGCAGCTCACGAGGACTAATTAGTGAAGCACAAGAACGGGAGGAGAACATCACATAGCTACTGGTCATGGACTCATGGTCCAAGGGAGACTACTCACAACTCATCCGGCAGGTGTCCATGGTGGTGGAGAGGCTCCCGGTGGTGATCCTCCCCTCCGGCAGGGTGCCGAGAAGAGTTCTCCTGGTGCTCCCGATCTTGGAAGCGGCGGCGGCGGCGGAACAGAGATGAGATCGCGAAAAAGAGTTCCTCCCTCGAGGGTTTCGGGAGACGCTTTAAATATATGCCAAAGGGGGGCATCGGAGGAGCCTCGGGGGGCCCAGGCGCCCCCCCCCCCCGGCGCGGCTCGGGGGGGCGCGCCGCCAGGGCGCCTGGAGCCCTGGTGGCCCCCCCGACTGTCCTTCGGGCGCACGGTAGTTTCTGGAATGCTGATTTTTTATATAATTTTTCTGGATTTTTCCTGGCAGTTCTCGTAACGTGAAAACCTGAAATACAAAAACAGCCGAAAACAGAAACTGGCACTGGGGTGCACTGAGTTAATAGGTTAGTCCAAATATGATCAAAAGTGTATGGAAGTGTATAAATATCATAGCAATATCACCCAAAAGAGGCATGGAACAAGCAGAAATTATAGATACGTTTTGGACGTATCAGGTGCCTTAATTGCTCGACGCCTTGCTATGAACGGTAACAGGGGAGATTTATTTGGTGGCGTTTATGCCACACTTATCTTAGAATATCTTAAAGGCACCCCACACCCTGATGATGAGCCTTTGACTTATTTAAGTTTTGATCTTGCTGCTATGAAAAGGCATAAGTTTGTTACCATGACTTCTGAGCTTAGTAATCTTGTTTATATCTTGCGTTTCGGAACTACCGCGGAACGCGAGATCCGTCTACCTGCACCTCTTTTGTTTGATTTTCCTCGCAGGAACGGATGGTCCTTTGATGTTATTCAGTTCGATGAGTTCATGGCCCAGCATCAGTTTCATAACCCCATGGAGGGGGTTGTGCCCGACGAGGAGGAGCACGGTGAGTTACCACCTTTTCAGGGGAAGACCGTCACCCAGTTTGGTGAAGGGTCTTCCTCTGCTTGGAGTACGGACCCTTCCTCGTGGGAGGATCCGAGGAGTTCGGTGTATGCGCCGGAATCCTTCTACGACCCTTGGACTCACCAGCATTCCCCCGGAGCAGGAGGCTCCTGGGGGCAGTAGCTACTACCAACTTAGGCCAAAAGCCTAAGCTTGGGGGAGTACGTGCCCTTCTCACTTTTCCATTGTATTATCCAATTTATTCGCTTTGATCTTTTCGAGGTTTTTGCCCGTTCTTCTTTATTTCTTTCTTTGCAAAAACAACAAAAATATTTTCTCTTTCTTTTGCTTTCGTTCAACCTTTGAAATAATCCAAAAAGATTTCCTTTCTCTCTTTAGTTTGCTTTGTTTTCAGAGTTCAGCTCGAGTCCATGATGGCATTTAATTATATTTCCTACGTTCGATCGTGCAAGTGACGAGGCAGTAATGACGAAGATCGACTGAAGGGAAGCAACAAGGGAAAACCGGTATGAACTCTTCTTGTTTCTACTTTTGTACATATGCTTGTACTTATGATCTAGAGACCAGCTTGTAGCGACATAGTGCTATGTTTACAATGATCTCCCAGTGGTTCATGCTTTCCTTGTGGCTAGTCTCAAATAGCTAGAGTATATAATGTGTTATTGAAATGATTTACATGCATTGCACTGTTCATAGTTTGGTATACTAAGGTGGTATTTCCCTTTGGAGAATTCTTGGATTGACTTGGCACATGTTTACACATGTTTAAGACTAAAAAGTCTGCTCTGCCTTGATGATCTTTGAGTTTCAGAATAGTTATATCACTTTCATGCCCGATTCAATGTTGCTTTGTCGCTCTGCATGATTATGGCCGTTATTGCTCTCTAGTTGGTCGCTCCTAGTCTTTTGCTAACCTTCACCTGTACTAAGCGGACTGACTGCTTGTGCATCCAAAATCCTTTAAACCAGTTATGCCATATGAGTCCACCATACCTTCCTATACATGGTATTTACTTGTCATTCCTAACAAAGACTTTCGTGTACCATATCAAAATTATTCAAAAGCATTTCTCTTTTGTGCCTCTGTTTTAGATCATGAGGAAGTAGTAGTTAATTCATGATCTTTTTAAGTTGGACAAGTTTCACCCTGGGATTGCATGTCTAATCTGCAAACCCCTAATACGAGAAGGAACTGGCAAAGAGTGCGCCCGACTCATAAAAAATATACAACAAACAAACCCTCCTTCACGCTTTGTTCATGAGAAATCAGAAAACTTTTGGCAGTGATAAACAAAGGAGATTAAGGGGATGTGATCGTCCCCATGCGGGAGCCGTTCCTCGAAACTTGTCCAGCTCGAGAAGTAATTGAGTTATCTACTAGCATTCATTTACGAAATATGCATATCCCAAAAATAATTTTTACCTCTGTTTTTAAAAAACCAAGAGCTCTGGTACATGTTTAGTCTTTGCTTCCAACCACGGGTTTTCAACCTCGCCATCAAATTCCACAGTTCAAGAGTCTCCACCTTCTTTCTTCAAAGCACCAACTAGGAGAGCATAATTGTCATTCTGAGTGTAATATGCATTGTCCCAAAGTATTACATTGTCTTCTGCATGCTTGTGATATTATTTATTCTGAAGTTCTTAGTTCTAGTCTCCTTTAAAACTCTGGAGGAGTTTCTGCATTTATGTTTCGCTTCACTCATGGAGGCTAGCGAGATACCACTCTAGTATGTTCAAGCTATGTGCAATGTAATCTTGTCTTGATTTTCAGCAGTATATTATTTACTTCTAGGTATTTGTGATTGGTCACTTGAAAGAAGGATTGCTCCGTGCATTGTCCTCGTAGCATTGTTTCAATACTTGCTAGACTCTTTTCGTAGTACATGCTTATATACATCTAATGAAGCAAAAGAGTTTGTCAAAGTTTTCTTTGTCGCGTCCAGTTCGTTGAACTGAATTGCTTGAGGACAAGCAATATGCTAAGCTTGGGGGAGTTGATACGTCTCAAACGTATCTACTTTTCCAAACACTTTTGCTATTGTTTTGACCTCATTCTTGCATGATTTGAACTAAACTAACCCGGACTGACGCTGTTTTCAGCAGAGCTGCCTGTATGGTTTTATTGTGTGTAGGAAAACGGATTTTTAGGTGTCTCAGAAAATTCCACGAAAAATCACAGAAAATCCACGCACCCGAAGGAACCTTGTGCCAGAAGATGGACCAGAGGGGAGCCAGGGGGGCTCCAGGCGCCCTGCCCAGGCGGCCCCACCCCTGGCCGCCGCGCCAGGCCGCCTGGGCGGGTCCTGCCTCCCCTGGTGCCCTACTTTGACCCGTATTTATCCCGTGACGAGAAAACCCCAGATCAGAGGTCGTTTTCCCAGTTTCCGTCGCGGAGCCGCCGCCACCCTCTGTTCTTCTTCGGGAGGGCTAATCTGGAGGCTGATTTGGCCTCCGGAGAGGGGAGATCGTCGCCATCGTCATCATCATCACCACTCCATCCTCCCTACATGACTTCTCCTTCCATGTGTGAGTAATTCCCTACTGTAGGCAAAGGGGATGGTAGGGATTGGATGAGTTAGATCATGTAATAGTTTATCAGATTGTTGTGGGCATGTTGCCTATCATCTACTATGGTGTTTATCATCTTTGCTTCAACTTGTTGCTCTTAATGCTTGTCACTTAGGGCCCGAGTGCCATTATTTCAGATCTGAACCATATGTGTTTGCATGAATATATTTGTGTTCTTGATCCTATCTATGAGTTGTTTGCACCTATTACGGTCCGGAACCGGCGATCCCAAAAGTGACAGCTTGGGACACCAAAGGGGATGGTCCATAGTTTGAGGATTACATGTATCCATTGAGTTTATTGCTTTGTTCCGGTGCTCTTTGACGGGAGCACCTTAATCTCCATAAGTTCCTTTTGGCCCCGTTCGTAGCGGGATGGTAGGACAAAAGATGTTGTGCAAGTTCTTATTGCAAGCACGTACAACTACCCGTGGGATACATGCCTAGTGTTTGATATTTGCCTAGATGATCATTACTTTTCTGTGTGCCTTGCCCCAGGTTAGATTCATGATATATCTCATCCATGCAGTGCCCAACCATCCATCTCCCTAGCCTACAGTGTTTTAAATCCTGCTGATTACTAGTTGCTACTCTTGCTGTTTACTTTTGCTATTTACTTTTGCTGTTTACTTTTACTATCACCACCATCACTATCATATCACCGTTACCACTTATCTTTTGTTGCAAGTAAGTATATTTCAGGTGCGGTTGAATTGACAACTCAACTGTTAAAGCTTATAAATACTCTTTGGCTCCCCGTGTGTCGAATCTATAAATTGGGTTATTCTTACCCGCGAAGACTATCTCGATCCCTTACGGTTGAGGGTTATCAAGTACAGTTTTCTGGCGCCCCCCTGAGGCCCATATCACCGTTACCACTTATCTTTTGTTGCAAGTAAGTATATTGGATGAAACTTTTTGACGATTTTTTTGGAAGAAAAGAGAAATAATGGAGCAAAGAAACACCAGAGAGGGGCCCCTACTGCCCACAAGACACTAGGGCACGCCAACCCCCCTGGTGCGCCCTGGTGGGTGGGCGGCCCCCTGAGGCCCATTTTTGCTTAAAACTGACGCCAAAAAGTCATATAAATACAGAAACCCCCAGAAATAACCCTAGATCAGAAGTTCCACCGCCGCGGGTGTGTGTAGCCAAGAAAACCCAATCTAGACACTGTTCCAGCACCCTACCAGAGGGGGAATCATCACCGGAGGCCATCTTCATCATCTCGGCGGCCACCATGATGAGGAGGGAGTAGTCCACCCTCGGGGATGAGGGTTTGTACCAGTAGCTATGTGTTTAATCTCTCTCTCTCTCTCTCTCTCTCTCTCTCTCTCTCTCTCTCTCTCTCTCTCTCTCTCTCTCTCTCTCTCTCTCTCTCTCTCTCTCTTTCTCTCGTGTTCTTGAGATGGCATGATCTTGATGTATCGCGGGCTTTGTTAATATAGTTGGATCATATGGTGTTTCTCCTCTCTATCTTGTTGTCATGAATTAAGCTTTCCTTTTGAGATTTTGTTCTTATCGGATTGAATACTTCTATGGATTTGAGAACACTTGATGTATGTCTTGCTATGAATACCCGTGGTGACAATGGGGTATCATATTGATTCACTTGATATGTGTTTTGGCACTCAACTCGCGGATTCCCGAGATGACATTGGGGTAATCTATGCATAGGGGTTGATGCATGTTCTCATCTTTGTTTCTCCAGTAGAAATCTTCGGGCAGTCTTTGAGGTTCTTTGTATCAGATTGAGTATTATGAATCTGAAATTGTTTGATGCATATCGTATAATCAATTCACGGATACTCGCGATGATATTGGAGTATCTAGGGCACATTAGAGTTGGTTGATGTGTATCATATGGTGTTCTTTTAGTACGAACTCTTGATAGATCGACCAGAAAGGATAATTTGATGTTATTTTAGTATGAACTCTTGATAGATCGATCGGAAAGAATAACTTTGAGGTGCTTTTGTATCCTACAAACAATTTCTTCTTATGTTCTCTGCTAGGTAGGAACTTTAGAGTGATTCTTCATTGCACGTTGAGGGGTGGTTATGTGATCCAATTATATTAGCATCGTTGACAGATTAAACTAGCGAAAATACGGACCCTAGGCCTCATTTTCCAGCATTGCAATACCGTCTGTGCTCACTTTTGTTACTCGTTACTGTTGGAGAATGTAGTATTTCAAAAATTTCCTATGATCACGCAAGATCTATCTACTAGAAGCATAGCAACGAGAGGGGAGAGTGTGTCTATGTACCCTTGTAGACGGAAAGCAGAAGCGTCTAGTGACGCGGTTGATGTAGTCGAACGTCTTCGCGATCCAACCGATCCAAGCACCGAACGTACAGCACCTCCGCGTATAGCACACGTTCAGCTCGATGACGTCCCACGAGCTCTTGATCCAGTTGAGCGTCACGGGAGAGTTTCGTCAGCACGACGGCGTGATGACGGTGATGATGAAGCTACCGGCGCAGGGCTTCGCCTAAGCACTGCAACGATATGACCGAGGTGTGTAACTGTGGAGAGGGGCACCGCACACGGCTAAGACAAATCTTGGAGAGCCTTTGGGGTGCCCCTTGCCCATGTATATAAAGGAGGGAGGAGGAGGAGGCCGGCCCTAGAGGGGGCGCGCCAAGTGTGGAGTCCTACTAGGACTCCCTAGTCCTAGTAGGATTCCTCCTCCCACATGGAATAGGAAAAGGGGAAGGGAGAAGGAGAAGGAAGGAAGGGGCACCCCCTTTCCCTAGTCCAATTCGGACCAGTCCATGGGGAAGGGGCACAGCCACCCTTGAGGCGTTTCTCTCCTTTCCCGTATGGCTCATTAAGGCCCAATACGAATTCCCGTAACTCTCCGATACTCCGAAAAATACCCGAATCACTTAGAACCTTTTTGATGTCCGAATATAGCCTTCCAATATATCGATCTTTACGTCTCGGTCATTTAGAGACTGTTCGTCATGTCCATGATCTCATCCGGGACTCCGAACAAATGTCGGTCATCAAATCACATGACTCATAGTACAAATCGTCATCGAACGTTAAGCGTGCGGACCCTACAGGTTCGAGAACTATGTAGACATGACCGATACACATCTCCGGTCAATAACCAATAGCGGAACCTGGATGCTCTCCTACATATTCTACGAAGATCTTTATCGGTCAAACCGCAAACAACATACGTTGTTCCCTTTGTCATCGGTATGTTACTTGCCCGAGATTCGATCGTCGGTATCATCATACCTAGTTCAATCTAATTATCACCAAGTCTTTTTACTCGTTCCGTAATACATCATCCTGCAACTAACTCATTAGTCACATTGCTTGCATGGCTTATAGTGATGTGCATTACCGAATGGCCTAGAGATACCTCTCCGACACTCGGAGTGACAAATCTTATTCTTAATCTATGCCAACACCACAAACACCTTCGGAGACACCTGTAGAGCATCTTTATAATCACCCAGCTACGTTGTGACGTTTGATAGCACACAAGGTGTTCCTACGGTATTCGGGAGTTGCATAATCTCATAGTCATAGGAACATGTATTAGTCATGAAGAAAGCAATAGCAGTAAAACTAAACGATCAAGTTGCTAAGCTAATGGATGGGTCTTGTCCATCACATCATTCTCCTAATGATGTGATCTCGTTGATCAAATGACAACACATGTCTATGGTTAGGAAACATAACCATCTTTGATTAACGAGCTAGTCAAGTAGAGGCATACTAGGGACACTCTGTTTTGTCTATGTATTCACACATGTACTAAGTTTCCGGTTAATACAATTATAGCATGAATAATAAACATTTATCATGATATAAGGAAATATAAATAACAACTTTATTATTGCCTCTAGGGCATATTTCCTTCAGTCTCCCACTTGCACTAGAGTCAATAATCTAGTTCACATTGCCATGTGATTTAATACCGATAAGTCACATCGTTATGTGAATAACACCCAAAGAGTACTAAGGTGTGATCATGTTTTGCTTTGTGAGAGAAGTTTAGTCAGCGGGTCTGTTACATTCAGATCCGTATGTATTTCGCAAATTTCTATGTCTACAATGCTCTGCATGGAGCTACTCTAGCTAATTGCTCCCACTTTTAATACGCATCCAGATTGATACTTAAAGTCATCTGGATTAGTGTCAAAGCTTGCATCAGCGTAACTCTTTACGACGAACTCTTTATCACCTCCATAACCGAGAAATATTTCCTTAATCCTCTAAGGATAATTTTGACCGTTGTCCAGTGTTCTACTCCTAGATCAAAATTGAACTCCCTTGCAAAACTCAGGGCAGGGCATACAATAGGTCTGGTATACAACATTGCATACTTTATAGAACCTATGGCTGAGACATAGGGAATGACTTTCGTTCTCTCTCTATCTTTTGTTGTGGCCGGGCTTTGAGTCTTACTCAACTTCATACCTTATAAATCAAACAAGAACTCCTTCTCTGACTGATCCATTTTGAACTATTTCAAAAACATTATCAAGGTATGTACTAATCGAAATTCTTATCAAGCGTCGTGATCTATCTGTATAGATCTAGGTGCCTAATATGTAAGCAACTTCACCGAGGTCTTTTATTGAAAAACTCCTTTTAGACAATCCTTTATGCTTTCTAGAAAATTCTACATCATTTCTGATCAATAATATGACATTCACATATACTTATCAGAAAGGCTGCAATGCCCCCACTCACGTTCTTGTAAATACAGGCTTCTCCAAAAGTCTGTATAAAACCATATGCTTTGATCACCTTATCAAAGAGTATATTCCAACTCCGAGATGCTTACACCGGTCCATAGATGGATCGCTTGTAGCGACCACGATCCGAATGGACCGAAGTCTCTGTGTTTTGTGTCATCCCTGGATCGGTAATGCTAACACACACAGTACTTGAAGGATTTATAACAGAGTGGCAATCACACACTTATTACATCGAATGTCTCAGAAAAGAACTTATTACAAAATAATATGGCATTAGACCATCTAACACGATAACAGGGGAAGGCTTGGAAGATAAGTGAGTCCATCAACTCCAAAGGCATAGCTGAGTGCATGACAAACGACCTAGCGCACCTTACTCTTCTTCGGAAAAGTCTGCAACATGATATGTTGCAGCCCGAAACGGGTCAGCACATGGAATATGCTGGCAAGATAACACATTAGAACAAGTAATAGAATAAAGGCTAACACTACATGCATACATGGCTGGTGGAGGCTCTAAGGTTAATGTTTTGCATAAAGCCAATTTCCCCCTACAACAAAGGAATAACTTTTATTTTAACTATCACGGTAGTTGAAACATCATTGAGAAGGTTCCTCCAACTCAATCCCAATTAAAGTAATCATTATCAGCCCACCAAATTAGTTTTAGAGTGATGAGATCAATCCAATAATTCAAGTACCAGATACTCAAGATGTCCATAACCGGTGACACGGCTAATCATGATTAGTTTGTACACTCTGCAGAGGTTTGCGCACTTTTCCCCACAAGACTCGATCTCCTCCGTTAGATTTCTCCCACTGCATGGTGTTTGAGAAACGGATGACCGAGACACAGTCTTTCAAAAGCATTTACTCTTTACCCCGGGTGGACCGGTGCACCTACTTTCCCCTACATCTGCTAGTCCACCACTGAAAGAGCTCACACAACATACTCAACTATGCCAGAGCTCATAATGGCATTGTGGCTGTACACGGAAGTTTCCAACATGAATAGTCTTATGATCCCTTTGAGCCTGGGTGGCATTCCATAGGAAAAATCACACGGTTCCTCCGGGATTTCCTAGGACAACACTGGATTCTCCAGGTGCCCTGCAACCAATCCACCCAGATGTGTATTAAAGTTGCCACCTTAAGTTGAACCATTAATTGACAATCTCACATCTGTCATGGATACTCTCTAACCCTATCCATGTCTACGAGCATAGCATGGCAACCTAACCATAACATAGAAGTAACACCCAGGGGTTTGATAATAATGCAGGTAATAGGTTATACCACAATCTACTTCCCAGACCCACATGTTAAGAGAATCCTACTCATGCAATGTGTGAGGGTTTGATCTAATGCATAAAAACTGGGTAATAAAGGGTATGATCAAAGTGTTACTTGCCTTGCTGACGATTCGCAAAACCTAGGGTCTCGTAGTAGCATGCTTCGCACTCCGGGAATTCTATCGCAAGCAAACAATAGCATATATGAGAAACCAAGCAAAGATGCACAGGTAAAACTCAAATAAGAAGATCTGACCGGAAAGTTCAACTGAAGAACTCTTGTTTGCAAAAAGAATCAAATCAAACGGAGTAACGAAACTCAAACTACGAAAGAAACAAGATCCGTTGACTAGATTGAACTAAAGTCAAATTTTACAGTACCAAAACATTGTTCAAGTTGGTTAAATGGAAAGAGGGCTTCGAGACGAAGATCTAGGCGCTTGAATCGCCTGATTCCGACTAACGAGCAAAAAGTTAAACTAAAACGAAGGTCAGGGCAGAAATCGCGATCGAAAATAATCGCGGGAAAACCCTAAAAAAGAAAAACTGACGAACAGGTTAACGAACGAACATTCGCTAAAAGAAACTAACGAACGAAATCGTTCGTTAACAGATATAAACGAACGAACGTTTGCTAAATAGATCTCAACGTAAAACCGGAGAAAAACCGATCTAAAAAACGAACTAGGGTTAAAAAAACAAACGATTTTCTCGCGAAAACCGGCGGCTGCGGCGGCGGCTACCTCGGCGTCGACGAGGCTCCGGCGAGGCGGCAGCTACCTTGGAGTCGGCGAGGCTCCAGCGAGGCGGTGGCGACCGGCGAGGCGGCGGTGGGGCGGCGCCTCGCGGCAGCGGCGGCGGCGTTCGCGGCGGCGGAGGGAGCTGGCGGCTGCAACGCGGCTCGGCGAGGCGGGCGGCGGCTCGGGCGGGCTAGGGTTCGGGCGGCGCTGGGGGTGGGCTGCGGGGTGGCTCAGTGGGCTTTAAAGGCCCCAGGCAACAGTGTTCTCGCCGGACACGGCCCGGTAGGTCGGTGCTTTTTTTATATAAACAGTCCTGACGCGGCAAAAGGGGCGAAAAAGTTACTAAACGGACTCGAAAAATTCCGAAATAAATTTTCACCGTCCTCTAATAATATTTAGGACAAATTGAACATTTTCCTCGGACCTAAATGCAATTTTGAAAAACGTGTATTTTCCTATGCAAATAAAATTGCAAATAAATCCAAATAAAGTACCAAAATTGATTTTAATATTTTCCCCCAATATTTATTTTGTTTTGGAGAAGTCATATTATCTCTGCCCATATATTTTATTATGAAATATTTTCGGAGAGAAAACAATTAAAACCAAAGTGACCCTCGTACCGATATTTGAGAAAACTCAAATATGAACACGGTAAAATCCCCAACTCTCTCTGTGGGTCCTTGAGTTGCTTAGAATTTTGAGGATCGCAACACACGAATGCAAATAAAATATGATATACAAGATGACCTATGTATAACATTCCAAATTGAAAATTTAAGATGTTACAAACCTACTCCCCTTAAGATGAATCTCGTCCTCGAGATTTGGGTTGGCTAGAAAATAGGTGTGGGTGGTCCTTGCGTAGATCGTCCTCTCGTTCCCAGGTGGCTTCATCCTCGGTATGATGGCTCCACTGAACTTTGCAAAACATGATAACCTTGCTGCGGGTGACTCTGCTTGCAAACTCGAGGATCTTGACCAGTTTCTCCTCGTAAGTTAGATCATTATCTAGCTGAATTGCTTTCGGGGGCACTGTGTCTCTCAAAGGAATATCGGCCATCTCAGCGTGGCACTTCTTAAGCTGGGAAACGTGAAACACATCATGAACTCCTGACAATCCTTCGGGTAACTCTAACTTGTAGGCAACCTCTCCCATATGTTCCAAAACACGGTATGGCCCTACAAATCTCGGGGCTAACTTTCCCTTAACTCCAAAAGGTTTAACACCTCGCAGAGGTGACACTCTCAGATATGCTCTGTCTCCGATTTCATAGACTACTTCCTTGCGCTTTGAGTCTGCATAACTCTTCTGCCTGGACTGAGCTACCTTCAGTATATCTCGGATCAGCTTAACCTTCTCTTCTGACTCTTTGATCAGATCTGGTCCAAATAACTGACGGTCTCCGACTTCATCCCACATCAATGGTGTTCGACATATCCTCCCATACAATGCTTAGAACGGTGCCATCTTCAAGCTGGCCTGTAACTGTTATTGTACGAAAACTCCATGTAGGGCAAGTTGTCATCCCAACTAGATCCATAATCTAGCGCACAAGCTCTCAACATGTCCTCCTGAATCTGATTGACTCTCTCGGTCTGTCCATCAGTTCGCGGGTGAAAGGATGTACCGAACTCTAGCCTGGTTCCCAGAGTCTGGTGCAACTGATGCCAAAACTTTGAAGTAAACTTTGTTCCTCTATCTGATATGATGGTCCTCGGAACTCCGTGCAGACATACGATCCTGGTCATGTATATCTTGGCCAACTTCGCACTGGTATAGGTGGTTTTCATGGGGATAAAGTGGGCTACTTTGGTCAAGCGATCCACTACTACCCAGATTGAGTCATATCCCGTTCGGGTCCTGGGTAATCCGGTGATAAAGTCCATGCCAAGCTTATCCCACTTCCATTCGGGTATCGGTATAGGTTGCAGTAATCCTGCTGGCTTCTGATGTTTGGCCTTCACTCTCTGGCATACATCACATACGGCTACATACTCGACAATGTCCTTCTTCATTCATGTCCATAAGAAACATTCCTTCAAATCCAAATACATCTTAGTGTTTCCGGGGTGTATCGAGTATGGCGAATCATGTGCTTCCTGTAGTATCAACTTCCTGATCTCGGCGTTGCTGGGCACATAGACTCGATCCTCAAACCACAAGGTGTCGTGTTTGTCCTCACGAAAACCCTTGGCATTTCCTTCACTCATCTTCTCCTTTATCTCAGCAATCTCTTTGTCATCCTTCTGAGCTTCTCGTATATTTCCCAATAATGTTGACTGAACCTCCAAGGCTGCAACAAAACCTCTAGGAACTATCTCCAAACGAAGCTCCCTGAGATCTTCTGCTAACTCCTTTGGCAATCCTCCATTTACTAGGGTATTGGCATAGCTCTTCCATCTCAAAGCGTCTGCAACGACATTGGCCTTGCCTGGATGATAGTGCAACTTCATATCATAATCCTTTATGAGTTCCAACCATCTCCTCTGTCTGAGGTTTAGCTCCTTTTGGGTGAAAATGTTCTTCAAACTCTTGTGATCCGTGTACACATCACAACGGTTTCCAATAAGGAAATGTCTCTAGGTTTTGAGTGCATGTACTACTGCTGCTAACTCCAAATCATGCGTAGCATAATTCAACTCGTGCGGTCGAAGTTGACGGGATGCATAAGAAACAACTCTTCCGTCCTGCATGAGTACTCCTCCAAGTCCTAAGCGTGAAGCATCGCAATACACTTGGAAATCCTTGCGTGGCAAGATCAACACTGGGGCTATCGTCAAATGTTTCTTCAACTTCTAGAAACTTTCTTCCCACTCTTTAGTCCAATAAAACTTTGTGTCCTTCTTCAACAATGCCGTCATAGGCTTTGCAATCTTGGAGGAATTCTCTATGAATCTCCGGTAATATCCCGCGAGTCCAAGAAAACTGCGGATTTCTCCAACTGAGGTGGGTGCCAACCACTCAGTGTCTGCCTGCGCCTTGATAGGGCCCACTGCTATACCTTCTCCTGCTATAACGTGTCCTAAGAATCCAACTTACTTCAACCAAAACTCACATTTGCTGAACTTGGCGTATAACTGATATTCTCTGAGCTTCTCAAGAACCAAATGCAAATGCTCCTCGTGTTCCTCTTCGTTCTTCGAGTACACCAAAATATCATCAATGAATACCACGACAAACTTATCCAAGAACTCCATGAATACCTTATTCATCATACTCATGAAATAGGCAGGGCCGTTAGTCAATCCAAATGACATAACCGTATACTCATATAGCCCATACCTTGTGGTGAAGGCTGTCTTAGGTATATCCTTTTCTCGGATCTTCAACTAGTGGTATCCTGATGGTAGATCGATCTTGGATAATACTTTAGCTCCTTGAAGTTGGTCGAACAAATCATTGATCATCGGGAGTGGGTACTTATTCTTAATCGTTACTTCGTTCAATGCTCAATAATCAACGACCATCCTTAAAGATCCATCCCTCTTCTTGACCAAAAGCACTGGGGCTCCCCAAGGTGATGAACTTTGTCGAATGAATCCTTTCTCCAATAACTCCTTAATCTGCTTCTTGATCTCCTCTAGATCATTCGCTAGCATCCGATATGGTCTCTTCGATATTGGTTCGGTGCCCGGCAATAGTTATACCAAAAACTTAATGTCTCTATCTGGCGGCATGCCTGGTAGCTCCTCTGGAAATACATCCGGGTAATCCTTTACTACAGGCACTCCCTCCTGAACAACTCCCAAGAGAGAATTTACTTGTGTCCTCCTAGGCGCATGCCTAGATACATACTTGATCCTTTTTCCCTCCAGGGTGGTAAGTAAAATCGACTTACTGTCACAATCGATGTTCCCTCCATACATCGATAGCCAATCCATACCTAGTATCACATCCAATCCTTGTGACTCCAAAATTATCAGGTCTGAGGGGAAAACATGGCGTCCAATGGTCAATGGCACCTGAAAACATCCTTGACTTGCCATATACTCCGCTCCCGGGGAACTTACTAACATAGGTGTCTTAAGTACTTGGGTGGGCAACTTATATCTATCCACGAATCCCCTTGAAATGTATGAATGTGATGCACCAGTATCAAAAAGAACTATTGCGATAAACGACTTAATCAAAAACTTACCGACAACATCATCACGCTGCTCTTCAACCTCCTCCACGTTCACGTGGTTCACTTGTCCCCTGTTGAAAGGGTTGGGCTTCTTCCCAGCGCTTCCATTGCCGTTTCCATTCTTTGCTTCCAGGCACTCCACGGCGTAGTATCCATTCTTCCCGCACTTGAAACAGGTAATGTGACCTAAATCCCTCTTGGCGGGTGTGGCTGGAGTGGAGCGGTTCTGGTTATTGCTTGCTCCATTCCCATTACCATTCTTGGAGCCATTGTGGTTATGAGAACTCCCTCCATTATGAGTGTGGCTTCCATGGTTATGGGTGTATCCTCCCGAGTTTGGGGTGAACCGGGGCTTCTGCTGGGCTCCAGAATTATTCTTTCCATGTCCATACTTCCTCTTGCGGCTCTCAATCTGCTGCTACTTCCCTTCAATCATAAGAGCCTTGTCTACCAACTCCTGGTAGTTATTGAACGTCGCCACCATCAATTGTATACTCATCTCATCATTCAGCCCTTCCATAAACTTCTCCTGCTTTGCGGCATCTGTGGCCACATCATCAGGGGCATAGCGAGATAGAGTACTAAACTCATCTACGTACTGAGCCACAGTACGATTTCCTAGGCGCAAGTTGCGAAACTCGCGCTTCTTCATGCTCTTAGTTCTAGTTGAGACATGGGCGGTGCGAAAAGCTTACTGAAACTAATCCCAAGTGACATTGGCTATAGGAAAAGTGGCTGCGTAATTCTCCCACCATGAGGGTGTTGGTCCATCCAATTGATGTGCGGCAAAACGCACCTTCTCAGCATCTGTGCAATTTGCGGTGGTCAACTCCCTTCCAATATTGCGTAGCCAGTCATCAACAACTATTGGCTCAACGCTACTGGAAAACACCGGTGGTTGCAACCTTAGAAAACATGCTAGGTTTTCCACTGGTGGTGGTGGTGGAGGGTTGTTGTTGTTGTTGTTGTTGTTGTTGTTGTTGTTGTTGTTGTTGTTGTTGTTGTTGTTGTTGTTGCTGTTGTTGCTTGTTGTTGCTGGTTGTTGATGTTGCTGCTGTTGCTGCTGTTGTTGTTGTTGTTGTTGTTGTTGTTGTTGTTGTTGTTGTTGTTGGTGTTGTTGTT
>LR738709.1:535024320-535049958 GCA_902687465.1 Secale cereale | reverse complement strand
TTGTTGTTGCTGTTGTTGTTGCTGTTGTTGCTGTTGTTGTTGTTGTTGTTGTTGTTGTTGTTGTTGTTGTTGTTGTTGTTGTTGTTGTTGTTGTTGTTGTTGTTGTTGTTGTTGTTGTTGTTGTTGTTGTTGTTGTTGTTGTTGTTGTTGTTGTTGTTGTTGTTGTTGTTGTTGTTGTTGTTGTTGTTGTTGTTGTTGTTGTTGTTGTTGTTGTTGAGCTCAGGGGGAAACTGAAATCCGGGCTCACGTCTCGGAGGCATCTGATGGGTTTAAAGGGAAGAGATTAGAATAGCAATGAGGTCTAGGAGGAAATTCACTACCCATATGCACATGAGACAAACACAATCATATCACACAAATCACTTTCAAACAAGGACATACAAAAAGATGATGCTAGCAAACACAGGTGGTTGCAACCTTAAGAAACGTGTCAGGTTGTCCACAGGTGGTGGTGGTGGAGGGTTGTTGTTGTTGTTCTGGTTGTTCTGGGTGTTCTGGACAAGAAGTTGCATCAGGGTGTTCTGCTGCTGGATCAACTGGGTGAGCTCAGGGGGAAACTCGAATTCACGTCTTGGAGGCATCTGATGGGTGTAGAGGGAAGAGATTAGAATAGAATAGAGGTCTAAGGGAAAATCACTACCCATATGCTCATGAGACAAACACACAATCATATCACACCAATCAATTTCAAACAAGGTCTTACAAATCTAACGATTGTTACAAAAGTGCTCTAAATCTAATACTTGGGGGTAAACTACTAGTCATAGGGTGGTCATCTAAAAATACTGGTCGGCAGAGGATTCCATAATATCTGCCCCAGCTTCATCTTCATAATCTTCATGGTCGGCAGAGGCGTCCACAAATCTGGTAGATGGTGTCCTTTAGCTCTTGCTTGTAGACTTCTCCAATCCTTCCCATAACAATGTGGGCTGCCATACTCCTTCCTAGGCTCCATGTAGGTGCATTAAAGGAAAATGCTATGAGTGGGGTGACGGGTGCATACGTCCTTCCTGGAACTTGAGCTTGAATCAACCAATGCTCCTCCTCAGGTAGAGTGGCATTGCAGGTCCCAGTGAAACTTGGTAATCCAATGTGTAGATATCTGGTGACCTCCTTCAGGTGTCGTCCAAAAAGTGTATCATCATCCGGTTGCATGAACTTGTGCTTTGCTTCCACCATCCTAAAGAATAGAAAAGATGAGGAGTCAAAAGAGAAAAGAGTGGGTTGTGTTATAGGGCTTGTCTTAGTGGTCGTGTCCTACAGTCAGCGTGTGCTCTGATACCATCTTTGTAGCGACCAGACCTCAAACAGTCTGATCTCCATGCATCAGTGTCATCCCTGGATCAGTAATGGTGACATGCATGGTACTCGAAGGATTTATAACAGAGTAGCAATCACACACTTATTACATCGATAGTTCAACGATGAATTTATTACAAAAATCATGGCTGAAGGCCATCTAACACGATAACAATGGAAGGCTTGGAAGATAAGTGAGTCCATCAACTCCAGCGGCATCACTGAGTATAGAACCACGACCTAAAAGGGCATCTTACTCGTCGTTTGAAAAGTCTGCAACATGAAACGTTGCAGCCCGAAAACGGATCAGCACATGGAATATGCTGGCAAGGTAACACAAGAGATGCAATGAAAGTAAGGCTATACTATATGCAATATGGCTGGTGGAAAGCTCTATGGCTAAGTTTTTGCGTAAAGCCAATTTTTCCCTACTTCAAAGGAATGTATTTTAATTAACTATCATGGTAGTTGAAACATCGTTGAGAAGATAGACATCCTCTCAACCCCAATTAAAAGTAATCATTAAACCCAACAAAATTAAATTAAAGTAACATGTTGAGATGCACATGAAAATCCAAGTACCAGATACTCAAGATGTCCATAACCGGGGACACGGCTAATCATGATCAGTTTGTACACTCTGCAGAGGTTTGTGCACTTTCCCCACAAGACTCGATCGCCTCCGTTTGGTTTCTTGCACTGCATGGTGTTTGAGAAACGGATGACCGAGACATGGTCTTTCAGAAGCGCTAGCACCTTACGATCGGGCGGACCGTACCAACCTACATCCCCTACATCTGCTAGTCCACCACTGTAAGAGTTGGCACAACTTACTCATACTATGCTAGAGCCCATAATAGCATTGTGGTTGCACACGGAAGTTTCTAGTATGAATAATCTCATGATCCCTTTGAGCCTAGGTGGCGGTCCAAAAGAAAAACAGGCAATCCTGGAATACCCAGGTGCCTCAATCCACCCAGATGTGTATTAAAGTTGCCACCTTAAGTTGAACCATTAATTAACAACTCACATCTGTCATGTATTTCACTCACCCAATCCACGTCTACGAGCATAGCATGTCCTAGCAGCAAACGTAGAAGTAACTCCTAGGGGTTTGAATGTAATGCAGGTAATAGGTACTACCTCAATCTACTTCCCAATCCCACAAGTTAATTGATCCTATTCATGCAATGTGTGAGGGGTTTGACTAATGCAGTGAAAACTGGGTAATTGGAAAGCATGATCAAAGTGTTACTTGCCTTGCTGATGATCTGCAAAACCTAGAGACTCAAAGTAGCAAGCGGCGCACTCCGGGTACTCTATCGCAATCAAACAACAAGCATACAATAAGTACTTAACTAATGCATGGGTAAAACTCAAATAAGAGATCTAACCAGAAAGTTCAACTTAAGAACTCCGGTTTGCAAAAAGAATCAACTCGAAAGAAGCAACGAAACTTAAACTGCAAAAGAAACGAGCTCCGAATTACTAGTTGGCCTAAAGTCAAATTTTACAGTAGCCAAAACTTTGTTCAAGTTGATTAAACGTAAAGAGGGCTTCGAGACGAAGATCTGGGATTTTGAATCACCTGATTCCGACTCTCGAGCGAAAAGAAAAACGCGAAACAAGATCAGGGCAGAAATCGCGATCGGAAAATCGCAGATAAAATACCGCGAAAAAGAAAAACGACGAACGTCCGCTATTTAACTAAACCGACGAAAAACCGATCTAAACCGAAAAAAACCAGATCTAGGGTTTCTTATTATTTTATATAAAACCGATCTTATCCTTTAAAGAAAAAAAAAACAAGGCGGCTACCTCGAGTCCGGCGGCGGCGGTTCCGGCGAGGGGCGGCAGCGGCGGCGTCGGCGGCGGGGTCCGGCGAGGGAGGGGCGGCGGACGGCGGCGGCGGCGTCGACGGCGGCGGCGGCTAGGGCGGGGCGGCGGCTAGGGTTTCCGGCGCGTGGCGGGCTGCGGTGTCGGGCCGGCCTGGCGCTATATAAAGCCCAGAGTCCCGGTCCGGTACGATGCTAAGTCGGTTTCCGTTTTTTTTAAATAGATTCCCGGCGCAATAAAACTAACGAAATAAATATCAAACGGACTCCAAAAATCCCGAAATAAATTTTCACCGTCCTCTAATAATATTTAGGACAAGGTGAACATTTTTCTCGGGCCTAAATGCAATTTTGAAAAACGCGTATTTTTCCTATGCAAATAAATCCGAAAATAAATCCAGAAAAAAACCAAAAGTGATTTTAATATTTTTCTCCAATATTTCTGTTATTTTGGAGAAGTCATATTATCTCCGCTCATTTATTTTATTTAAAAATATTTTTAGGAGCGAAAAATAATTAGAATCACACTGTCCTCGTACCGGTATTCGAGCGAACTCAAATACGAAAACGGTAAAATCCCCAACTCTCTCCGTAGGTCCTTGAGTTGCTTAGAATTTCGAGGAACTCCACGAACAAAAAATGCAAAAATATGCAAATGCAATTATGACCTATGTTTAACATTCCAAATTGAAAATTTGGGATGTTACAAACCTACCCCCTTAGAATGAATCTCGCCCTTGAGATTCGGCTTGGCTAGAGAATAGGTGTGGGTGGTCCTTGCGTAGATCATCTTCTCGCTCCCAGGTGGCTTCTTCCTCGGTGTGATGACTCCACTGAACTTTGCAAAACTTGATAACCTTGCTGCGGGTAACTCTACTCGAAAATTCGAGAATCTTAACGGGCTTCTCCTCGTAGGTCAGGTCACTGTCCAACTTAATTGCTTTCAGGGGTACTGTGTCTCTAAGTGGTATATCGGCCATCTCCGCGTGACACTTCTTAAGCTGCGAAACGTGAAACATGTCGTGCACTCCTGACAATCCTTCGGGCAACTCCAACTTAAAGGCAACCTCTCCCATGCGTTCCAAAACACGGTAAGGTCCAACAAATCTCGGGGCTAACTTCCCTTTAACTCCAAAACGTTTAACTCCTCGCAGAGGCGATACCCTCAAGTACGCTCTGTCTCCGATCTCATATTCTACCTCCTTGCGTTTCGAGTCGGCGTAACTCTTCTGCCTGGACTGAGCTACCTTCAGTCTATCTCGAATTAACTTCACTTTCTCCTCAGACTCTTTGATTAAGTCTGGTCAAAACAACTGTCGGTCTCCAACTTCGTCCCATGACAACGGTGTTCGGCATCTCCTTCCATATAATGCCTCAAACGGCGCCATCTTCAAACTGGCCTGGTAACTATTGTTGTATGAGAACTCCGGTAAGGCAAGTTGTCATCCCAACTAGATCGATAATCTAATGCACAGGCTCTGAACATATCCTCCAGAATCTGATTGACTCTCTCCGTCTGTCCATCTGTCTGCGGATGAAACGCTGTGCCAAACTCTAGTCTGGTTCCCAAGGTTTCATGTAACTGATTCCAGAACTTTGAGGTAAACTGGGTTCCTCTATCAGATACAATACTCCTCGGAACTCCATGCAGACATACAATTCTGGTCATGTATATCTTAGCCAACTTTGCACTGGTATATGTGGTTTTCACCGGGATAAAGTGGGCTACCTTCGTCAATCGGTCTACTACTACCCAGATTGAATCATACCCTGCCTTGGTCCTGGGCAATCCGGTGATAAAATCCATACCAAGCTTCTCCCACTTCCATTCGGGAATTGGCATAGGTTGTAGCAATCATGCTGGCTTCTGATGTTCTGCCTTCACTTTCTGACACACATCACAAACTGCTACATACTCCGCAATATCCTTCTTCATACCGGTCCACCAGAAAGTATCCTTTAAATCCAAATACATCTTAGTATTTCCTGGGTGAATCGAGTATGGTGAATCATGGGCCTCCTGTAAAATCAACTTCCTAATCTCCGGGTCATTGGGCACATAGATTCGATCCTCAAACAATAAGGTGTCGTGCTCATCCTCACGAAAACCTTTAGCTTTTCCTTCGCTCATCTTCTCCTTTATAGCGACAATCTCCTTGTCAGTTTTCTGAGCTTCTCTGATTTTATCCATCGAAGTAGACTAGATTTCTAGTGTTGCTACATAGCCTCTCGGAACTATCTCCAAACGTAGTTCTCGTAGGTCCTCGGCTAACTCCTTTGGAAACTCTTCCATCATTAGGGTATTGACATGGCTCTTACGGCTTAGCGCATCAGCTACTACGTTAGCCTTTCCGGGGTGGTAATGCAATCTCATGTCATAATCCTTAATGAGTTCCAGCCATCTCCTTTGCCTAAGATTCAACTCTTTCTGAGTGAATATATACTTCAGACTCTTGTGATCCGTATATACTTCGCAATGGTTTCCTATGAGAAAATGTCTCCACGTCTTCAATGCATGCACTACGGCTGCTAACTCCAAATCGTGGGTGGCATAGTTCATCTCATGAGGTTTCAGTTGTCGTGAAGCATACAAAACAACTCTTCCTTCCTGCATAAGAACTGCTCCAAGTCCTCGACGTGAAGCGTCGCAGTACACCTCATAATCCTTATGTTGATCTGGCAGGATCAACACAGGGGATGATACCAACCTTTTCTTCAACTCCTGGAAACTAGTCTCACATTCTTTGGTCCAACTGAACTTGGTTTCCTTCTTCAACAACTCCGTCATTGGCTTTGCAATCTTCGAGAAATTCTCGATAAATCTCCGGTAGTATCCTGCGAGTCCAAGAAAATTCCGGATCTCTCCAACGGTCGTCGGTGCTTCCCAATTGGTCACAGTCTCCACCTTGGCGGGATCTACTGCTATTCCTTCTCCGGATATAACATGTCCGAGGAATCCGACTTCCTTCAACCAAAACTCACATTTGCTAAACTTGGCATACAGCTGATGCTCTCTGAGCTTCTCCAATACCAAACGCAAATGTTCTTCATGCTCCTCTTCATCCTTCGAGAAGATCAAAATATCATCTATGAACACTATGACGAACTTATCCAAATACTCCATAAACACTTTGTTCATCAGGTTCATAAAGTAAGCCGGTGTGTTTGTCAGACCAAACGACATAACGGTATACTCATACAACCCATACCTAGTGGTAAAGGCCGTCTTAGGGATATCTTGCTCTCGAATCTTCAATTGATGGTACCCTGATCGTAGATCGATCTTAGAAAACACCTTAGCTCCTTGCAATCTATCGAACAGATCATTGATCATTGGCAATGGGTACTTGTTCTTGATCGTTACTTCATTCAATCCTCGGTAATCAACAACCATTCTTAACGATCCATCCTTCTTCTCCACTAGAAGTACTGGCGAACCCCAAGGCGAAGAACTTGGGCGTATAAATTCTTTATCCAGTAACTCCTTAATCTGCTTCTGAATTTCCTCCAAATCCTTTGCGGGCATCCTATAGGGTCTCTTAGAAATTGTCCCGATGCCTGGCAAAAGTTCAATAAAAAACTCTATGTCTCTATCCGGTGGCATGCCAGGTAATTCCTCTGGGAACACATCCGGAAAATCCTTCACTACGGGCACTTCCTCCTGAACAACTCCTGACAGGGAATTTAATCTACTCCTCTTTGACTCATGCCGGGATACATACTTGATCCTTCTTCCTTCCGGCGTAGTAAGCAAAATTGTCTTACTGGCACATTCAATATTCCCTTCATACTTAGATAACCAATCCATTCCTAATATCACATCCAGTCCTTGAGATTCCAATACTATTAGGTCCGAAGGGAATATGTAATTACCAATCCTTAAGGGCAATTGATCACACCATGACTTGGCCATATACTCCGCTCCTGGTGAGGTTACTAACATGGGCGATCTAAGGGCTTGGGTCGGCAGTTTATACTTATCCACGAATCCCCTTGAAATGTATGAATGCGATGCGCCAGTATCGAAAAGAACGAGTGCAGTAAAGGACTTAACTAAGAACTTACCTATGACTGCATCTGGTTGCTCTTCTACTTCTTCCACAGTCACGTGGTTCACTTGTCCTTTGTTGAACGGGTTGGGCTTCTTCCCGGCGCTTCCATTGCCGTTCCCATTCTTAACTTCTGGGCATTCATTAGCATAATGTCCAGTCTTCCCGCACTTGTAACAAGTGACATGGCTAAAATCCCTCTTGGTGGGTGTGGACGGTGCAGGGCGGTTCTGGTTTCCATTGGCTCCATTTCCACTCCCATTACCATTGCCATTCTTGGTGCCATTGTGGTTGTGTGAGCTACTTCCTCCATGGGTATGCTGAAACTGTCCTACTGCTTTAGGGGTAAAGCGAGGCTTCTGCTGAGCTCCAGAATTATACTTCCCTTGCCCATACTTCCTCTTGCGACTCTCAATCTGTTGATGTTTCCTTTCAATCATCGGGGCTCGGTCAACCAACTCCTGATAGTTATTGAAAGTTGCCACCATCAGCTGTACACTCATCTCATCATTTAGCCCTTCCATAAATCTCTCCTGCTTCTTGGCATCTGTAGCCACATCATCTGGGGCATAACGAGATAGGGTACTAAACTCATCCACGTACTGAGCTACAGTACGATTTCCTTGGCGCAAGTTGCGAAACTCCTGCTTCTTCATACTCATGGCTCCAGTCGAGACATGGGCGGTACGAAAAGCTTGCTGGAACTGATCCCAAGTCACATTGGCTACGGGGTAAGTGGCTGTGTAATTCTCCCACCATACTGCGGCTGGTCCAGACAACTGGTGTGCGGCAAATCGCACCTTCTTAGCATCCGAGCAATTGGCGGTGGTCAAATCCCTTCCAATCTTGCGTAGCCAGTCATCAGCCACAATTGGTTCGATGCTGCTAGCAAACACAGGTGGTTGCAACCTTAAGAAACGTGTCAGGTTGTCCACAGGTGGTGGTGGTGGAGGGTTGTTGTTGTTGTTCTAGTTGTTCTGGGTGTTCTGGACAAGAAGTTGCATCAGGGTGTTCTGCTGCTGGATCAACTGGGTGAGCTCAGGGGGAAACTCGAATTCACGTCTTGGAGGCATCTGATGGGTGTAGAGGGAAGAGATTAGAATAGAATAGAGGTCTAAGGGAAAATCACCACCCATATGCTCATGAGACAAACACACAATCATATCACACCAATCAATTTCAAACAAGGTCTTACAAATCTAATGATCGTTACAAAAGTGCTCTAAATCTAATACTTGGGGGTAAACTACTAGTCATAGGGTGGTCATCTAAAAATATTGGTCGGCAGAGGATTCCATAATATCTGCCCCAACTTCATCTTCATAATCTTCATCCTTGCTATCCTCAGCTTTCGAATCCGTGTCATCTATGATGATATAATCTTCCGGTGGAATCTCCTTGGGTTCTTCTTCCTCGTCTTCTTCTCCCATGAGTATCCCTAACTTCCGGGTCAAATCATCATTCTTCTCCACGAGTATCTTTATCTCCTCCTCATATCCGTCGCGAGTAGACTTGAGTTCTTCTTCTAGCTCCAAATTCCTATTTAGGGCCTTCTTCAAATCTATCATCCCAGCACACATCTGGTGCTCTTGGCGACGAATGTGGTGGTTCAACTCCTGGATGAATGCTGCTATGGATATACCCTTCCTAGTGCTGATCATATCCCAATTCTCATCTTGGCGTCCACAAATCTGGTAGATGGTGTCCTTTAGCTCTTGCTTGTAGACTTCTCCAATCCTTCCCATAACAATGTGGGCTGCCATACTCCTTCCTAGGCTCCATGTAGGTGCATTAAAGGAAAATGCTATGAGTGGGGTGACGGGTGCATACGTCCTTCCTGGAACTTGAGCTTGAATCAACCAACGCTCCTCCTCAGGTAGAGTGGCATTGTAGGTCCTAGTGAAACTTGGTAATCCAATGTGTAGATATCTGGTGACCTCCTTCAGGTGTCGTCCAAAAAGTGTATCATCATCCGGTTGCATGAACTTGTGCTTTGCTTCCACCATCCTAAAGAATAGAAAAGATGAGGAGTCAGAAGAGAAAAGAGTGGGTTGTGTTCTAGGGCTTGTCTTAGTGGTCGTGTCCTACAGTCAGCGTGTGCTCTGATACCATCTTTGTAGCGACCAGACCTCAAACAGTCTGATCTCCATGCATCAGTGTCATCCCTGGATCAGTAATGCTGACACGCATGGTACTCGAAGGATTTATAACAGAGTAGCAATCACACACTTATTACATCGATAGTTCAACGATGAATTTATTACAAAAATCATGGCTGAAGGCAATCTAACACGATAACAGCGGAAGGCTTGGAAGATAAGTGAGTCCATCAACTCCAGCGGCATCACTGAGTATAGAACCACGACCTAAAAGGGCACCTTACTCGTCGTCTGAAAAGTCTGCAACATGAAACGTTGCAGCCCGAAAACGGGTCAGCACATGGAATATGCTGGCAAGGTAACACAAGAGATGCAATGAAAGTAAGGCTATACTATATGCAATATGGCTGGTGGAAAGCTCTATGGCTAAGTTTTTGCGTAAAGCCAATTTTTCCCTACTTCAAAGGAATGTATTTTAATTAACTATCATGGTAGTTGAAACATCGTTGAGAAGATAGACATCCTCTCAACCCTAATTAAAAGTAATCATTAAACCCAACAAAATTAAATTAAAGTAACATGTTGAGATGCACATGAAAATCCAAGTACCAGATACTCAAGATGTCCATAACCGGGGACACGGCTAATCATGACCAGTTTGTACACTCTGCAGAGGTTTGTGCACTTTCCCCACAAGACTCGATCGCCTCCGTTTGGTTTCTCGCACTGCATGGTGTTTGAGAAACGGATGACCGAGACATAGTCTTTCAGAAGCGCTAGCACCTTATGATCGGGCGGACCGTACCAACCTACATCCCCTACATCTGCTAGTCCACCACTGTAAGAGTTGGCACAACTTACTCATACTATGCTAGAGCCCATAATAGCATTGTGGTTGCACACGGAAGTTTCTAGTATGAATAATCTCATGATCCCTTTGAGCCTAGGTGGCGGTCCAAAAGAAAAACAGGCAATCCTGGAATACCCAGGTGCCTCAATCCACCCAGATGTGTATTAAAGTTGCCACCTTAAGTTGAACCATTAATTAACAACTCACATCTGTCATGGATTTCACTCACCCAATCCACGTCTACGAGCATAGCATGTCCTAGCAGCAAACGTAGAAGTAACTCCCAGGGGTTTGAATGTAATGCAGGTAATAGGTACTACCTCAATCTACTTCCCAATCCCACAAGTTAATCGATCCTATTCATGCAATGTGTGAGGGGTTTGACTAATGCAATGAAAACTGGGTAATTGGAAAGCATGATCAAAGTGTTACTTGCCTTGCTGATGATCCGCAAAACCTAGAGACTCAAAGTAGCTAGCGGCGCACTCCGGGTACTCTATCACAATCAAACAACAAGCATACAATAAGTACTTAACTAATGCACGGGTAGAACTCAAATAAGAGATCTAACCAGAAAGTTCAACTTAAGAACTCCGGTTTGCAAAAAGAATCAACTCGAAAGAAGCAACGAAACTCAAACTGCAAAAAAAACAAGCTCCGAATTACTAGTTGGCCTAAAGTCAAATTTTACAGTAGCCAAAACTTTGTTCAAGTTGATTAAACGTAAAGAGGGCTTCGAGACAAAGATCTGGGATTTTGAACTTCCAGGATGAATCGAGGGGAGGGAGTCATGTGCTTCGTTCATTATGAGCTTCCTGAGATCACCCTTGGGAACCACAATTCTGTCCTCAAAGAACAAGGTGTCTTTCTCATCAACACGATAGCACTTGTATTTGGGAGTACCCTTAGCAATACCATGTTTCACTTTCTGCACCATAGCATCACTGAGTTGGGCCTCACAGATCTGATCTTCCAAGGTAGGAGCAACTTGAAGATTTGCAAGAAAGCCTTGCGGAACAACTTGGAGGTTGAGCTTCCTGAATGATTCACAAAGTTCAGGCTGAAACGGCTTGAGAAGGAGACTGTTGCAATATGCCTTTCTGCTCAAGGCATCTGCAGTGACATTGGCCTTGCCAAGTGTGTATTCGATGCTTGGATCATACTCTTGGATCATCTCAACCCAACGAGTCTGGCGAAGGTTCAGGTTAGGCTGTGTGAAGATGTACTTCAAGCTCTTGTGATCGGTGAAGATGTCCACTTTTCTTCCCAACAGAAAGTATCTCCACGTGATCAAGGCATGTACCATTGCTGCTAGCTCAAGATAATGTGTGGGGTAATTCTTCTCATTTGGTTTCAATTGACGATAAGTGTATGCCACAATCTTCTTGTCTTGCATGAGAACACCACCAAGTCCTTGTAAAGAAGTATCACAAAAGACTTCATAGGGCTTGGACTCATCCGGAGGGGTAAGAACTGGAGCAGAAATGAGCTTCTCTTTAAGTGTTTTGAATGCCACATCACAATCAGGAGTCCAGTTGTACTTGACATTCTTCTGTAGCAAGTTTGAGAGAGGTTTGGCAATCTTGGAGAAGTTCTCAATGAACCTTCTGCAATAGCTAGCAAGAGCAAGGAAGCTTCGGAGTTGCTTGATGTTCTGCGGGGGTTCCCAGTTGACAATAGTTTCAACTTTCTCGGGGTTGACAGAAATACCCTCGGCAGAGATGATATGGCCAAGATATAAGACCTTATCCAGCCAGAATTCACACTTGGAGAACTTCGCATAGAACTTGTGTTCACGGAGTCTATCGAGAACCAAACGGAGGTGCTTGGCATGATCTTCTTCATTCTTGGAGAATACCAAGATGTCATCCAGATAGACGAGAACAAATTCATTGGTGTAGGGGTTGAATATGAAGTGCATCATCCTCGAGAAAGTGGGTGGAGCATTTGCGAGGCCAAAAGACATAATCGTGTATTCATAAGAGCCAAAACTCGTTCTGAATGCGGTCTTGGGAATATCTTCTTCACGGATACGGATCTGGTGACAACCCATCCAGAGATCGAGCTTTGAGAACACCTTTGCTCCTTTGAGCTGCTCGAATAATTCATTGATATTGGGGAGCGGATACTTATTCTTTATTGTCTTCTTGTTCAATGGCCGGTAATCAACGCAAAGGCGCTCCGTGCCATCCTTCTTCTTGACAAATAGAACACCACAGCCCCAAGGAGAAGTGCTAGGCCTGATTAGGCCCATACGCTCTTGCTCATCGAGTTGTTTCTTCAGCTCCTTCAACTCATCAGGGGAGAGCTTGTACGGACGCCAACATGCTGGCTCGGTACCGGGCTCGAGTTCAATGACGAATTCAACTTGACGATGCGGAGGCATGCCTGGAAGCTCTTCAGGGAAAACATCTTCATACTCATTGACCACCGGAATCTGAGAGATGGCATTGATCTCGCCCTTGTCATTGAGAGAGAATAGCCTGATTGTGTTATCTCGAGAGGTGAAGATAATCACGTCTTCGTCAGGATGAGTAAGCTTGACTTCCTTATTTGCACAATCAATGTTTGCATCATGCTTGGAGAGCCAATCCATCCCAAGAATAAGATCAATGTCGGAATTACCAAGAATAACCGGAGAAACTAGGAAGCTGCAATCACCCATGTGAATAGATATATCAGGAGCATACAAGCTAGAAGACATTAACTTCCCCGGAGAAGTAACTTGCAATGTTTGAGGTAATGGCACTGTGCCCACATTGTGCTTGAATGCAAATGGATATGACATGAAAGAACATGATGCACCCGAATCAAACAAAACTTTAGCAGGTTTAAGATTGACTGGAAGGTTACCAAGTATCACATCTGAAAAATTCTCTGCTTGAGCTGCATTCATCAGATTCACTCTTGCTTGCTTTGGATTGTGCTTGACAATAGCAGTGCTGACAGGTGGAGGAGGCGGAAGGCGCCTTGGGTTGGGACACTTGTTAGCATAATGACCCTTTTGAGTGCACTTGTTGCAAACCACTTCTGAGAGAGGACGGTGATAAGGACCACGTGACTTCGAAGCTTGAAAGTGATTCTTGGACTGATTGCTTGGGTTGGGTGGGTGGGAGAAGCCACGGCCACTAGAATGCTTATTGTTGTTGTCATTGTTGGGAGGGTGGAGCACTGGAGGAGGTGGAAGCCAAAACTTCTGCTGCTTTGCAACCACTTGGGAAGAAGAGGAGGAGTTAACAGCATCTCTGATCCTCTTTTTGGAAGCTTCAACCTTGAGCTAGGCTGCCTCTTGCTTAAGGGCCATGTTATAGAATTGATCAAATTCATCCGGCTCAAACAAGGTGAGAGATAGTTGGAGTTCATCCTTCAGACCACCACGGAACTGATAAATCTTGCTCTTGGAATCTGGGATGTCTTGCTTGGCATAGCGGGCAAGGTTCTGGAACTTGACATTGTATTGATAGACGGACATGGTGCCTTGCTTGAGGTTGCGGAATTGCTCACGCATGCCTTCGGTGACACTAGTTGGAATGTGGTGAGAGCAGAAATCCTTGCAGAAGTCAGTCCACGAGATTTCACGTCCCTCTCTGGAATCTTTGTACTGTTGCCACCAATCAGCGGCTTAGTCCTTGAGTTGGAAGGCGGCAAACTTGACATAATCTTCAGGTATCACGTTACTGCATTCAAAGTGCTTCTTGATGTCTGTTATCTAGTCTTCAGCATCTAGCGGATCCACATAGTAACTGAACGCCTTCGTTTGGTTTGCCAGGAACTGATTGAGCGAAGCAAAGTGAGATTGATTGAACAGATTGCCTTGGCCTTGGTTCCCATGACCACCTTGATTTGCTTGATTTGCTTGAATGTTCTGCATCATTTGCATAAGCATCTGGGTGTTCTGGTTCGTCGCTTGCATAATTGCTCTCCAGGCCTCAGACGGAGGAGGAGGGGAAAGAGGACGATCAGGAACTTCTTCACCCTCTGGGTTAGCATTGGGAACCTTCTTAGGAGCCATCCTGAATGAGATGACAACTATTAGCCATTGATTGAAAGAAATAAGCCGAATCAACGGCTAGAACTGCAACATAAGTCTTCACAAGAACATCCGAACAAAATGAACGAATGTAATCCACGGTTTAATGGTACAACAATCTTCTCGAGAAGCCACTCGGGAGAACAAAAGGTAACTAAAAAACAACAAGGAGCAGATAGAACAAATACAAGATAGCAGCTTCATTCGACATATTCGTGCTGAAAGCTTATGGAACGTGTTACAAAAGGGTTTTGCAATCCCCGGATCAGCATAGCCAAGGACCCTTTAAGATGCAACTCCCGATCGGAACAAACACCCATAAAACCACTTCACTCAATGTAGAACCCCGAACTCCATATCATGCATTCGTTGGAAGAATGCCTACGAACTACTAGATGATCCCACCTATTAATTTCCGAAAGTTTCCAGTTATGCAACCAGGTGTTGGCGATACAGGGGAAGCACCGCGCACTCAACTCTAATCCTACATCTAGCTGTATCCATCCTTTAACACACAACCAGTTATTTCCGGAAACCGTTTACCTCGGACCTTCGAAACGCATCTGCTATACAAGCTATGGCAATACTCCCGAACTACCTCCCCAGTACTGGGTGATGTCGGGGTTATCTTGCCACCAACCGCATAGAAGAGTTTTTTTATGTCGGCCGTCTTAAGTATTCCAGAACTGCTGCGATAGATTTGTGACGACAACACCTCGGAGCTCAACTCCCTGGGACACTGCCACAACCCCTAATGACATGAGGCATCGAGAACAATGTTCTCGTCACAAAGACATCGGAACAATCCAAACAATACTCGCGTGATCCTAAAAAAATTGAGTGAATTTTTGAGAGTAGAAGAGATAAGTAATCGTCAGGAGTCCTCACCAGAGTGAAAAAGGGATGAGGAGTAAAAAGAAATCCTACTCTCCGATATATATTGTAATGCCCAGGATGGACTATATCTCCTACGTGTCGAGGCACGACTTAGAGACATAACCCCATGCTGGAATGATTGCAAGTCTGGTATCTTTGCACAACTCATGTAAACGATGGGGATGGAAAACATAAATTAGTTGGCTTACACTCGCCACGTCACACAAATACAATACATGTCTCAACCATCATTCGATAAAACATCATAGCCCTCTAAGGGTAAAATCCAATTGCCAAGATACCAAACATAATTTAAATCCACAGGTCAGATCGAATCCTAGTAGAAGTCTCCACTACTGATCATCAGGATAACGAACATAGTATCGACTACGCTCCTCGTCATATTCCCAGTCTAGCTCGGTGCCATCACCTGGATAGCTCACCATCGGACCTGCATCTGGTGTGGTGAAGTAACTGTGAGCCACAGAGGACTCAGCAATCCCGTTCCCGGGTAACAAGACTATTTAAGCCTTGGGAGAGGATAAGGCTGAAGAAAAGAATAAGTGTCTGCAGCAGCAACTAGCACTAGCTTACGTGAAGGAGTGCGAGAAGAGAGTGCCTCGGTCGAGAGATGATCACGAAGTGATCCTAGCTAAAGCTCAACAAACATAACCCCACCGTGTTCAACTCCCGAATGCCTATTCGGAAATTGACAGTCACGGTACACACGCTGGTAGTGTATTAGAACAATGTGCCAAGTTATCTACAACCGGATATTAACAAGCTCCCATCTGCCACATAACCACGGGCACGACTTTCGAAAGTTCATAACCCTGCAGGGGTGTTCCAACTTGGCCCATGACAAGCCCACGATCCGCGGAGTCGCAACTCCAAGGTGGGAAGACCCGAGTATTCTCGGAATCCCGTGCTCAAGATACTCCGAACTAAGGTAAGGCTAATCCAGCAAATCCTCCCGGCGTGCCGACACCCTGATAGTAGCCGCGCGTATCTCGTCTCAGGCCACGACCGGATGAGTCATCCTACAGGTTTTTACCAGACCTCGAGTTTCCTTGAGGTGGCCCCGTAGTCTGCTCATTTCGGACCAACACTCATGTGGAGCACTGGCCCGGGGTTGTTGATTAAGAAAGAGGGTTAATTACTCCCTATGCAAGTTTATTAGTTATTAGGCAAATAGTACCAATGTTGGGACTTGCTGGAAAAGACTTAGCACTTAGCGGTTTATCGAGGGGGTCCCATAAACCCCAACCGTGTGAGGAACGCATAATCAAGGAACATAACACCGGTTTAAACGGTTCCTAGCGGCATGAGTGGAACAAATCACCAAGCAAAAGGCTTAGCCTTCCACCCTTGCCAATATATAGATTATTTCATTTTAAGCATTTATATAGTGTGATAACCCAACAAATCTTCAACATGAAGCAAGCATCTTAAACTTCACCTGCAACTAGCAACGCTATAAGAGGGGCTGAGCGAAGCGTACTTATAGCCAATCAATGGTTTGCATAGGTAGGGTGGTTAAGCATGGTCATGGTTACAAGTAGGAGGCTGACAGGAAAGACATGGGCATCGAGGCAAAACTATAGATCGTGACTTCTAGCAATAGGCAAAAATAGTAATGGTATCCGGGTTCGGTCATCTTGCCTGAAGTGAAGTCGTTCGGATCGTAAGAAGGGTCCTCGTGCTCAACCTCGTTGGTAACCTCGTGCTCGTACTCGTACTCGGTCTCAGCTTCCGGCTCTAAACAATACAATCACACAAGGCACGAATTAACACGATGCAATGCGCACACAAAAATGATGGATGCACTAAGGAAGCACACGGAGCACGGAAAATAGCACTCAAGCAAATCACTTCAAAACATGGCAACAATAGGAGATTATGAATCTACACGGGAAAACGATCAAGTTTCATATAAGACTCGCTGAAAACGGAGCTACGGGCTAAAAGTTATGCCCGAAACAAGAAACATGCACAAGCTGTAAATTACAGCCACATAGCAACTTCGGAGCACTAGATAATTAAGCTACAACACTCAAACACCATGGCAAAGAGCATGAGCATAAACTAGACATATCCTACAGCAAATAAGTCCAAAGGTGCACCCCCAAAGGAGCCACGGATCAATAGCAATAAGCTTGGACATATTGAACTTGACAACAAAATCCTGACAGCAGAATTTTATTGAAACTTTGGAGCCAAAGTTAAATATGCTACAACCACACAAATAAGCATGTTAGAGCATGAATGGATAGCCAACAATATATACTACAAGGAACCATCAAGAGTCACCCCAAAACTATCATGGATTGTCCTAGAACAGCAAGCAAACATGGCATCGGAACAATACCAGATTCCAGACTTAGTGAAATTCCACTAAGTGTTAAAACAACAGTTTCATCATGGCATCTTTGAGAGCAAGATTAAGTCACCTCAAAACTAAACATGGCAAGTGGTAAGCACCACATCAAAGTACACATGATGGTGATTCTGAAACATACAAGCATGCATCATGGAGATAAACACAACGATAGCAATGAGCTCAACAATATGACATCTCATAACAAGTTAACCAACATCACAGCCACATGGCACTTTGCAACGAAGATATACATGGCAAGAATAAATCTATCATGCAACCTAACACAAGCAACATGTAGAGCATGGCAAGACGAACACGTGGACATGTCATTGCTAGGTGGCTTCTCACCCCTCGTTGGTTACCCCAAGTGGAAGGTTTGAGATGCAGTGTAGCAGAAGTTTTCCCTTGGTAATACCAAGGATCGATTTCCCAGAGACTCCCCGTTTCAACAAGAAGGTGTCAACTGCTAACGGCGCCGGATATTAGCAATCAACGTGGACCTGCACATAGATACAAATAACTTTGCTCCCAACGAGTACAGAGAGGTTGTCAATCCCTCCGGCCTTGTAGTTTACAAAGGATCAAACGCAAGTGATAATAATGATATGTATAATTGCAATAGTAAGTAAATAGCGGAAAAGTAAATAGCGGATGTGGTCAATGATGGTAATATGGACCGGAGTCTCATGATGTTCACTAGTGATGTCTCTCTCCCAAAAGACGATAAAACAACTATGTGAGGTAAACGAATTACAGCTGGGCAATTGACAGGACCATGTGCGCAAACCAATGCTGATTACATTGCAAGAAAGGTTGAGGTTCAAAGCATGGGCGGTACGCCAAAGTAAGTAGACCGAAATCCATCAATATCCACTACTAATCATCCACCTTGAGATATCTATCCAGAACATCTCGCTGGTATTAAGTTGCGAGCCCCACCCATAGTGTAAACTCAAAGCAACATACAACTGCATTAAAAGAACTTTGCGTAAAGTAAACAATCCTTGCACCCGCGGGCACAAGCACCGTTGTTTTCCCCCTTGTGGCAACAGCACATCCCCTAGACTCATGTTTCTGTCACTCAAACTAGTCATCGAGGGGCATGAACCCACAATCGAGCATAACGTTCCCTCTTGGAGTCACTACCTACTACTTGGCCAAAGCAATAAATAACAACGGAGAACATGCAAGAATTACTTACGAACATAAATATAAAAGAGGTAGATCAAATATATTACTCAAACACAATCTGAACATAATCTCATAATCCATCGAATCCCAGCAAACTCATCATAGCAACAGCATAAGGATTACATATGTGCCTCGATCATGTAGGGCAGCTCACGAGGACTAATTAGTGAAGCACAAGAACGGGAGGAGAACATCACATAGCTACTGGTCATGGACCCATGGTCCAAGGGAGACTACTCACAACTCATCCGGGAGGCGTCCATGGTGGTGGAGAAGCTCCCGGTGGCGATCCTCCCCTCCGGCAGGGTGCCGGGAAGAGTTCTCCTGGTGCTCCCGATCTTGGAAGCGGCGGCGGCGGCGGAACAGAGATGGGATCGCGAAAAGAGTTTCTCTTTCGAGGGTTTCGGGAGACGCTTTAAATATATGCCAAAGGGGGGCATCGGAGGAGCCTCGGGGGGCCCAGGCGCCCCCCCCCCCGGCGCGGCCCAGGGGGGGGGGGGGGGCGCCGCCAGGGCGCCTGGAGCCCTGGTGGCCCCCCCGGCTGTCCTTCGGGCGCACGGTAGGTTCTGGAATGCTGATTTTTTATATAATTTTTCTGGATTTTTCCTGGCAGTTCTCGTAACGTGAAAACCTGAAATACAAAAACAGCCGAAAACAAAAACTGGCACTGGGGTGCACTGAGTTAATAGGTTAGTCCAAATATGATCAAAAGTGTATGGAAGTGTATAAATATCATAGCAATATCACCCAAAAGAGGCATGGAGCAAGCAGAAATTATAGATACGTTTTGGACGTATCAACATCCCCAAGCTTAATTCCTGCTCGTCCTCGAGTAGGTAAATGATAACAAGAATAATTCCTGTGGTGACATGCTATTAACCATATAGGACTTTTTCATAGTCATATGACAAAAGCTTACTGAGACAATGAATCTATAGTAATTAAGTTGCCTCATGAGAAAATCACAAAGGACTGAAAGTTTTACAATATGATACTGAAATATCAAATAGATTTGCAATGAACATGATGTGCAAATATGATAAAGTGATATCTAGCTTGCCCCTTTAATGAAGCAAAACATAAATGCAGGGGCACCTCCAAGGTTTAAGTGATGACTAGATACAATGATTTCAGAATAAACGATATCACAATCGTGCAAAAGATAATGCTACTTTGGGACAATGCACATTACACTCAGAATGACAATCATGCTCTCCGTAGTTGGTGCTTTTAAAAGAAGGTGGAGACTCAACATAAAAGTAAAAGAATGGCCCTTCGCAGAGGGAAGCAGGGATTACTCATGTGCTAGAGCTTTTTATTTTGAAAACATAGAAACAATTTTGTCAACGGTAGTAGTACTTCATATGTGCTATGCATAAGACATCCTATAAGTTGCAAGCCTCATGCATCGAATACCAATAGTGCTCGCACCTTGTCCTAATTAGCTCGGATTTCCATGGATTGTCATTGCATTACATATGTTTTAACCAAGTGTCACAGAGGGGTACCTCTATGTCACCTGTACAAAGGTCCAAGGAGATAGATCGCATTTGATTTCTCGTTTTTGATAGATCTCAACTTGAGGACATCCATACCGGGACAACATAGAAAATTGATAATGGACTCCTCTTTAATGCTTAAGCATATTCTCATAAGAGATTGAGGATTAATGTCCAAGCTAAAACTTCCACCATGATACATGGCTTTGGTTGGCGGCCCAATGTTCTTCTCTAACAATATGCATACTCAAACCATTCAACTCATGGCAAATCACCCTTACTTTAGACAAGACGAGCATGCATAGCAACTCACATGATATTCAACAAAAGTGTAACAGTTGATGGCGTCCCCAGAAACATGGTTACCGCTCAACAAGCAACTTATAAGAAAATAAGATACATAAGCAACATATTCTTTACCACAATAGTTTTTAAGCTACTTTCCCATGAGCTATATATTGCAACTGAAGGTTTTAAAGGTAGCACATGTAAATTTACTTGGAGTGGCGGTGAAATACCACATATAGGTAGGTATGGTGGACTCATATGGCACAACTGGTTTAAAAGGATGTGGATGCACAAGCAGTCAGTCCGCTTAGTACAGGTGGAGGTTAGCAAAAGACTGGGAGCGACCAACTAAGAGAGCAATGACGGTCATAATCATGCAGAGCGACAAAGCAACATTGAATCAGGCAAGGAAGTTATATCGCTACTTAGAAATAAAAGATCATCAAGGCTTGACAGACTTTCTTTACAGTCTTAAATATGCGTGAGCATACGCCAAGTCAATCAAAATAAATTCTTGATGGAAGATATTACTAAACCATACCACATCATTGGCAAACAAATCATGTTGGTACTCCAATAACACATTGGGAATCCCCCAGCTATTTGAGACTAACCATAAGAAAACTTGAACTACTAAGCGCCATTATGCACGTAGCATCTTTATCATAGACATATTAACCAATGCAACGGAAGCAAACTCTCTTAATAAGATAAGCATGATAATTAAAGAGAGTTCAAGCAACCAACTAAACACAAGCTCTTTAAAAAGATAAGCATGAATACTAAGAGCAGAGCATGATAGTAGCTATTAAAAGACAATGAGCACACACAGCAAAGATAGACATGAAAATTCTATGTTATGTTCTAGGTAGAAGTGGAGCGTGTTTCTCTCCCACATAAAGAACGCTGAGTTCCGACTTGTTATGAAAAACTAAAAAGGAAACTAAAAGCAAGACGCTCCAATCATAGCACATAACACATGAAGTGATTAAAATATAGTGGAACGAAAGACGAACTGATAATGTTGATGGAGAAGGGGATGCACGGGGGCATCCCCAAGCTTAGACGCTTGAGTCTCCTTGAATATTTCTTGGGGGTGCATGGGGGCATCCCCAAGCTTGAGCGCTTGACACTCCTGAATCTTTTTATCATCTTCCCTTGCACACTTGAAAACTCCCTTCATACATAACTCATCATAATCTAATTAGCGAGGTTAGTACCCATAATAAAATAATTATACCTTGCTGGAAATAAAGATATTCTTGAAGGTCTACTGTTTCTCAAGATTGCCAAAAGGTTTTTGCAAAGAAAAAGCAAGCTCTAGGTTTGCAAAATGAAGGAAAAGCAAAACAGGACAGAATCTGTGAAAAACAGAACAGCAGGTAGTAAATGATTTGTTCGGGGCACTTCTGCAACTCAAATCAAAAAACTCAGAACAGACGCACGAAAGACAATTATATAGAGAACGCTGTCGAAACAATTCAGACCAAAAAGATGATCTGGTGATTTTATACGAATTTTTCTATCCAAGGACAGAATCTTTTTCCTGGACAGCACCTCACAACTTTTGAACTTTCTAGCAATCAGAGGCTATACTTGGCACAAATATGAAAAGCAAAGATACAATGATAATGCTACAGTAGTAACAACATCAAGACACAACAAAAGCAAAATAAATTTATTCATTGGGCTGCCTCCCAAAAGCGCTTTCTTTTATGCCTTTAAGCTAGGCATAATGCATATAGATCAAGTTTTATCAAGAGTAAAAGAATAGCTAGCCCGTACAACGGACTCAAAAGGTAACTTGATCTTCTTTCGAGGGAAGTGTTCCATCCCTTTCTTGAGAGGAAACTGAAATTTTGTATTACCCTCTTTCATGTCAATAATAGCACCAACGGTGCGTAAAAAGGGACGTCCCAAAATAATTGGACAAGAAGGATCACATTCAATATCCATAATAGTAAAATCAACGGGAACATAATTACCATTGACAACGATAAGAACATCGTCGATCCTCCCCAAAGGTTTCTTTATGGAAGAATCAACGAGACGAACACCAAAAGAACAAGAATCAAAAGGTTTCAATTTAAGCATATCATATATTCTTTTGGGCATAACAGAGGTACTAGCTCCAACATCACATAATGCATAGCAAGAGAAGTCATTCAATTTAATTTTTATCATAGGATCCCAACCATCTTCTAGCTTTCTAGGTATGGAGGCTTCTACTCTAAGTTTCTCCTCCCTAGCTTTGATGAGAGCATTAGTGATATGCTCTGTGAAGGCAAGGTTAAGCGTGCTAGTGCGGGGGTCTCTAGACATCTTGTGAAGGAAATCAATAACTTCGGTAAGAGTGCAACTATCAAAATCAAGGTCACTAGCATCAAGTAAAGTGGTAGTGGTGTCCTTTAGGTTCACATGTTTGGTAGTTTCTATAGTCATAGCATCACCATTAATAGGTCCATCGGGACCAGGAGTACATTGGGTGCTAAGAGTTTGGATATCCTCAACAACTTGGATAGTAGCAACAGTGTGGTGGGTAGGAAGGCTCTTAATTCTATCTTCTTCCTCCCTTTCTCTAGCCCATCTCTCTTTAAGTTTAGCCAGCATCCTAATATTTTCATTAATTTGCACTTGAATAGCATTCATAGGAGTGACCTTCCTCTCCTCAAGAGGAGAAGTTCTAATTTTAAGCAATTCTACCTCATTGGCTAAATCGTCTACCTTTGAAGAGAGATCACCTAGTTTGTTTAGTTTTTCTTCTACACTATTATTAAAAGCTTTTTGGGTAGTGATGAAATCTTTAAGCATAATCTCTAGTTCAGTAGTGGAGTTCCTGGTGCTAGGATAAGCATTGTTGTTCCCATAAGAATTAGAGGGGAACGGTCTAGGATTGCTACCAAAATTACTCCTATAAGCATTGTTGTTAAAATTGTTTCTAGAGATAAAGTTCACATCTACTTGTTCTTGAGCAATCAAAGAATTTAAAGGAACATCACGAGGATCAACAGAGGATTGCTTCGAAAGTAGAGACATGATCAAGTCAACTTTTTCATTTAAGGAGGAAATCTCCTCGACAGAGTTTACCTTCCTACCTGTTGGAGCGCGTTCGGTGTGCCATTGGGAATAGTTGGTCATCATCTCATCGAGAAGCTTTGTGGCAGCACCAAGCGTAGTTGACATAAAAGTTCCTCCCGCGGCCGAATCTAACAAGTTCCGCGAGGTAAAGTTCAAGCCTGCATAAAAAGTTTGGATAACCATCCAAGTAGTCAAACCGTGAGTAGGACAGTTCTTGATAAGAGATTTCATACGTTCCCAAGCTTGGGCAACGTGTTCATTATCCGATTGTTTAAAATTCATTATGTTACTTCTCAGTTGGATAATTTTAGCAGGTGGATAGTATTTTCCGATAAAAGCATCTTTGCACTTGTCCCATGAATCTATGCTATTTCTAGGCAAAGACTGAAACCAAATTTTAGCTCCTCCTCTCAAGGAGAAAGGAAAAAGCTTAAGCTTAACAATATTACCATCTATTTCTTGGTACTTTTGCATATCACAAAGTTCAACAAAGTTGTTCAAGTGTAAAGCAGCATCATCTCCAGCACCGGAGAATTGATCTTTCATAACTAGATTCAGTAAAGCAGGTTTAATTTCATATGAAGGTGCTGAAGTGGCAGGTGTAGTGATAGGTGTGCTGATAAAGTCATCGTTGTTGTGACTAGTGAAGTCACACAACTTGGTGTTCTCGGTGGAACCCATTGTAGCAAGCAAGCAAGATAACTATTTTTGTGATTTTTGATAAAAGATACTAAAGCAGAAACTGAAAGGTAAACTAACAAGACTAAAAACAAAGGTAAAAGATAGCGTGCAACTCCTCTATCCTGAAGAGTGGAGTCCCCGGCAACGGCGCCAGAAATTGCTTTGCTAGGTGGCTTCTCACCCCTCGTTGGTTACCCCAAGTGGAAGGTTTGAGATGCAGTGTAGCAGAAGTTTTCCCTTGGTAATACCAAGGATCGATTTCCCAGAGACTCCCAGTTTCAACAAGAAGGTGTCAACTGCTAACGGCGCCGGATATTAGCAATCAACGTGGACCTGCACACAATACAAATAACTTTGCTCCCAACGAGTACAGAGAGGTTGTCAATCCCTCCGGCCTTGTAGTTTACAAAGGATCAAACGCAAGTGATAATAATGATAGGTATAATTGCAATAGTAAGTAAATAGCGGAAAAGTAAATAGCGGATGTGATCAATGATGGTAATATGGACTGGAGTCTCATGATGTTCACTAGTGATGTCTCTCTCCCAGAAGACGATAAAACAGCTATGTGAGGTAAACGAATTACAGCTGGGCAATTGACAGGACCATGTGCGCAAACCAATGCTGATTACATTGCAAGAAAGGTTGAGGTTCAAAGCATGGGAAGTACGCCAAAGTAAGTAAACCGAAATCCATCAATATCCACTACTAATCATCCACCTTGAGATATCTTTCCAGAACATCTCGCTGGTATTAAGTTGCGAGCCCCACCCATAGTGTAAACTCAAAGCAACAGACAACTGCATTAAAAGAACTTTGCGTAAAGTAAACAATCCGTGCGCCCGCGGGCACAAGCACCGTTGTTTTCCCCCTTGTGGCAACAGCACATCCCCTAGACTCATGTTTCTGTCACTCAAACTAGTCATCGAGGGGCATGAACCCACAATCGAGCATAACGTTCCCTCTTGGAGTCACTACCTACTACTTGGCCAAAGCAATAAATAACAATGGAGAACATGCAAGAATTACTTACAAACATAAACATAAAAGAGGTAGATCAAATATATTACTCAAACACAATCTGAACATAATCTCATAATCCATCGAATCCCAGCAAACTCATCATAGCAACAGCATAAGGATTACATATGTGCCTCGATCATGTAGGGCAGCTCATGAGGACTAATTAGTGAAGCACAAGAACGGGAGGAGAACATCACATAGCTACTGGTCATGGACCCATGGTCCAAGGGAGACTACTCACAACTCATCCGGGAGGCGTCCATGGTGGTGGAGAAGCTCCCGGTGGTGATCCTCCCCTCCGGCAGGGTGCCGGGAAGAGTTCTCCTGGTGCTCCCGATCTTGGAAGCGGCGGCGGCGGCGGAACAGAGATGGGATCGCGAAAAGAGTTTCTCTTTCGAGGGTTTCGGGAGACGCTTTAAATATATGCCAAAGGGGGGCATCGGAGGAGCCTCGGGGGGCC
>LR738709.1:534949304-535023320 GCA_902687465.1 Secale cereale | reverse complement strand
GGGGGGGGGGGGGGGGGGGGCGCCGCCAGGGCGCCTGGAGCCCTGGTGCCCCCCCCCCGGCTGTCCTTCGGGCGCACGGTAGGTTCTGGAACGCTGATTTTTTATATAATTTTTCTGGATTTTTCCTGGCAGTTCTCGTAACGTGAAAACCTGAAATACAATAACAGCCGAAAACAGAAACTGGCACTGGGTGCACTGAGTTAATAGGTTAGTCCAAATATGATCAAAAGTGTATGGAAGTGTATAAATATCATAGCAATATCACCCAAAAGAGGCATGGAGCAAGCAGAAATTATAGATACGTTTTGGACGTATCAGTCATTTGCATCATTCGGATAAACGAGCTAAAAGATATCACTATGCAAAGATGGCATAAAAACAACACATAGCAGCAGTTTATATCGGGATGCACTCTTGCAACAGAAAAATAAGCATCTAGATGATCTCAAACATGCATGGCACAATGGAATGAATCGTAGTGCTAGTCACCACGAACGTCTGGACATCTCATTCACTCAAATCGGAGCATCATGCAAAAAGATATCACCATTTAAAATATGCATCAAAGAACAAAATACTGGGGACTTAGTGGAAAAATCCAACAACCTCAGATCTGAAAAGGAGCGGGTCAACGGGCTCGGGTCTTTGGGCCGAAGGAGGCAGATCGGGGCGGCGGCTCGGCCCAGGCTGGCGGAGGAGCGGAGGGAGGCGGCCTGCTGGAAGGGCCCGACTCGGTCGCCCTGGCCCAGGAGCTGGCGAGGCCTGGGCCCGACGCGGCTGGAAGGGGCCCAGCGAGGAGACCTGGCGGCTGGAGCTAGCGCCTCGGCCTGTCGCTGGCGAAGGGCGCGGTGCGGATGATGGGCCGCGCGAGCGGAGGAAGCCCACGGGATCTGGCGATGCGGCTCGCCTAGCGCGGCGGAGCGGTCGAAGGAGGGAGGCGGCGCGGATTTGAGCTGGCGAGGCGAAGCGCGGGATGGGCCGAGCCCACTAGGCCGCGGCGGAGTGGTTGGCGACCGCGGCGCCGCCTGCTGGGGCGGCGCCGCCTAGTAGGGCTCGATCGGCGGAGTGGATCGATCGATCGGGGCCTCCCTGCCCCGATCCGATCGGGAGGATGGCGAGGCGAATCGTTGACCGGCGGCAGCTACGCTCTGGAGGTCGACGGGGCAGAGAAACCGGCGAGGAGGTCGGGCCCGCGAGGGGATTCCGGCCTCGGGCGGCGGCGGCTGTAAGGAGGCGGTTGGTGATGAGGTGAGAGGAGGGTGGAGAGGCTGAGGTGAGGGGTGGCTGCGGTGGAGCTCCGGCGAGGGTCCGGCGAACTCCGGCGAAATTCCGGCGGAACTCCGGCGAGGTGGCTGGAGGGTGGAAGAGAAGTGGCTAGGGGAGCTAGGGTTTCCTTAATTTGGGGCAAAATTTGGGGAAGTGGACTAATATATAGGCACAAGGTGCTAGGGTTGCCCAAATGGAGTGCGGTTTTTGGCCACACGATCAGATTTGGATGGCCTAGAAGATAGAAGTGGCTAGGAGTGCTTGGTGGGCTGTTGGAGAGGGTGTCTTGGGCCTCAAAGTGGAGGCACTTTGAGCCCACGAGAATAACTGTTGGGGTAGCAAACGGACTCGAAACGCGACGAGATTTGACAGGCGGGTTACACACACCAAAACAACAACACACGACAAGTCTCGCGCCAAACCGGTAACGTTACACGGCCAAACACCAAAGTTGGCCTACGGGACGCCACGGACACGTGAGAGAGCTCCGGAACGCGAAACGGACAACGGGAAGGAACGCGTGGAACCGGATGCAAACGACAACACAAATGCAATGCGATGCACATGACTACATGATATGAATGAATGCCACACACGCACACAACAAAACGACGAAAACCCGAAAGACAAAGAACCCGAAATGGAATAGATGAAGCCGGAGATATATTATATGCCCAAAAGGGAAAGTATTACATCCGGGGCATTACAAACTCTCCTCTACTACAAAAAGATCTCGTCCCGAGATCTAGGACTAGAAAAAGGAAGGGTACTCGGAACGAAGATGATCTTCTCGTTCCCACGTAGCTTCTCGGTCGGTGTGATGTGACCACTTGACTTTCAAGAATTTGATGGACTTGTTGCGGGTCTTGCGTTCGGTCTCTTCGAGAATAGCAACGGGATGCTCTCGGTAGGACAAATCTTGTTGATGATCAATCTCTTCAAACGGAATCATGCGTTCAGGTGCCTTGAAGCATTTGCGGAGTTGAGACACATGGAACACATCATGAACATTGGCGAAGTTGGAAGGGAGCTCAAGTTGATAGGCTAGGTCGCCTCTTTTGCCAAGAATCTTGAAAGGCTCGACATATCTAGGAGCAAGCTTTCCTTTGATACCGAATCTTTGGGTGCCTTTCATCGGAGAAACACGGAGATAAACATAATCACCAATGTTGAAGGCCAAATCACGATGCTTGCCGTCATAGTAGCTCTTCTGACGCGACTGAGCGGCCTTGAGATTCTCACGTATGACTTTGCACATCTCTTCGGCTTCTGAGATCAAGTCATTGCCAAGAAGTTGACGTTCACCTGTTTCAGACCAGTTGAGAGGTGTACGACACTTTCTGCCATAGAGGATTTCAAACGGAGCTTTGCCGGCACTTGCTTGAAAGCTGTTGTTGTAAGAGAACTTGGCAAATGGAAGGCAATCTTCCCATTTCATGCCAAAAGATATGACACAGGCTCTGAGCATGTCTTCTAGAATCTGATTCACTCGCTCGACTTGACCACTAGTCTGAGGGTGAAAAGCAGTGCTGAACCTGATCTTAGTGCCCATGGCAGACTGAAAGGAGTCCCAGAACTTTGAAGTGAACAAACTTCCACGGTCTGAGGAGATAACTTGAGGAATGCCATGTAAATACACAATTCTGGAAGTGTACAACTCTGCCAATTGAGCTGCATTGATGGATTCTTTGACTGGAAGGAAGTGAGCGACTTTGGTAAGCTTGTCAATCACCACGAAGATAGAATCATTCCCTCACTTGTACTTAGGAAAGCCAGTGACGAAATCCATTTCAATGTGGTCGAATTTCCACTCGGGAATAGGAAGAGGTTGGAGAAGACCGGCTGGACGTTGATGTTCTGCTTTCACTCTCCTGCAAACATCACATTCATTCACGAATTGGGCAATCTCCCTTTTCATGCGTGTCCACCAGTAAGATTGCTTGAGGTCTTGGTACATCTTGGAACTGCCAGGATGAATGGAAAGGAGAGAATCATGTGCTTCTTCCATTATGAGCTTCCTGAGATCACCTTTGGGAACAACGAGTCTGTCCTCGAAGAACAAGGTATCTCTCTCATCAACACGAAAGCACTTGTATTTAGGAGTGCCCTTTGCAATACCATGTTTCACCTTGTGCACCATGGCATCACTGAGTTGGGCCTCACGGACCTGATCTTCCAAGGTAGGAGCAACTTGAAGATTTGCAAGAAAACCCAGCGGAACAACTTGGAGGTTGAGTTTCTTGAATGCTTCACAAAGCTCAGGCTGGAACGGCTTGATAAGAAGGCTATTGCAATATGCCTTTCTGCTCAAAGCATCTGCAATCACATTCGCCTTGCCAGGAGTGTATTCAATGCTGGGATCATACTCTTGGATCATTTCAACCCAACGAGTCTGGCGGAGGTTCAGATTCGGCTGTGTGAAGATATACTTCAAGCTTTTGTGATCAGTGAAGATGTCGACTTTCCTGCCCAACAACAGATGTCTCCACATAATCAAAGCATGTACCACAGCTGCTAGCTCGAGATCATGTATGGGATAGTTCTTCTCACTTGGCTTGAGCTGACGAGAAGTGTATGCCACAATTCTCTTATCTTGCATAAGCACACCACCAAGGCCTTGAAGAGAAGCATCACAGAATACTTCATAGGGCTTGGACTCATCTGGAGGAGTTAGAACTGGAGCAGAGACGAGCTTTTCTTTGAGAGTTTTGAATGCCACTTCACACTCTGGAGACCAAAAGTATTTGACATTCTTCTGAAGCAAGTTGGAAAGAGGCTTGGCAATCTTGGAGAAGTTCTCAACGAACCTTCTGCAATAGCTGGCAAGACCCAGAAAACTGCGGAGTTGCTTGACGTTCTGAGGAGCTTCCCAGTTGACAATAGCTTCAACTTGCTCGGGATTTACCGCAATACCGTCAGCTGAGATGATATGGCCCAGGTACAAAACCTTATCGAGCCAAAATTCGCACTTGGAGAACTTGGCATAGAACTTATGCTCTCGGAGTCGATCAAGAACCAGACGTAAGTGCTTTTCGTGATCTTCTTCATTCTTGGAAAACACCAGAATATCATCCAGATACACAAGCACAAACTCGCCGGTGTAGGGGTTGAAGATGTAGTGCATCATTCTCGAAAAGGTAGGAGGAGCATTGGCGAGACCAAAGGACATGACTGTATACTCATATGAACCGAAACTCGTTCTGAATGCAGTCTTGGGAATGTCTTTCTCGCGAATGCGAATTTGGTGATAGCCCATTCGGAGATCGAGCTTAGAGAACACTTTAGCTCCTTTGAGCTGCTCGAAGAGTTCGTTGATGTTGGGGAGCGGATATTTGTTCTTTATCGTCTTCTTGTTCAATGGCCGGTAATCAACGCATAGACGCTCCGTGCCATCTTTCTTCTTGACAAATAAGACACCACAGCCCCAAGGCGACGTACTAGGCTTGATGAGACCCATACGCTCCTGTTGATCAAGCTGCTTCTTCAATTCCTTCAATTCTTTAGGAGAGAGCTTGTACGGACGCCGATATGCTGGCTCAGTACCCGGCTCGAGTTCAATAACGAATTGCAGCTGACGGTGTGGAGGCATGCCTGGAAGTTCTTCAGGAATGACGTCTTGATATTCGTTTACCACCGGAATTTGAGATATGGCATTAATTTCACCCTTATCATTGAGAGAGAAAAGCCTGATAGTGTTATCCCTGGAGGCAAAGATAATCACATCTTCATCAGGATGAGTCATCTTGACTTCCTTCTATGCACAATCAATGTGAGCATCATGCTGAGAAAGCCAATCCATCCCGAGGATGAGGTCAATGTGGGAATTACCAAGAACCACCGGATTAGCCAGAAAGCGATAATCACCCATGCGAATAGATACATTCGGAGCCATCAAATTTGAAGTCATGCATTTGCCCGGAGAAATAATTTGCAACTTCTTATCAAGAAATGCCGAATTGAAATTATGCTTGGTAAAGAATGGCCTTGATATGAAGCTGAGAGAAGCACCAGAATCGAATAACACTTTAGCAGGTATAGAGTTAACTGAAAGGTTACCCAATATGACATCAGAAGAATTCTCCGCTTCAGCTGCATTCATCAGATTGACCCTTGCTTGCTTGGGATTATGCTTGAAAATAGCTGAACTCACAGGTGGAGGAGGTGGAAGACGCTTCGCGTTGGGGCACTTGTTGGCATAGTGACCTTTCTGAGTGCATTTGTTGCAAGTCACTTCTGAGAGAGGACGGAAATGAGAACCACTTGACTTGGAGCCTTGATACTGAAACTGGTTCCTCGACTGGTTGCTCGGGTTGGGTGGGTGGGAGAAACCACGTCCACTAGAGTTCTTGTTGCTGTTGGAGTTGTTGGAGTTGTTGTAAGGAGCTCGAATCACTGGAGGAGGAGGAAGCCAAAATTTCTGTTGTTTCGCAGCCAACTGAGACGATGAGGAAGAGTGAACGGCATCTCGAATCCTCTTTTTAGAAGCCTCCATCTTAAGCTGAGTTGCCTTTTATTTCAAAGCCATGTTATAGAATTTGTCAAACTCATCGGGCTCGAACAAGGTGAGAGCAAGTTGAAGTTCATCTTTTAGGCCTCCGCGGAACTGGTAGATTTTGCTCTTAGCATCAGGAATGTCTTGCTTAGCATAGCGGGCGAGGTTTGGAACTTGACATTATACTGATAGACTGTCATAGAGCCCTGCTTCAGGTTGTGGAATTGCTCACGCATACCCTCGATGACACTCGTTGGAATGTGGTGAGAGCGAAAGTCCTTGCAGAAATCCTCCCAAGAGATCACACGACCTGGCCTGGAGTCTTTGTACTGCTGCCACCAGTCAGCTGCTTGGTCTTTGAGTTGGAAGGCTGCAAACTTCACATAGTCCTCTTCCTTCACGTTACTGCACTCAAAATGCTTCTTTATGTCGGTTAACCAATCTTCAGCATCAAGAGGGTCGACACAGTAACTGAAAGCTTTTGGATTATTGGCCAAGAACTGGTTGAGGGTAGCATGGTGCTGCTGGTTGAAGAAGTTGCCTTGATTCCCTGGAACACCCTGATTAGCTTGATTAGCTTGCATCTGCTGCATCATCTGCATCAACATCTGGGTGTTCTAAGTTGTAGTCTGCATAATCGCTCTCCAAGCCTCAGACGGAGGATGAGGGGAAGGAGGACGATCTGGGACCTCTTCACCCTCTGGGCTAGCGTTGGGAACCCGTTTCGGAGCCATCCTGAAAGAGATGACCACGAATCAGCAATTTGATTGACAGAAGGTATAAGCTGAATCAATGGAATGAATTGCAACAAGTCTTCACAATAATCATTCGAACAATAGGAACGAATGAAATCATTCGAACAAGAGGAACGAATGAAATTCTCAGTTAAATGATAACATCAATCTTCACGAGAAGCCACATAGGGGACAAAAGGTAAAATAAGAAAACAACAAGGTACGGATGGAAACAAACACAAGATAGGAGCTTCGTTCTAACATCTTTGTGCTGAAAGCTTATGAACACGTTACGAAAGGGTTTTGCAATCCCCGGATCAGCATAGCCAAGGACCCTTTAAGATGCAACTCCCGATCGGAACATCGGTCATAATACCACTTCACTCAATGTAGAACCCTGAACTCGCTAACCTGCATTCGTTGGAAGAATGCCTACGATCTACTGGATTAACCCACCTATGAATTTCCGAAAGATTCCAGTTATGCAATCAGGTGTTGGGGATACAGGGGAAGCACCGCGCAATCAACTCTAAACCTACATCCAGCTGTATCCATCCTTCAACACATAACCAGTCTTTCTTGGAAACTGTCTACCTCGGACCTTCGAAAAGCATCCACTATAACAAGCTATGGCAATACTCCCGAACTACCTCCCCAGTACTAGGTGATGTCGGGGTTATCTTGCCACTAACCGTATAGGAGAGATTTTCGATGTCGGCCGTCTTAAGTATTTAGTACTGCCGCAATATGCTTGTGACGACAAAACCCCGAAGCTCAACTCCCCGGGACACTGCCACAACCCCTAATGTCAGGAGGCATCGAGAATAATATTCTCGTCACAAGAACATCGAAACAATCCCAGAATACTCGCGAGATTCCTAAAAAAAATGGTGCAATTTTGAAAGTAGAAGAGGCAAGAGTAGTCGTCAGGAGTCCTCACCAGAGAGAAAGGGGATGAGAAGCAAAGAAATCCTACTCTTCGATATAATATAGGACTCAAAATGTTTTTCAGTGTGTGCCTAGACTCGACCGTCAACGATTCGATCAATCAGTGGGGGCTCCTAGGTCGGAGAAGGCTCTGATACCAACTTGTAATGCCCAGGATGGGACTATATCTCCTACGTGTCGAGGCACGACTTAGAGACATAACCCCATGCTGGAATGATCGCAAGTCTGGTATCTTTGCACAACTCATGTAAAAGATGGGGATGGAAAACATAAATTAGTTGGCTTACACTCGCCACATCACACAAATACAATACATGTCTCAATCATCATTCGATAAAACATCACAGCCCTCTAAGGGTAAAATCCAAATGACAAGATACCAAACATAATTTAAATCCACAGGTCAGATCGAATCCTAGTAGAAGTCTCCACTACTGATCATCAGGATAACGAACATAGTATCGACTACGCTCCTCGTCATATTCCCAGTCTAGCTCGGTGCCATCACCTGGATAGCTCACCATCGGACCTGCATCTGGTGTGGTGAAGTAACTGTGAGCCACAGAGGACTCAGCAATCCCGTTCCCGGGTAACAAGACTATTTAAGCCTTGGGAGAGGAGAAGGCTGAAGAAAAGAATAAGTGTCTGCAGCAGCAACTAGCACTAGCTTACGTGAAGGAGTGCCAGAAGAGAGTGCCTCGGTCGAGAGATGATCACGAAGTGATCCTAGCTAAAGCTCAACAAACATAACCCCACCGTGTTCAACTCCCGAATCCCTATTCGGAAATTGACAGTCACGGTACACACGCTGGTAGTGTATTAGAACAATGTGCCAAGTTATCTACAACCGGATATTAACAAGCTCCCATCTGCCACATAACCGCGGGCACGGCTTTCGAAAGTTCATAACCCTACAGGGGTGTTCCAACTTGGCCCATGACAAGCCCACGATCCGCGGAGTCGCAACTCCAAGGTGGGAAGACCCGAGTATTCTCGGAATCCCGTGCTCAAGATACTCCGAACTAAGGTAAGGCTAATCCAGCAAATCCGCCCGGCGCGCCGACACCCTGATAGTAGCCACGCGTATCTCGTCTCAGGCCACGACCGGATGAGTCATCCTACAGGTTTTTACCAGACCTCGAGTTTCCTTGAGGTGGCCCCGCAGTCTGCTCATTTCGGACCAACACTCATGTGGAGCACTGGCCCGGGGTTGTTGATTAAGAAAGAGGGTTAATTACTCCCTATGCAATTTTATTAGTTATTAGGCAAATAGTACCAATGTTGGGACTTGCTAGAAAAGACTTAGCACTTAGCGGTTTATCGAGGGGGTCCCATAAACCCCAACCGTGTGAGGAACGCATAATCAAGGAACATAACACCGGTTTAAACGGTTCCTAGCGGCATGAGTGGAACAAATCACCAAGCAAAAGGCTTAGCCTTCCACCCTTGCCAATATATAGATGATTTCATTTTAAGCATTTATATAGTGTGATAACCCAACAAATCTTCAACATGAAGCAAGCATCTTCAACTTCACCTGCAACTAGCAACGCTATAAGAGGGGCTGAGCGAAGCGTACTTATAGCCAATCAATGGTTTGCATAGGTAGGGTGGTTAAGCATGGTCATGGTTACAAGTAGGAGGCTGACAGGAAAGACATGGGCATCGAGGCAAACCAATAGATCGTGACTTCTAGCAATAGGCAAAAATAGTAATGGTATCCGGGTTCGGTCATCTTGCCTGAAGTGAAGTCGTTCGGATCGTAAGAAGGGTCCTCGTGCTCAACCTCGTTGGTAACCTCGTGCTCGTACTCGTACTCGGTCTCAGCTTCCGGCTCTAAACAATACAATCACACAAGGCATGAATCAACAAGATGCAATGCGCACACAAAAATGATGGATGCATGATGGATGCACTAAGGAAGCACACGGAGCACGGAAAATAGCACTCAAGCAAATCACTTCAAAACATGGCAACAATAGGAGATTATGAATCTACACGGAAAAACAATCAAGTTTCATATAAGACTCGCTGAAAACGGAGCTACGGGCTAAAAGTTATGCCCGAAACAAGAAACATGCACAAGCTGTAAATTACAGCCACATAGCAACTTCAGAGCACTAGATAATTAAACTACAGCACTCAAACACCATGGCAAAGAGCATGAGCATAAACTAGACATATCCTATAGCAAATAAGTCCAAAGGTGCACCCCCAAAGGAGCCACAGATCAATAGCAACAAGCTTGGACATATTGAACTTGACAACAAAATCCTGACAGCAGAATTTTATTGAAACTTTGGAGCCAAAGTTAAATATGGTACAACCACTCAAATAAGCATGTTAGAGCATGAATGGATAGCCAACAATATATACTACAAGGAATCATCAAGAGTCACCCCAAAACTATCATGGATTGTCCTAGAACAGCAAGCAAACATGGCATCGGAACAATAACAGATTCCAGACTTAGTGAAATTCCACTAAGTGTTAAAACAGCAGTTTCATCATGGCATCTTTGAGAGCAAGATTAAGTCACCTCAAAACTAAACATGGCAAGTGGTAAGCACCACATCAAAGTACACAGGATGCTGATTCCGAAACATACAAGCATGCATCATGGAGATAAACACAACGATAGCAATGAGCTCAACAAGATGGCATCTCATAACAAAGTTAACCAACATCACAGCCACATGGCACTTTGCAATGAAGATATACATGGCAAGAATAAATCTATCATGCAACCTAACACAAGCAACATATAGAGCATGGCAAGACGAACACGTGGACATGTCACTTGCATCATTCGGATAAACGAGCTAAAAGATATCACTATGCAAAGATGGCATAAAAACAACACATAGCAGCAGTTTATATCGGGATGCACTCTTGCAACAGAAAAATAAGCATCTAGATGATCTCAAACATGCATGGCATAATGGAATGAATCGTAGTGCTAGTCACCACGAACGTCTGGACATCTCATTCACTCAAATCGGAGCATCATGCAAAAAGATATCACCATTTGAAATATGCATCAGAGAACAAAATACTGGGGACTTAGTGGAAAAATCCAACAAACTCAGATCTGGAAAGGAGCGGGTCAACGGGCTCGGGTCTTTGGGCCGAAGGAGGCAGATCGGGGCGGCGGCTCGGCCTAGGCTGGCGGAGGAGCAGATGGAGGCGGCCTGCTGGAAGGGCCCGACTCGGTCGCCTTGGCCCAGGAGCTGGCGAGGCCTGGCCCGACGCGGCTGGAAGGGGCCCAGTGAGGAGACCTGGCGGCTGGAGCTAGCGCCTCGGCCTGTCGCTGGCGAAGGGCGCGGTGCGGATGATGGGCCGCGCGAGCGGAGGAAGCCCACGTGATCTGGCGATGCGGCTCGCCTAGCGCGGCGGAGCGGTCGAAGGAGGGAGGCGGCGCGGATCTGAGCTGGCGAGGCGAAGCGCGGGATGGGCTGAGCCCACTAGGCCGCGGCGGAGTGGTTGGCGACCGCGGCGAGGCCTGCTGGGGCGGCGCGGCCCAGTAGGGGTCGATCGGCGGAGTGGATCGATCGATCGGGGCCTCCCTGCCCCGATCCGATCGGGAGGATGGCGAGGCGAAGCGTTGACCGGCGGCGGCTACGCTCTGGAGGTCGATGGGGCGGAGAAACCGGCAAGGAGGTCGGGCCCGCGAGGGGATTCCGGCCTCGGGCGGCGGCGGCTGTAAGGAGGCGGTTGGTGATGAGGTGAGAGGAGGGTGGAGAGGCTGAGGTGAGGGGTGGCTGCGGTGGAGCTCCGGCGAGGGTCCGGCGAACTCCGGCGAAATTCCGGCGGACCTCCGGCGAGGTGGCTGGAGGTTGGAAGAGAAGTGGCTAGGGGAGCTAGGGTTTCCTTAATTTGGGGCAAAATTTGGGGAAGTGGACTAATATATAGGCACAAGGAGCTAGGGTTGCCCAAATGGAGTGCGGTTTTCGGCCACACGATCAGATTTGGATGGCCTAGATGATAGAAGTGGCTAGGAGTGGTTGGTGGGCTGTTGGAGGGGGTGTCTTGGGCCTCAAAGTGGAGGCACTTTGAGCCCACGAGAATAACTGTTGGGGTAGCAAACGGACTCGAAATGCGACGAGATTTGACAGGCGGGTTACACACACCAAAACAACAACACACGACAAGTCTCGCGCCAAACCGGTAACGTTACACGGCCAAACACCAAAGTAGGCCTACGGGACGCCACGGACAAGTGAGAGAGCTCCGGAACACGAAACGGACAACGGGAAGGAACGCGTGGAACCGGATGCAAACGACAACACAAATGCAATGCGATGCACATGACTACATGATATGAATGAATGCCACACACGCACACAACAAAACGACGAAAACCCGAAAGACAAAGAACCCGAAATGGAATAGATGAAGCCGGAGATATATTATATGCCCAAAAGGGAAAGTATTACATCCGGGGCATTACATATATATAGGACTCAAAACATTTTCAAGTGTGTGCCTAGACTCAACCGTCAACGATTCGATCAATCAGTGCGGGCTCCTAGGTCGGAGAAGGCTCTGATTACCAACTTGTAATGCCCAGTATGAGATTATACCTCCTACGTGTCGAGGCACGACTTAAAGGCATAAGCTCATACTAGAATGATCTCAAGTATGGTATCTTTGCACGACTCATATAAAAGAGGGATGAAATTGCAAAAGGGTAGTTGGCTTACACTCGCCACGTCACACAATACATTACATAAACAATCATCATCCAAATAACATCAGAGTCCCACTGCGGACGAAGATCCAAATGAAAGATACCATAAATAACACAAGGTCCCGATCATAATATCCTAGTAAGAGCCCTACTGATCCTCTGGATAAGACACATAGTATCACCCACGTTCTTCGTCGAACTCCCAGTACAACTCCGAACCACCAGCTGTGTAGTTCACCATGGTACCTGCATCTGGTGTAGTGTAGAATCTGTGAGCCACGGAGGACTCAGCAATCCCGTTCCCGGGTAGCAATGCTATCTAAGCGTTGGGTGTGGAACAAGGCTGAAGAACAAGGTTGCAGCTGCACTAGCACTAGCTTACATTTTTAAAGCGAGAAGAGAAGTGCCAACGATCGATAAAGTGATCACGGAGTGATCCTATCTAAGCACGTCAAACATAACCCCACCGTGTTCACTTCCCGAACCCCTTCGGAAAGAGACCGTCACTATTACTCACACTGGTAGTGTATTATAATCAAAGTGTCAAGTTTTCTACAACCGGATATTAACCAATTCCCATCTGCCACATAACCGTGGGCACGGCTTTCGAAAGATCAAATCCCAGCAAGGGTGTCCCAACTTAGCCCATCACAAGCTCACGATCTGCGGAGTCGCAACTCCAAGGTGGGAAGACCCAAGAATTCTCGGAATCCCGTGCTCAAGATATTCGGACTAAGGTAAAACTAATCCAGCAAGGCCTCCCGGTGTGCCGATACCCTGATATTAGCCATGCGTATCTCGTCTCAGGCCACGACCGGATGGGACATCCTACGGGTTTTTACCAGCCCTTGAGTTTCCTCGAGGTGGCCCCGCAGCCTGCCCAGTTTGGACCAACACTCATGTGGAGCACTCGCCGGGTTGTTAATTAAGAAGAGGGTATATAACTCCCTATGCAAGTTTTAGTTGTTAGGCAAATGTAAAACCAATGTTGGGACTTGCTGGAAAAGCTTTAGCGCTAAGCGGGTTATCGAGGGGGGCCCATAAACCCCGACCATGTTAGGGATGAAAAAAAATCAAGGAACATAACACCGGTTTAAACGGTTCCTAGGGAGGCATGAGTGGAACAAAACACCAAGCAAAGGCTTAGCCTTCCACCCATTGCCAAGTATATAGATGCTTTAGTTTAACAGATTATATAGTGTGATATCCCAACAATACTTCAACATGAAGCAAAGAATCTTCGAATCTTCTCCTGCAACTAATAATGCTATAAGAGGGGCTGAGCAAAGCTTACGTAGCCAATCAAAGGTTTGCTAGGTTGGGTGGTTAGAGAGTTTCATGGCTACAATAGGAGGCTGACAAACAAACATGGGCATTGAGGCAATAAGCTAAAGAGTGAGACATCTAGCAATAGGCAAAGATAGTAATGATATCTGGGTCAGGTCATCTTGCCTGTTGAATCCTCGGGGGGAAGATAATCTTGCTCCTCACACTCAACCTCGGTAGAAACCTCGTTCTCAGTATCTTCACCAGGCTCTAACCAAACACAACAATGCACAACGGAACAAAATCAATCAACATGCAGTGCTCAATCACATGATGCATGAACATGAAGCATGTGAACATGAAAGACATGATGCATGGCATAGGGTCACAAGAATGCAATATCATCACAACTACAAGATCAACCACACATAATGGAACAAGCAAAAGAACAAGTTGGCAAGTTTAAGTAGATTATCAACAAGCAACCAACATGTTTAAAAGAGGTTGTTTAACATGGCAAGGGTGCACTAAACATAACAGCAACATGCTAGCAAGTTTAAATGGGCTGGAATTAAATGCAACAATTTCCAGAAAAGCCCATATTCATATATTTGCATTTGGGACAGATTTGAAAAACTTCTGTGATGGAGTTGTCAAACATGCTAAACAACAGCACCAAAATAATCTGCACATTTTTCTACCCCAAATACATATAAAGTTTGTTAAATTTGGAGTTGCAGAGAATTAGTTATGAATTTTGCAAGTTTGGGCATATTTAAAACAAATTTAAATTCAAACAACATTTTAATTATTCCAAACATAGCAGCAAGTGACATTTTCATAATCTACACAAAAATCTAAGCACTTTTAATATAGGGCTCATATTCATATGAAGCATAATTATGCAGATATTAATTAAAACAGAAAAACAGAAAAGAACAAGAAAAACATAAAAAGAAAATAAAACAAAACAAATGACATGTCTAAATTGACCCAAGCCCTGCTAGCCTCAGCCACTAACAAGGGGGGCCAGGAGGAGCTGAGCTGGCGAGTGGATGCGCACGGGGGCTAGAAGTGCCGCTGTGAGGCTGGCAGGTGGGGCCCTGCTGTCAGTCTCACACAAAAATGAAAAAGGGGCGAAATAACCACAGCGCCCGCGAGGGATCGAACCCGCGTCTCTCTGACGAGACTGACGGAGACACACCACTATGCCACTGCATCGATCTCGACAGATAGGATGCAACTTATCTGAAGAATGAACCACAGAAGCAGAACCGGGGAAAACACGGCCCTCGTCGGAGCATGCTCGTCGGAGCCACTCCGGCGACCACTAGGCACGACGGAGGGGTGCGAGAGGGAGCAGGAGGAATCCCACATCCAAACAGACTACTAGCAGCGCCTGAGGGGCACTGCATCACCGGCGGCGAGCTATTACAACACGGCGGCGACGAGACGACGGCGAGGTGATACAAGGCACAAGGCGGCACAACGACTGCACGGATAGGTTCTACGCACCTAGGCGAAGCTAACGGGCACCACAACGAGGGCTAGAGAGGTCGGAGCACTCGCCGGCGACGAGATCCGAAGGCGGCACGGTCGGGCACTCATGGAACTATGGCCTAGAGCAATCACAGGAAGGGGAAAAGGCTTGGGGAGAGAGAGGAGCTCACCACGAGCACATCGGTGTGCTCGGCTGGCCCTGGCGTGGACGGAGTCGACGACGGCGTGTCTCGAACAGCTCCGGCCACCGTAGAGGAAGAAGAGGAAGAAGCGCTCGAGGGAGAGGCGCTTGGGTCCGCGTAGTTGTCGTAGTGGAAGAAGAGGACGTCGGGGAAGAAGCTAGACAATGTTGGCGAGGACGAGGACGACGCGGAGCTCGCCGGCGACGAGAGGGAGCTCTCAGATGCGCTCGGGCGTCGATGGTGGCAGCGGCTCTGGGGGATCCCAGCTCTCCCGACCGCGAGAGGGGAAAGGGAAGACCTAGGGGAAAGTGATGGACACGACCTGGGTTTAAAATCGGGGCTCGGCGCACGGCCTCAACGTCTGTGAGCTGACGGCCCGACGGTGAGCGTGTCGCGTGCTCTGCTTTTCTGACAAAGAAGACGGAGGTGAGGGAGATGTGACGCTGACGGGTGGGGCCACGCGCTCAGAGTGGCTACTGCACGACTGCTGCACCTGTAGCTGGGCCTGCGGAGGAGGTGGGCTGGCTGCGCTGTGGGTGGAGAGGGAAATGGGCCTCGGAGAGAGAGAGGGAGGAGGAGAGGCCCAGGTTGTTGCTGCTGGCTGCTGCTGTTTCTTCTTTTCTTTTTATTTCTTCAGACAGAAAAGAAAAGAATGCACATTAATAAAGAAGAAGAACTAGGGGAAAAGAAAAATACCCCTAAGCTTAGTGAATTATGCTCTATTTAAAAAATGGCTTGGACATTTTTAGATGCAGAAAAATAAAAGGAGTTTGAATTTAGGCCAAACTCTTGATATTTTAAAACCCAACCAAATCTTATTGCCATTATAGGAAAGTGTTACATTCGGGGCATTACACTACACATCTTCCCCTATCCAACAAGCTTGAGTTCATCGAAAACGGAGTTCATATGCTTCTTCTATTACGTTTTCGGTGTTGGAGGTTTTACCGATCTCTTTTGAGGAAGGGTTCTCTCCATTTTCTTATGGGCCTTTTCTCATTTGCTTCTTATTGTTATTTCTATCAAGATTGTGTTAGGCCATGTCTCTAGCTTTCCAACAAACTTGGTTTCGTTGAATTCGGAGTCCGTTTGCAAAAGTTATGTCAGTTTTGGTGTCCCTAGAAGGGCTGCAGCGGTACTACCGCAAATTGGAGGGGTACTACCGCTTGGAGGGGATGTAATTTTTTTACTTTTGTGGCTACTTCCGCTCCGGACCAAAAACTCGTCACAAGTCCAGCGGTAGTAGGCACGGATATAATTTTTTAGTACCGCTCGCAAGCAGTAGTACCGCTACCCTTAGCAGTAGTACCGCTACCCCTAGCGGTAGTACCGTGAGGTCAAGCGGTACTACCGCTTCGACGGTTCTTCTGTCCTTTTTGCCTCCTCGTTGTTGTGTTTCAAAGGGCTACTGTCGCCCTAGCGGTAGTACCGCTCCTTGGAGCGGTAGTACCGCTTGGTGCGGGCTGTGAGCATAACGGTTGGATTTTTCCCCACATATAAAAGGGGGTCTTCTTCCCCAATGAACCTTATCCTTTAAACTCGTGTTCTTCCCCCATTGTTGACCTTCTTTGAGCTTGCTATCTCTCGATCCCTCCATGGATTCTTGCTAGTTTTTGGGGGAAAAGAGAGAGGAGATCTAGATCCACATTTCCACCAATCAATTTCTCCTCTAGGTGAGGGGAACCCCTTGGATCTAGATCTTGGAGTTCTTGGTGTTCTCCTTCTTGTTCTTCCTCTCTTTTCCCTCCCTAGCATTAGTTGCTTTGGTGGGATTTGAGAGAGAAGGACTTGGGCACTCTTTGTGCCCTTGCCATTGCATTGGTGCATCAGTTTGAGTTATCTACGGTGATACGTGGAAGTGAAGTTGAGAAGCTTATTACTCTTGGGTGCTTGGTACCATTGAGCTTGTTCCTCTTGGGTGCTTGGGCGCCCTAGACGGCTATGGTCACCTCGGAGCCATATTCCATTGTGGTGAAGCTTCGTGGTGTCGTTGGGGAGATAGCCCCAACCTTGGTGTTCGGAGCTCAATCATTGTGGTGTAAAGCTTCGGGCAAGCGTCAGGGTCTCCAATTAGGTTGTGGGGATCGCCCCGAGCAATTTGTACGGGTTCGGTAACCGCCCCCAAGGGTTGCCATTTGTACGGGTTCGGTGACCGCCCTCAAGGGTCCCTTAGTGGAATCACGACATCTTGCATTGTGCGAGGGCGTGAGGAGAACGGTGGCCCTAGTGGCTTCTTGGGGAGCATTGTGCCTCCACACCGCTCCAAACGGAGATTAGCATCCGCAAGGGTGTGAACTTCGGGATACATAGTTGTCTCGCGTTCCTCGGTTATCTCTTACCCAAGCCCTTTACTTATGCACTATACTTTGTGATAGTCATATTGTTTCTTGTCATATATCTTGTTATCACCTAGTTGATTATCTTGCTTAGCATAAGTTGTTAGTGCACATAGGTGAGCCTAGTTGTTGTAGGTTTTGTGCTTGACAAATTAACCGCTAGGTTTATTCCGCTTTTGTTCAAGCCTAAACCGTAATTATTTTAAAGCGCCTATTCACCCCCCTCTAGGCGATATCCATGATCTTTCACTCGCACTACATGGTGTTTGAGAAACGGATGACCGAGACACAGTCTTTCAGAAGCATTTACTCTTTACCCCGGGTGGACTGGTACACCTACTCCCCCTACATCTGCTAGTTGATGACCCACAACCGTAAGGGATCTATTGCAGCGTTTTCGATAAGTAAGAGTGTCGAACCCAACGAGGAGCAGAAGGTATTGATAAGTGATTCTGAGCAAGGAATAACTGCAAGCACTGAAAGATAACTTTTTAGGGGTTTTCTTGATATAAGCAACAGGAAAGTAAAAGCGAGCAAAGTAAAAGGCACTGGAGAGTAACAAGTGGCCCAATCCTTTCTGAGCAAAGGAGAGGCCTAGCAACTGAACTTATAAAGGCTAAAGTGTTCTTGAGGACACACGGGAGAGGTAGTCATGTGCTTTCGCCATATTCCGTATCGGTACTATGTGATGTGTTGATAAGTGTTGAGTGGGTGGATCTATGCTAGTACACCCTCTATACTAAGATGAGTGCACTCTTATGATTAAACACCTTGCAATCATCCGCAAATACAAGATAGTATTTAAGGCAAAAGCCTAACCATAGCAATACGATCGATGATCCATTGTTCCCTTGTGCAAAAGCGTGCGAACTGGGGTTCAGGTTTCTGTCACTCCGGCAACCCACCGTAAGCATTCTTTGTACACAATGTATTCCCCTAGGTCCTTAATAAGGCGAAGTGTTGAGTGTTCGACTCACACAACACCACTAGGAAAATAACAACACAACTTAAGTATCAAACAACACATATTACTTCAACATCATATGACTACTAACAACAAGACTTCTCCCATGTCCTCAAGAACTAAAGTAACTACTCACAAGACATAAAAGAGATCATGATCAGTGGAGATAGATGGATGATAAACAATCTGGACACAATGATATTTCTCCAACAAAACTCAATAGCATTCACCACAAAGTAGTAATCAACACCGATAGAGTAGAGAGGATAGATAGTACGGATTACAACACAAGTTGCAATTGTGAGATGAGATTGGATGAAGATGGAGATGGTGCTGATGTTGGGGATGATGTTGATGATGATCTCGATGATGCCCGTGACGATGGTGATGAAGATGGCGATGATCTCCCCTTCCGGGAGGTGATCTCCTCGGCGGAATCTGCCCGCCGGAGATGGCTTTTCTTCTCTGTAGGTTTCCGCCACGGAGCGGCGGCGGAACTCTGTAAACTCTCCCCCTTTTAGGGTTTCTGGATGACGAGGAGTCTATAGGCCAAAGGGGGGGAGCCTGGAGTGGGCCAGGGGCTCCAGGCGCCCTCCCGGCGCGGCCAGGGTGGGGGCCGCGCCAGGTGGCCGCCTGGGCACCCTGTGGCCCCCCTCTGGTTGCTCTTTTGCGTATCTTGGTGATCCTTCTGGAAAATACCCTTCGTCGATTTTCAGGTAATTTGGAGGTATTCTTCTTCAGCAACTCAGCGTCCACTTTTTACCGCTGAATCCTGCGTCTGCTGCTTCGGCACCCGAAAGTTGCAAACTGTGTAAAATAGGCCAAAACAACATAAGAACATCATCGTAATGTGAAATATATCAATGAATAAGGATGAATTACGATATAAAATAGTGATGCATTTTGGACGTATCAACACCCCCAAGCTTAGACCTCGCTTGTCCCCAAGCGAATACTGAGCTCGGTAAACCTGTCCACAAGTTTAGAGAGTGAAGTGTCGATAAATAGAATACGGACAAGAAGCATCACAGTTTCTTCACCAAACTCAAATATCCTCAACAGCAATCTTCAAATCATAAGGCCCTTATAAAAGAGTGGTAACACTTATAATCGAAAGTAGGGCTAAGGAAACTCATCAAATCATGGCAAACATGTCCTTTGGTCAAAGAACAACTAATAGCTTTTACTTTTGCTCTTTCTCTTTATGTTTTGATGAGATTAATTGAAGCTTTTGAAAGAACATGTTATTAGGCAAGAAGTGAAAGTGTTAACACAAAGGAAGATGTTTGCTTTAGCTGGGCTTGACAAACAACTTACTTATCAAATGATAATGTCAACAAGGATATGATATGACAAATCTTAATGCAACTTTATATGAATGAATCCTCGTCAACATCAAATGTCTGCTCTCTTTAAGAATAGAAGGAAGTAGGAATAACTGACTCAACCTAAAACTAAGAGATAGGCCCTGCTCTAGGGAAGTAGGGAAAACTCATGTGCTATCCTTAAATCAAACAGAATGCCAAGTTTTTAGAGGCGCATGATTTGTCAACGAATGCTAATAGATAACTCAATTACTTCTCAAACTGGACAAGTTTCAAGGAACGGCTCCCGCACGGGGACGATCACATCCCCTTAATCTCCTTTGTTTATCACTGCCAAAGTTTTCTGATTTCTCATGAACAAAGCGTGAAGGAGGGTTTGTTTCTTGTATTATCTTTTATGAGCCGGGCGCACTCATGCCAGTTCATCCTCGTATTAGGGGTTTGCAGATTAGACATGCAATCCCGGGGTAAAACTTGTCCAATCTTAAAAAGATCATGAATTAACTACTACTTCCTCATGAGCTAAAACAGGGGCACAAAATAGAAGATTTTGAACATTTAAGGATAACACATAAATTCTATACTTTAGGAGGTGGTAGTGGAATACCACGAATAGAAAGGTATGGTGGACTCATATGGAAGGTATTGGTTTAAGGGTATGGATGCACAAGCAGAATTCCGCTTAGTACAAAGTTTAGGCTAGCAAAGGCTTTGAGAGAACATACAATTGATGATGACTAAGATGCAAAGCAATATAAAGCATAAACATTAAAATAAGCATAACACATCAAGTTGTCTTCCTTGTCAGCATAACACTTCAAGCATAATAACATAAAGGTTTTGGCTATGTCGCTACTTTAAGAAAATCATGCTTGTTGTTATGACCAAAGCTATGTTTGCCAAGATTAAATAAAGTTTTCAAAGCCATACCTGATATAATGTCAATACTCCCCATAAGAATCATCATATAAGGTCGATTGCGTGAAGAGAATACCGAGTGCAGCAAAGGAACCAATAGACTTCTCATTAATATTCCATCATAGACGACTCCACACTCATGGATATAATCTCTCCACAGAAGGAGTGATAGACCTCAATGCACACACCTATTTCATATAATAACCTCCCTAGACATGATACGACTCTACTTGACTCTAAAAGAGAAAAGATGAAGATAAAGATACCGGGCACTCCCCCAAGCTTGGAACAAGCCAAGGGGATGCCATTACCCAAGGAGATTGCACTCCTCATTCTTGTTGACGTTGATTCTTCAAATCTCTTATGACACAGCGAAGGGTTTGGTTTTGATAAAATTCCCAAAGGTTCAACCGGAAGGTTGTGCTTCAGGATAGCAGGTTGTCTCAAGAATATTTCATCTAGTTCATTTCTTTCCTGCATATGCAAATCATTCTCGTGGTCCTCCATATATTGCTGCAAAGGATCATTAGGGGGAATAGCAATAGAAGCAATACTTTCAATAATTTTATCATCACTAGGTAAATCGGTACCACGAGGCTGCTTAGAGAACTTAGAAAAGTTAAATTCATATGGCTCACCATTGAATTCAATAGAAACTTTACCTTTCTTGCAATCTATTATAGCTCCACAAGTTTTGAGAAAAAGTCTACCAAAAATAATAGGACAAAAATTGTCCCTCACTAAACCAAGTACTAGAAAGTCAGTAGGGTATTTTACCTTTCCACATAGGACTTCAACGTCTCTCACAATTCCGATAGGAGAGATAGTTGCTCTGTTTGCAAGATGAATGGTAACATCAACTTCTTCAAGTTCACAAGGTGAAATCTCACCGATGATCTCTTGATAAAGTGAATAGGGGATAGCTGAAAGTGCAACTAATCCCCGGGTGGTTTTGGCAATTAATAACAACATATATATCATTGAACTAATAGTTACTTGAGAATCATTTCAGAGAAGTTCAGTGATATGGGTATGGCAATGACTGAAGAAGTGGACCCCTCAAAATGCTAAGGCAAGCATTGGCAAAAGCTCAAGACTCCATTTTTGGTTTAGTGATCCAAGATCACATTGAGTCCATAGGAAAAGCCAATACTATTAAAAGGGGATGAGGTTGTGTTGATGATCTGGTTGCTCAAGTGCTTAGTGATATATCTCCTTCAACTATCAGCAACTTTCACTACAATACACACTCATAAGTAATCTCAGCAACTTTCACATTATTTGAACTTTCGGTCTGACCGAGTTGTCCACTTCGGTCTCACCGAGATTGCTCAATTATGTGTGTAACGGTTGGATTTTTGTGTGGAGGCTATATATACCCCTCCACCCCCTCTTCATTCGTGGAGAGAGCCATCAGAAAGAACTACCACTCCTACCTTACACTTTCTGAGAAGAGAACTACCTACCCTTGTGTTGAGATCAAGTTGCTTCACTCCCACCATATGAAACTTGATTTCTAACCTTCCCAAGTTGCTTTCCACTCAATCCTTTCTTCCACCATAGCCAAATCAGTGAGGAGAGTTGAGTGTTGGGGAGATTATCATTTGAAGCACAAGAGCAAGGAGTTCATCATCATCTACAACATCTATTACCTTTTGGAGGGTGGTGCCTCCTAGATTGGTTAGGTGTCGCTTGGGAGCCTCCGTCATCGAGATGTGGAGTTGAACCAAGAAGTTTGTAAGGGCAAGGAGATCGCCTACTTCGTGAAGATCTACCCCGAGTAAGGCTAGCCCTCCGTGGGCGTAGGCCATGATGGAATAGACAAGGTTGCTTCTTCGTGGACCCTTTGTGGGTGGAGCCCTCCGTGGACTCGCGCAGCCGTTACCCTCCGTGGGTTGAAGTCTCCATCAACGTGGATGTACGATAGCACCACCTATCGGAACCACGGGAAAAATCACCGCGTCTCCAAAATTGCGTTTGCTCTTCTCCACCTCTCTTTACTACATGTGCAATTTACTTTCCGCTGCCTATACTCTAGAATTGCATGTGTAGGGTGATTCTTGACTTGATCATAATTGTGAAACTACCAAAAACTGTTCTTTGTCAAAAGGCAGAATTTTTATATTTACAAGTAGTCTAATCACCCCCCCTCTAGACATACTTTCGATCCTACAAGTGGTATCAGAGCTTTGGTCTCCATTGTTTTGGTTTCCATTGCATTGGACTCCATAAGCTTGGTTTCACAACCTAGGAGAGTATGGCGTCTAGTGAGGGTAATTATCGTAGAGGTCCTTACTTTGATGGTACAAATTTTGCTAGTTGGAAGCATAAAATGAAAATGCATATTCTTGGTCATAACCCAGCCGCATGGGGCATTATTTGTGTTGGTATGCAAGGTGAATTCTTCGAGGAAGGAAAAGTTCCGGATCGCGAAGCTACACCGGAAGAGTTGCGGATGTTGCAAAACAATGCTCAAGCTTGTGACATTCTCTTCAATGCTTTGTGTCCCGAGGAGTTCAACAAAATCAGCCGTCTTGAAAATGCTAAAGAGATTTGGGATACTTTGGTTGAAATGCACGAAGGTACTGAGTCTGTGAAGGAATCAAAGCTAGATATTCTTCAAGGTCAACTTGACAAGTTCAAGATGAAGGATGGTGAAGGAGTCGCTGAAATGTACTCTAGGCTTGCTCTCATCACAAATGAGATTGCCGGCTTAGGAAGCGAAGAAATGACCGACCGATTCATCATCAAGAAGATTCTCAGAGCCTTGGATGGAAAGTACGACACCGTGTGCACTTTGATCCAAATGATGCCAAACTACAAGACTCTCAAGCCAACTGAAGTCATTGGAAGAATTGTTGCTCATGAGATGACACTTAAGGATAAGGAAGAGCTTCACAACAAGACAAGTGGTGCTTACAAAGCTACAAGTGATGCTCCCACAACCTCAAGTGACAAGTTAATTTCCAATGAAGAGATAAGCCTAATGGTTAAGAACTTCAACAAATTCTACAAGAATAGAGGCAAAGAGAGAAGCTCAAAGTCTAGATCATATGATGAAAAGAGATCTTCTAGTCGTGATCGAAACTGCTACAATTGTGGAAGACCCGGACACTACTCAAATGAGTGTACGGCTCCCCACAAGAGAAGAGAAGAATCTCCAAGAAGAAGATCAAGAGATGAGTCACCTCGGAAAGAGAGAAGGAGTAGAGATGATCGTTATGAACGAAGACCCTCTCGAAGAAGCAAGGATTCGGAGAGGAAAGACAAGTCATCAAGGAGCTACACAAGAAGAAGACATCAAGCTCATGTAGGTGAATGGGTCTCCGGCTCCGACTCCGACAATCAATCCGATGGAAGCTATCACTCCGACTCCGACTACAGTCAAGATGAAGGTGTTGCCGGTCTTGCTCTCGTATCCTCCAACTCCAACTCCTACGACTTATTTGATTCACCAAATGAGGGAATTGGAAGATGCTTCATGGCTAAAGGCCCCAAGGTATCACACCCTGAATTCATTGACTTCAATAGTGATGAGGATGACTTTCTTGGTGAAGATGAGCTCTTGCATGATAAATCTAGTGAGCTTAGTAACGATGAAAATGCTAGTAGTCTTTATAGTCGAGAAGAGTCGAATGACAATGCTATGAAGGAGATTGAGCGTCTAACTAAAGAACTAAACACTCTTAAGTTAGCTCATGAAACAACTCAAGAAGATCATAGAGAGCTCTTAAGATCTCATGAGAAGCTACGCTTCGAGAAGCTCACTCTAGAGCAAGAACATGAGTTTCTAAAAGCAATCAATGATGATCTTCGAAAGAAGAGTTCTTCATATCTTGCCAAACGACTTCTCTTGTCTAATTTCTTGCCAACCATTAAGACTAAGCATGACAAGCATAAGAAAAATTCTTCCTCTAGCAGTAACAATAACCATGTTAAATCTAATATTGTTGCTTCTAGTAGTTCTCTTGATTCCACTAACAATGTTTCAAGCCAAGTTACACTTGAGCAAGAGAATAGTTTATTGAAAGGGATCATAGAGAAAGGTGTCTACAAGAGTCTTGCCGGAAGCAAGAACTTTGAGGAAATTGTTCGCAAGCAAGGAAGGCACCGGAAGAATCAAGGAATTGGTTTTGAGCGAAAGTTCAACGCCGAAGGTGTTGAGTGGGAAGAAGGTCAATATCCTACTCCACAGTTTGTTTCTCAAAAGGAGAAGTATGATCCTACTTCTTCCAATGTGGAACAAGCTCAAGATGACCTTCCACCACAAGACCACAAGCTAAAAGCCAAGGACAAGCTTCAAGAGGAGATTGATGCATTCATTGAAGCACCTCAAGCCATGGTCGAGTGGGTTCCCAAGGACACGTCAAGTTCTACTTCGTCAAGCTCAACTACAACCCCAAGGATTCCCATCAAGATGATGTGGATCCCGAAGAAGAAGAACTAGAAGGTTCTTGAGGGTGACTCCGCCAACATACTTCACTCACATTCATTTTGGCAACTTGTGCAATCAACTTCCACATCATGCACTAGTTCATGGAGTCACAAACCCTCTTGTTGGTAAGTCAAGGGACAAGGTAATCATTGCTTTCATGGACATCATCTATTGTGAACTTCAATCTATGTCTATGGATATCCTTGTTTGTTCCTTGTGGGACTAACCCATGTAGGAATTGAAAGTGCCCTAATCCAAAGGATAGCTCCCAACTCTTGATGATCTACATCAACATTGAGCATCCACATCTTCAACATCTACATGAAGTCTTCTACGACAACCCAAGGTTAGTTTGACCCTTTAAAAGGGGTTCTCACATCTAGGGGGAACTTTGCTCTAAAAAAATTGAGCTAAAGCATCTCCAAATGATGTGAACACATCAATGCTTTATGTAAAAGTGGTAACCCCACTTGTGCTTAAACGATGAGTATGACCTATGATCGAATGTTCTCATTTGGCTCCTAAGTCAAAATACTCATATAAAGATGACCTAGTCATCGACAAATTGTGTGCTAGTAGCTAGAGTGTTGTTTGTGCATGTTTGACACATATTTCATTTGCTATCTTATTGTGTGAGCATGTTGAATGCATGATTTTATCCATTCGAGGACATCCATTTGTTGTTTTGGTTGTTTTGAATTTTCTGGCCAAATGGATGGACAAGAATGCCTAAGTACCTCCCCTAGCTATCTATGCTTTCTTGTCTCAAATTCTATTCATGCTTATATCACAAACTTTGAACAAGTCATTTTCGGACCCTCCGAGTGAGGAGCACTCGGAGCCACCGATCCGTCAAGGGCTAACTTCCAAAACCTTCTAAGTGATTTTCGGTCAGACCAACTTTCTCAAACTCGGTCAAACCGAAAGCATTTAGACTGATCTAGGTTTCATCTCGGTGAAACCGAGTTCTAAATCTCGGCGTGACCGAAATGCGTAACTGCATAGCAGTTATCCATCTCGGTGTCACCGAGTTTTCCAACTCGGTCCCACCGACAGCAAAGGGATATATATACTGAGGGCAGCGCGCGTTGATTATTCCTTCAAACGTTTTCGCTCCCACGTCCCTCGCTGCCGTCGCCCTTATCTCCGGATCGTCGCCGTCGTCGCCTGTGCGCCCTCGCCGCAGGTCTCCCTCGCCGTCAACGGATTTCTTCTCCGCGCCGTTGCCGCCGTAGAGGGACTCCACCAAGTTAGGGTGAGTCTCGATCCCACTCGTGCTCCCATCTCCGATCCAATGCACGTTTGGTTTGCCCTGGCCACGATTAAAATTCTCTTTTACACCAGATCGGTTCGTTTGAACTAGTTTCGAGTAAAATTCTTAGGGTTAGGTTTCCACGGAATACATCTCGGTGAAACCGATTTTAAAATCTCGGAATGACCGATTCGGCCTCTGGCCATTGCACTGCACCTTTCGGTCCAACCGAGTCGTGCAAATCGGTGTGACCGAAATATAGTCTTAGTGAAACCCTAGTGTTTCGGCAGGACCGAAACCCACTTCGGTCAAACCGAAAGTGGTGTGTAAAGTTTCTGTTATACACTTCGGATTCACCGAAACTGAAAATCGGTCTGACCGAAATGCCTTCTGTGAAAACTTAAAACTAAAATTTGAACTCATTTTTTGCAAAACTTCTGCAGTTTGTGATAACTCTTCTTCTCTGCCTATACCTTATCTATTCACAGGTTGTTAGCCATGTCAGATGCCAGTGACAGTCAGAACAGGTCAGAGTCACCTTTTGCAGATATTCCTGAGGCAGACACTAGTCCTGAGGCTAGTAGTCCAGTTGATGATGGTGAGAGGAGTACACCTAGTGGCTTGCCTCCTGCAACCACCAGAGCTAGAAAGGAGAGGAATTCTGATGATGAGGATTCTGATTTTGTAGCTGAGGAAGAGGTATCCTCCAAGCCTAAGAGAAAGGTTGTTGCCAAAGAGCAACAAGGTCAGCAGTCAAAGAAGGGCACCAGCAAAGTCAAGCAATCAGCTGTTGCCAAGAAGCTGAACTTGGGAGAACCAGCCCCAAGCAAAGTGAAGAAAACCTCCAAGAGGAAGAGGGTAGTGTATACTGATCCTCATGCAGATGCAGAAGTTGAGGATGAAGAAGAAGAAGCACCCCAGCCTGCTCCTCAGAAGCAGAAGCTCATGGGTGATGCCATTAGAGCTGGAGCCACTTCAAAGCCCAAGAAGTCTGCTCAAGCCAAGGCAGCTCCAGCAAAGCCTGCTGCCAAGCCCAAGAGGACTACCAGGAACATTCCAGCATCTGAGAAGAACAAGGGTGATGTGCCACCATCTGAGTCTGATGAGGAAGGACAAGTGTTGCTGAAACTCCGTCCAAAACTGCCACTTCACAACGATGCTCATCCTCAAGCCGAGGATATGAAGGCAAGGAAAGATAGAGGTCTCAGGCTATGGAGACAAACTGATCCATATGCCGTGAGGAGAAGGACTGCTGTAGACCCCAGATTCCACACCAGAGAGCAGCAGGACTTCTATGAGACTGTGCTGATAGACAAGAAGCCAATAGTTGCAGATACCAGATACGTTGACTGGAAATACATTGATAGTGAAGAGCACAGAGACTTCTTTCCCCATGTGCATGAAAGCTTCACTGCATGTGGAGTTGCTGAGTTTGTGGGTCAGACACTGACAGATTGGAACGACGAGATGATTATGCAATTCTATGCCACAGCTCATTTCTATCCTGATGGGAAGATCACCTGGATGACTGAAGGTCAAAGGTTTTCTTCTTCTGTTGAAGAATGGGCAGAACTTCTGAATGCTCCAGTGCAACGAGAGGATGACATTGATGTCTATGGGATTCCAAAGAAGAACCATGATTCCATGAAGAACATGTACAAGGAGATCCCCGCAGCAGATTTGGAAGTGTGGAAGCTCGGCTCAGTCTACTATCTCCAGGCAGGTTTACCTACCACTAACACTATTCTGAGGCATACCTTGATGCCCAAGTCTGGAGATCATCGCATGATCAGAGGGTATTCTATCAACATGCTGCATATACTTGATGAGAAGGCACCTTTCAAGGTGATGGACTTGATGGTAGAGACCATTAAGAGGACTGCAGCTGACCAGAAGAGGTCATGTGGATTTGCCCCGCAGATTCAGATGCTTATCAATGCCAAGTTTGGCATGGGCAAATTCCTGTTGGATAGGAAACACTTACCCCTGCAGCCAGAGCATGAAGACAATGTTGTTGTGATGGACGAGGAGGATCCAACATCTATTGAAGGTCAAGCCAAGATTGAAGCTGCTAGGAAAGCCAAAGCTGATAAAGAGGCAGCAGCAGCAGCAGCTAAACCAAAGAGCTTCGGAGAGCAGATTCTTGATGCTACCCAAAGGATTGAACAACGCCTGGCCAGCATTGAACAATCTCAGGAGAGCTTAGAGAGGATTGTTGACGAGAAGATCCATGCTCTGGACGTGAAGCTGACTGAAATTCAGGTGACCGTCAACAAGCTTGAGGCAGACATGGAGGAAGCAAAGCAGGACAAGGCAGAGCTCATGCAGGATGACTTAGTCCAGGATTCTCAGCGACAGACTGCTCCGATTCCCAGAGGATCCCGATCAGCTGCTATTCCAGTGACTGACACCAGGACTACCGCTTCAGCACCTCCCACAGCTCCAGCAGTCACTCCAGCCACAGCTCCAGTATCCACTCCTCCAGCGCAGAGATCAGCTGAAGTCTTCGCCGATGCCGTCATATCTACTCCGACATCTACCCAGACGGGAGCCGCCAGCAGAGCCCACAGTGACGTTTAGCTCTATGCTTTTTCAAACTTTTTGGTAACTTGTTGCCAAAGGGGGAGAAATTGTATAGATCATAGGGCTTCGAGAGAGAGAGAGTGCTCTTTCGTTCTTTTGCGGTTTCTTTGAGATACTTTTGGTTTTCGAAACTTTCAGTGTGCTTGATACTACGTTTGATGCTACCTTATTGAGTGCTTAGTCATACTATGCTTTAATGTGTGCTTAATGCTTATCATATGCTATTCCTATCTTGTATGGCTATTTACTCATGTCTTGGTGATTGGGTGCATGCTTTTCATTCTTATCATTTTGTGCGCTCCACCAAGATGTATGTGACATGGAAGAGTGACCCATGATCCTAATCGATTGTGCATTTGCATTCAAACGCAAATTTTAAATAATGCACAAATTTAGGGGGAGCTCTTGCTTATCACATACTTCTCAAAGCGATGATATTATTCATTGATTATATCCTTTGTCGAAGCTTTGATCTATATGTTGTCATCAATTACCAAAAAAGGGGAGATTGAAAGTGCAACTAATCCCCGGGTGGTTTTGGCAATTAATAACAACATATATATCATTGAACTAATAGTTACTTGAGAATCATTTCAGAGAAGTTCAGTGATATGGGTATGGCAATGACTGAAGAAGTGGACCCCTCAAAATGCTAAGGCAAGCATTGGCAAAAGCTCAAGACTCCATTTTTGGTTTAGTGATCCAAGATCACATTGAGTCCATAGGAAAAGCCAATACTATTAAAAGGGGATGAGGTTGTGTTGATGATCTGGTTGCTCAAGTGCTTAGTGATATATCTCCTTCAACTATCAGCAACTTTCACTACAATACACACTCATAAGTAATCTCGGACCAACCGATTTTCCAAACTCAGTCACACCGAGATGAACTGTAATGCCCAGGATGGAATTATACCTCCTACGTGTCGAGGCACGACTTAAAGGCATAAGTCCATCCTAGAATGATCTCAAGTTTGGTAATCTTTGCACAACTCATGTAAAAGAGGGATAGTAAACTGAAAATAGTTGGCTTACAATCGCCACGTCACAGAATAACAGTACAAGTCTCAAACATCATACAATAAGATCACTACAACCCTCTAAGGGCAAAAGCCAAATGTCAAAGTACCAAACTCAGATAAATAAAACAACCACAGGCGGATCGAATCCTAGTAAGAGTCTCCACTACTGATCGTCCGGGTAGCGAACGTAGTACCGACTACGCTCCTCGTCGTACTCCCAATCCAGCTCGGTGCCATCACCTGGATAGCTCACAGCTGGACCTGCATCTGGTGTGTGAAGTAACTGTGAGCCACAGAGGACTCAGCAATCCCGTTTCCGGGTAACAGAACTATCAAAGCCTTTAGGTGAGGGAAAGGCTGAAGAAAGAAATGAGGTGAAGGAACAACAAAGAGTCTGCAGCAGCAACTAGCACTAACTTACGCGAGAGAGAGCGAGAAGAGAAGGCAAAGCGAGAAGTGATCACTAAGTGATCCTAGCTACAAGCTCACAAGCATAACCCCTCCGTGTTCAACTCCCGAATCCCGATTCGGAAATTGACAGTCACGGAACACACACTGGTAGTGTATTAGCATCATTGTGTCAAGTTATCTACAACCGGAATTAACAAGCTCCCATCTGCCACATAACCGCGGGCACGGCTTTCGAAAGTTCAAACCCTGCAGGGGTGTTCCAACTTGACCCATTACAAGCCCACGATCCGCGGAGTCGCAACTCCAAAGTGGGAAGACCCGAGTATCCTCGGAATCCCGTGCTCAAGTTAAACCGAACTAAGGTAAGGCTAATCCAGCAAATCCTCCCGGCGTGTCGACACCCTGATAGTAGCCGCGCGTATCTAGGTCTCAGGACACGTCCGGATGAGCAGTATGTACAGATACCGAAGATCCCAGCGAACCGGGTGGTATCCGCAAGTGGCTCTAGGTTGGACCAACACTCAAGTCGAGCACTGGCCCAGGGGGTTGAATTAATTAAGCCTCGGGTTAATTACTCCCTCGGAAAGGTTTTAGTTGTTTAGGCAAATAGTACCAAGGTTGGGACTTGCTGGAAAAGACTTAGCACTTAGCGGTTTATCAAGGGGGTCCCATACACCCCAACCGTGTTAGGAACGCATAATCAAGGAACATAAAACCGGCTTATACGGATCCTAACGGCATGAGTGGAACAAAACACCAAGCAAAAGGCTTAGCCTTCCACCCTTGCCAATATATAGGTGATTTCAAATTAAGCATTATATATAGTGTGATATAACCCAACCAAACTTCAACATGGAGCAAGCATCTTCACTTCACCTGCAACTAGCAACGCTATAAGAAGGGCTGAGCGAAGCGTACTTAGCCAAGCAACGGTTTGCATAGGTAGGGTGGTTAAACATGGCAATTGGTTACAAGTAGGAGGCTGACAAGAAGAACATGGGCATCGAGGCAAAACTATAGATCGAGACTACTAGCAAAATAGACAAAGATAGTAATGTTATCGGGGTTCGGTCATCTTGCCTGAAGAGAAGACGTTCGGATCAAAAGAAGGGTCCTCGTGCTCAAACTCGTTGGAAACCTCGTGCTCAACCTCGTTGGAAAACTCGTGCTCAACTTCGGGCTCTAAACAAGACAAACACACCAAGCACCAATCAACACGATGCAATGCGCACTCGAAAAACATGTATGCATGATGGATGCACTAGTGAAGCACATGGAGCACGGAAAACATCACTGAAGCAAAACACCTCAAAACAAGATAACAACCTGATATTATTAATCTACACAGAAAATCACCCAAGTTTGATATAAGATTCGCTGAAATCGGAGTTACGGGCTAAAAGTTATGCCCGAAACAAGATTTGAGCGAAAACTGCAAAATACAGCAACATAGCATCTTGGGAGCTCAAAATAATTAATCTACAGCACCCAAAAAGCATGGCAAAGGACTTGAACATAAACTAGATATAATGTACAGCAACTAGGTCCAAAGTGCACCCCCAACGGAGTCACGGATCACTAGCAATGATCTTGGACATATTGAACTTTGAAATAAAATTCTGGCAGCAGAATTTTATTGAAAGTTTGGAGCAAAAGAAAAACATGCTACAGCCACTCAAATGGACATGTGAGGACATGGATGGAAAGACAACAATATATACTTCATGGAACAATCAAAATCCACCCCAAAACTATCATGCTTTGTCCTACAACATCACACGAACATGGCATCGGAACGTTACAGATTTCAGACTTAGTGAAATTTCACTAAGTCCTAAAACAGCAACATCACTCAAGCATCAAAAAGAGCAAGTTTAAGACACATCTAAACTAAACATGGCAAAGGGTAAGCACCTCATCAAAATACATATGACGGTGACCCCGATACACACAAGCATGCATCAATGTGGTGAACACACCGATTACAACGAGCTCAACAACATGGCATTTCATAACAAGTAAAACACAACATATGAACATGGCATCTTGCAAGGATGATAACAAGGAAATAATACATCTACCATGCAACCTATCACACCCAACACGTAGTTCGTGGCAAGACGAACACGTGGACATGTCATTTGCTTCGTTTGGACAAACGAGCTAAAAGATATCACATGTCAAAGGTGGCATGAAAAAAACACATAACAGCAGTTTATATCATCTTACACTCTTGCAACAGCAAAACAAGGTCCTAGATGATCTCTAACATGCATGACAACAACAGGTAAAACGTAGAGGGCATCGCCACGAACATCTGGACATGCTACACGCTCAAAACGGAGCAACAGGTAAAAAGTTATGCATGGTCAAACTAGGCATCTCAGATCAGGAAAAACAGGGGCTTAGGGAAAAGTCAACCTCTCCAGATCTGGTGAACAGTGTTGGGCCTCGGTGAACAGTGGCGGCTGAGCCCAGATGAACAGTGGTGCAGCGGATCTGGCCCGTGGGGCGGTGCGGCGACCGGCCCGGCTGGGCTGGCGCGGGCGGCGGCCCGCGAGAGGCGAGAGGCGAGGCCGGCCCAGCCGCGCTGGCTGGCGAGCGGCGGCGAGGGGCCCTGGCGCGGCCACGCGGGCGGCCTGAAGCTGGCGGCTGGCCCAGCCGCGGGCGAGGCGAGGCGGAGGCCGGGTGGCGCGGTAGGCCGAGCGGAGATGGGCCGTCGCGCGGGGAGGACTCGCGAGGCGAGGCGGAGGGAGACCTGGGCCTGCGATCTGCGGCGAGAGCGCTCGGTCGCGGCGACGATCTGGTCCCCGCCCGACCTGGCGAGCGGCCCGGCTCGAGCCGGCCGAACGACCGACGCGGATCGGCGCGCGGGAAGGCGCTGCGGTGCTGCGTTGACTCCGAGGGAGCGCTGCGGCGGCGTGGATCGAGGGGATCCTTCGGGATCCCGAGCTGATTTTTGGATCTGAGATCTGAAAGAAAGAAAAAAAAGATAGAGGGAAGGAGGAAGAAGAAGGGGACAAGCCAAATAGACTAGGGGTCTATTTAAAGCAGTTTTAGACTAGGGTTTGGAGGCTAGGGTGTTTAGGAGTCCTCCGATCGTGATCCAACGGATCCGATCGCGGGGATGATTTTAAAAGGACTAGACGGAGATAAAAGAGAGCAGTAGGGGTATTTCCGGGACACGAAGTGAAGGCACATCGGACCCACACGGACAACGGAGGGAAAAGTCAACGGAGTCCAAACGAGACGAGATTTGAGAGGCGGGTTGCACACAACAAAACAACAACACACAACACAACCTCGCGGCACACCGGTAACGAAAAACGCCCGAACAACAAAGAAGGCCTACGGGACGTCACGGACACGTGAGGGAGCTCCGGAACACGAAACGGACAACGGGAAGAAACGCCACGAACCGGAAACAACCCACAACACAAATGCAATGCAATGCACATGTCTACATGATATGAATGAAAGCCACACACTCACACAACAAAACGACGAAAGCCCGAAAGACAAAGAACCCGAAATGGAAATAGATGAAGCCGGAGATATATTATATACCCAAAAGGGAAAGTATTACATCCGGGGCATTACAAACTCTCCTCTACTACAAAAAGATCTCGTCCCGAGATCTAGGACTGGAAAAAGGAAGGGTACTCGGAACGAAGATGATCTTCTCGTTCCCAGGTAGCTTCTCGGTCTGTGTGATGTGACCACTTGACTTTCAGAAACTTGATGGTCTTGTTGCGAGTCTTGCGTTCAGTTTCTTCGAGAATTGCAACTGGATGCTCTCTGTAGGAAAGGTCTTGTTGAAGATCAATCTCCTCAAACGGAATCATTCGCTCAGGTGCCTTGAAGCATTTGCGAAGCTGAGACACATGGAAGACATCATGAACATTTGCAAAGTTGGAAGGGAGCTCGAGCTGATAGGCTAGATCGCCTCTTTTGCCAAGAATTTTGAAAGGACCGACGTATCTAGGAGCAAGCTTTCCTTTGATACCGAACCTCTGGGTTCCTTTCATCGGAGAAACTCGGAGATATACATGATCACCGATGTCGAAAGCCAAATCACGATGCTTTCCGTCATAGTAACTCTTCTGACGCGACTGAGCGGCCTTGAGATTCTCACGTATGACTTTGCACATTTCTTCGGCTTCAGAGATCAAATCATTGCCAAGAAGTTGACGTTCACCTGTTTCAGACCAGTTGAGAGGGGTACGGCACTTTCTGCCATAGAGAATTTCAAACGGTGCTTTGCCTGCACTTGCTTGAAAGCTGTTGTTGTACGAGAATTCTGCAAATGGAAGACAGTCTTCCCATTTCATGCCGAAAGAGATGACACAGGCTCTGAGCATATCTTCAAGGATCTGATTCACACGCTCGACTTGACCACTAGTCTGAGGGTGAAAAGCAGTGCTGAACCTGATCTTCGTGCCCATGGCGGACTGAAAGGAGTCCCAGAACTTTGATGTGAACAAGCTGCCACGGTCTGAGGATATCACTTGAGGAATGCCATGTAGGGACACAATTCTGGAAGTGTACAGCTCTGCAAGTTGAGCTGCATTGATTGATTCTTTGACTGGAAGAAAATGAGCGACTTTGGTAAGCTTGTCGATCACCACAAAGATAACATCATTGCCTCGCTTGGATTTAGGAAAGCCAGTGACGAAGTCCATTTCAATATGGTCGAACTTCCACTCAGGAATAGGAAGAGGTTGGAGAAGACCGGCTGGACGTTGATGTTCTGCTTTCACTCTTCTGCATACATCACATTCATTCACGAATTGGGCAATTTCCCTTTTCATGCGTCTCCACCAGTAAGATTGCTTGAGGTCTTGATACATCTTGGAACTGCCAGGATGAATGGAAAGGAGAGAATCATGAGCTTCTTCCATTATGAGCTTCCTGAGATCACCTTTGGGAACAACGAGTCTGTCCTCGAAGAACAAGGTATCTCTCTCATCCACACGGAAGCACTTATATTTTGGAGTGCCCTTTGCAATCCCATGTTTCACCTTCTTCACCATGGTATCACTGAGCTGGGCCTCACGGACTTGATCTTCCAAGGTAGGAGCAATTTGGAGATTTGCAAGAAAACCCTGCGGAACAACCTGAAGGTTGAGCTTCTTGAAAGCTTCACAAAGCTCAGGCTGGTGTGGCTTGATAAGAAGGCTGTTGCAATATGCTTTTCTGCTCAAAGCATCTGCAATCACATTCGCCTTGCCTGGAGTGTACTCAATGCTGGGGTTGTACTCTTGGATCATCTCGACCCAACGAGTCTGGCGGAGGTTCAGATGCGGCTGTGTGAAGATGTACTTCAAGCTCTTGTGATCAGTGAAGATGTCGACCTTTCTGCCCAACAACAGATGTCTCCACGTAATCAGAGCATGTACCACAGCTGCTAGCTCGAGATCATGTGTGGGATAGTTCTTCTCAGCTGGCTTGAGCTGACGTGAAGTGTATGCCACAATTCTCTTCTCTTGCATAAGCACACCACCAAGACCTTGAAGAGAAGCGTCACAGAACACTTCATAGGGCTTGGATTCATCAGGAGGAATCAGAACTGGAGCTGAGACAAGCTTCTCTTTGAGGGTTTTGAATGCCACTTCACACTCGGGAGACCAAAAGTATTTGACATTCTTCTGAAGGAGGTTGGAAAGAGGCTTGGCAATCTTGGAGAAGTTCTCCACAAACCTTGTGCAATAGCTGGCAAGACCCAGAAAACTGCGGAGCTGCTTGACGTTCTGAGGAGCTTCCCAGTTGACAATTGCTTCAACTTTCTCGGGATTAACCGCAATACCGTCAGCTGAGATAATGTGGCCCAGGTAGAGAACCTTATCGAGCCAGAACTCGCACTTGGAGAACTTGGCATAGAATTTATGCTCTCTGAGTCGATCAAGAACCAGACGCAAGTGCTTTTCGTGATCTTCTTCATTCTTGGAAAACACCAGAATATCATCCAGATACACAAGCACGAATTCGCCAGTATAGGGGTTGAAGATGTAATGCATCATCCTTGAGAAGGTAGGAGGAGCATTGGCGAGACCGAAGGACATGACGGTATACTCATATGAACCGTAGCTCGTTCTGAAAGCCGTCTTGGGAATGTCTTCCTCGCGAATGCGAATTTGATGATAGCCCATTCGGAGGTCAAGCTTAGAGAATACTTTAGCTCCTTTGAGCTGCTCAAAGAGTTCATTGATGTTGGGGAGCGGATACTTGTTCTTAATCGTCTTCTTGTTCAGCGGCCGGTAGTCAACACAGAGACGCTCCGTGCCATCTTTCTTCTTGACAAATAAGACACCACAGCCCCACGGAGATGTACTCGGTCTGATGAGACCCATACGCTCCTGTTCATCCAACTGTTTCTTCAATTCCTTCAATTCATCTGAAGAGAGCTTGTAAGGACGCCGACAAACAGGTTCGGTGCCCGGCTCGAGTTCAATGACAAACTCCACCTGACGGTGTGGAGGCATGCCTGGAAGTTCTTCTGGAAAGACGTCTTGATATTCATTCACCACTGGAATTTGCTCTATGGCATTAATTTCACCCTTATCATTAAGAGAGAAAAGCCGAATAGTATTATCCCTGGAGGCGAAGATAATCACATCTTCATCAGAATGAGTCATCTTGACTTCCTTCTGGGCACAATCAATGTGAGCATCGTGCTGAGAAAGCCAATCCATTCCGAGAATGAGGTCAATATCAGAATGACCAAGAACCACCGGATTAGCCAGAAATCGATAATCACCCATGCGGATAGAAACATTCGGAACAAAGTTGTTGGAGTTCATGAGCAAACCCGGAGAAAGCACAGACATCGGACTCGGCAAAGCTTGCAATGGCATATCATGTGACAATGCAAAAGGTCTTGACATGAAAGAATGTGAAGCACCTGAATCGAACAAAACTTTAGCTGGAAAAGAGTTCACTGAGAGGTTACCCAAAATGACATCAGAAGAAGCCTCTGCTTGTGCTGCATTCATCAGATTGACCCTGGCAGACTTTGGATCATGCTTGACAATAGCTGAACTCATCGGTGGTGGAGGAGGAAGACGCTTCGGATTCGGGCATCTGTTGGCATAGTGACCCTTCTGAGTGCATTTGTTGCAAGTCACTTCTGAGAGAGGACGGAACTGAGAGCCACTGGACTTGGAGCCTTGAGACTGAAACTGCTTCTTCGACTGGTTGCTTGGGTTGGGTGGGTGGGAGAAACCACGACCACTAGAGTTCTTGTTGTTGGAGTTGTTGAAGTTGCTGGAGTTGTTGTATGGAGCTCGAATCATTGGAGGAGGAGGAAGCCAAAATTTCTGTTGTTTCGCAGCCAACTGAGACGATGAGGTAGAGTGAACAGCATCTCGAATTCTCTTCTTAGAAGCCTCCATCTTAAGCTGAGCTGCTTCTTGTTTCAAAGCCATATTATAGAACTTATCGAATTCGTCTGGCTCGAACAGAGTGAGAGCAAGCTGAAGTTCATCTTTGAGACCTCCACGGAACTGATAGATTTTGCTCTTTGCATCAGGAATGTCTTGCTTTGCATAGCGAGCGAGGTTTTGGAACTTGACATTATACTGATAGACTGTCATGGAGCCCTGCTTGAGGTTGCGGAATTGCTCACGCATACCCTCGATAACACTTGTAGGAATGTGATGCGAGCGGAAATCCCTGCAGAAATTCTCCCACGAGATCACTTGACCCGGCCTTGAGTCTTTGTACTGCTGCCACCAGTCAGCTGCTTGATCTTTCAGTTGGAAGGCTGCAAACTTCACATAGTCATCTTCTTTCACGTTACTGCACTCAAAATGCTTCTTGATATCGGTCAACCAATCCTCAGCATCAAGAGGGTCGACACAGTAACTGAAAGCTTTAGGATTGTTAGCCAGGAACTGGTTGAGGGTAGCATGGTGCTGCTGGAAGAAGTTGCCTTGGTTCATTGGAACACCCTGATTAGCTTGATTAGCTTGATTAGCTTGCATCATCTGCATCATCTGCATCATCAACTGAGTGTTCTGAGCAGTAGTCTGCATAATTGCTCTCCAAGCCTCAGGCGGAGGAGGAGGTGAAGGAGGACGTTCTGGAACCTCTTCACCCTCTGGGTTGGCATTCGGAACCCTTTTCGGAGCCATCCTGTAAGAGATGACCACGAATCAGCAATTGATTGACAAAAGGAATAAGCTAAATCAATGGAATGAATTGCAACAAGTCTTCACAATAATCATTCGAACAATAAGAACGAATGAAATCATCCGAACAAGAGGAACGAATGAATTTCTCAGTTAATTGGTAACATCAGTCTTCACGAGAAGCCACATAGGGATCAAAAGGATAAAATAATAAAACAACAAGGTACGGAAAGGAACAAACACAAGAGAGGAGTTTCGTCCTAACATCTTCGTGCTGAAAGCATATGAACGTGTTACGAAAAGGTTTTGCAATCCCCGGATCAGCATAGCCAAGGACCCTTTAAGATGCAACTCCTGATAGTAACCTCGGTCATATAACTCCTTCACTCAATGTCGAACCCCGAACTCACTAACCTGCATTCGTTGGAAGAATGCCTACGATCTACTGGATAAAACCCACCTATAGCTTTCCGAAAGATTCCAGTTATGCAATCAGGTGTTGGGGATACACGGGAAGCACCGCGCAATCAACTCTAACCTACATCCAGGTGTATCCATCCTTCAACACATAACCAGTCTTTCTCGGAAACTGTGTACCTCGGACCTTCGAAAAGCATCCACTATAACAAGCTATGGCAATACTCCCGAACTACCTCCCCAGTACTGGGTGATGTCGGGGTTATCGTGCCACTGGCCGTATAGGGGAGATTTTCGATGTCGGCCGTCTTAAGTATTTAGTACTGTCGCGATATGCTTGTTACAGTGATACCCCGAAGCTCAACTCCTCGGTAACAGGAGGCATCGAGAACAATATCCTTGTCACAAGAACATCGAAACAATCCCAGAATACTCGCGGGAATCCTAAAAAAAATTTTGTGCAAATTTTGAAGATAGGAGAGACAAGAGTAGACGTCAGGAGTCCTCACCAGAGAGAAAAGGGGATGAGAAGCAAAGAATCCTACTCTCCGATATAATATAGGACTCAAAAAGTTTTTCAGTGTGTGCCTAGACTCAACCGTCAACGGTTCGATCAAACAGTGGGGGCTCCTAGGTCGGAGAAGGCTCTGAATACCAACTTGTAATGCCCAGGATGGAGTTATACCTCCTACGGGTCGAGGCCCGACTTAAAGGCATAAGTCCATCCTAGAATGATCTCAAGTTTGGTAATCTTTGCACAACTCATGTAAAAGAGGGATGTTAAACTTAAAATAGTCGGCTTACAATCGCCACGTCACAGAATAACAGTACAAGTCTCAAACATCATACAATAAGATCACTACAACCCTCTAAGGGCAAAAATCCAAATGCCAAAGTACCAAACTCAGATAAATAAACAACCACAGGCGGATCGAATCCTAGTAAGAGTCTCCACTACTGATCGTCCGGGTAGCGCACGTAGTAACGACTACGCTCCTCGTCGTACTCCCAATCCAGCTCGGTGCCATCTCCTGGATAGCTCACGGCTGGACCTGCATCTGGTGTGTGAAGTAACTGTGAGCCACAGAGGACTCAGCAATCCCGTTCCCGGGTAACAGAACTATCAAAGCCTTTAGGTGAGGGAAAAGGCTGAAGAAAGAAGTGAGGTGAAGGAACGACAAAGAGTCTGCAGCAGCAACTAGCACTAACTTACGCGAGAGAGAGCGAGAAGAGAAGGCAACGCGAGAAGTGATCACGAAGTGATCCTAGCTACAAGTTTACAAACATAACCCCTCCGTGTTCAACTCCCGAATCCCGATTCGGAAATTGACAGTCACGGAACTCACGCTGGTAGTGTATTAGCATCATTGTGTCAAGTTATCTACAACCGGAATTAACAAGCTCCCATCTGCCACATAACCGCGGGCACGGCTTTCGAAAGTTCAAACCCTGCAGGGGTGTTCCAACTTGACCCATTACAAGCCCACGATCCGCGGAGTCGCAACTCCAAAGTGGGAAGACCCGAGTATCCTCGGAATCCCGTGCTCAAGATATACCGAGCTAAGGTAAGGCTAATCCAGCAAATCCTCCCAGCGTGTCGACACCCTGATAGTAGCCGCGCGTATCTAGGTCTCAGGACACGTCCGGATGAGCAGTACGTACAGATACCGAAGATCCCAGCGAACCGGGTGGTATCCGCAAGTGGCTCTAGGTTGGACCAACACTCAAGTCGAGCACTGGCCCAGGGGGTTGAATTAATTAAGCCTCGGGTTAATTACTCCCTCGGAAAGGTTTTAGTTGTTTAGGCAAATAGTACCAAGGTTGGGACTTGCTGGAAAAGACTTAGCACTTAGCGGTTTATCAAGGGGGTCCCATACACCCCAACCGTGTTAGGAACGCATAATCAAGGAACATAAAACCGGCTTATACGGATCCTAACGGCATGAGTGGAACAAAACACCAAGCAAAAGGCTTAGCCTTCCACCCTTGCCAATATATAGGTGATTTCAAATTAAGCATTATATATAGTGTGATATAACCCAACCAAACTTCAACATGGAGCAAGCATCTTCACTTCACCTGCAACTAGCAACGCTATAAGAAGGGCTGAGCGAAGCGTACTTAGCCAAGCAACGGTTTGCATAGGTAGGGTGGTTAAACATGGCAATTGGTTACAAGTAGGAGGCTGACAAGAAGAACATGGGCATCGAGGCAAAACTATAGATCGAGACTACTAGCAAAATAGACAAAGATAGTAATGTTATCGGGGTTCGGTCATCTTGCCTGAAGAGAAGACGTTCGGATTAAAAGAAGGGTCCTCGTGCTCAAACTCGTTGGAAACCTCGTGCTCAACCTCGTTGGAAAACTCGTGCTCAACTTCGGGCTCTAAACAAGACAAACACACCAAGCACCAATCAACACGATGCAATGCGCACTCGAAAAACATGTATGCATGATGGATGCACTAGTGAAGCACATGGAGCACGGAAAACATCACTCAAGCAAAACACCTCAAAACAAGATAACAACCTGATATTATTAATCTACACAGAAAATCACCCAAGTTTGATATAAGATTCGCTGAAATCGGAGTTACGGGCTAAAAGTTATGCCCGAAACAAGATTTGAGCGAAAACTGCAAAATACAGCAACATAGCATCTTGGGAGCTCAAAATAATTAATCTACAGCACCCAAAAAGCATGGCAAAGGACTTGAACATAAACTAGATATAATGTACAGCAACTAGGTCCAAAGTGCACCCCCAACGGAGTCACGGATCACTAGCAATGATCTTGGACATATTGAACTTTGAAATAAAATTCTGGCAGCAGAATTTTATTGAAAGTTTGGAGCAAAAGAAAAACATGCTACAGCCACTCAAATGGACATGTGAGGACATGGATGGAAAGACAACAATATATACTTCATGGAACAATCAAAATCCACCCCAAAACTATCATGCTTTGTCCTACAACATCACACGAACATGGCATCGGAACGTTACAGATTTCAGACTTAGTGAAATTTCACTAAGTCCTAAAACAGCAACATCACTCAAGCATCAAAAAGAGCAAGTTTAAGACACATCTAAACTAAACATGGCAAAGGGTAAGCACCTCATCAAAATACATATGACGGTGATCCCGATACACACAAGCATGCATCAATGTGGTGAACACACCGATTACAACGAGCTCAACAACATGGCATTTCATAACAAGTAAAACACAACATATGAACATGGCATCTTGCAAGGATGATAACAAGGAAATAATACATCTACCATGCAACCTATCACACCCAACACGTAGTTCGTGGCAAGACGAACACGTGGACATGTCATTTGCTTCGTTTGGACAAACGAGCTAAAAGATATCACATGTCAAAGGTGGCATGAAAAAAACACATAACAGCAGTTTATATCATCTTACACTCTTGCAACAGCAAAACAAGGTCCTAGATGATCTCTAACATGCATGACAACAACAGGTAAAACGTAGAGGGCATCGCCACGAACATCTGGACATGCTACACGCTCAAAACGGAGCAACAGGTAAAAAGTTATGCATGGTCAAACTAGGCATCTCAGATCAGGAAAAACAGGGGCTTAGGGAAAAGTCAACCTCTCCAGATCTGGTGAACAGTGTTGGGCCTCGGTGAACAGTGGCGGCTGAGCCCAGATGAACAGTGGTGCAGCGGATCTGGCCCGTGGGGCGGTGCGGCGACCGGCCCGGCTGGGCTGGCGCGGGCGGCGGCCCGCGAGAGGCGAGAGGCGAGGCCGGCCCAGCCGCGCTGGCTGGCGAGCGGCGGCGAGGGGCCCTGGCGCGGCCACGCGGGCGGCCTGAAGCTGGCGGCTGGCCCAGCCGCGGGCGAGGCGAGGCGGAGGCCGGGTGGCGCGGTAGGCCGAGCGGAGATGGGCCGTCGCGCGGGGAGGACTCGCGAGGCGAGGCGGAGGGAGACCTGGGCCTGCGATCTGCGGCGAGAGCGCTCGGTCGCGGCGACGATCTGGTCCCCGCCCGACCTGGCGAGCGGCCCGGCTCGAGCCGGCCGAACGACCGACGCGGATCGGCGCGCGGGAAGGCGCTGCGGTGCTGCGTTGACTCCGAGGGAGCGCTGCGGCGGCGTGGATCGAGGGGATCCTTCGGGATCCCGAGCTGATTTTTGGATCTGAGATCTGAAAGAAAGAAAAAAAAAGATAGAGGGAAGGAGGAAGAAGAAGGGGACAAGCCAAATAGACTAGGGGTCTATTTAAAGCAGTTTTAGACTAGGGTTTGGAGGCTAGGGTGTTTAGGAGTCCTCCGATCGTGATCCAACGGATCCGATCGCGGGGATGATTTTAAAAGGACTAGACGGAGATAAAAGAGAGCAGTAGGGGTATTTCCGGGACACGAAGTGAAGGCACATCGGACCCACACGGACAACGGAGGGAAAAGTCAACGGAGTCCAAACGAGACGAGATTTGAGAGGCGGGTTGCACACAACAAAACAACAACACACAACACAACCTCGCGGCACACCGGTAACGAAAAACGCCCGAACAACAAAGAAGGCCTACGGGACGTCACGGACACGTGAGGGAGCTCCGGAACACGAAACGGACAACGGGAAGAAACGCCACGAACCGGAAACAACCCACAACACAAATGCAATGCAATGCACATGTCTACATGATATGAATGAAAGCCACACACTCACACAACAAAACGACGAAAGCCCGAAAGACAAAGAACCCGAAATGGAAATAGATGAAGCCGGAGATATATTATATACCCAAAAGGGAAAGTATTACATCCGGGGCATTACATGAACCACCTCAGCCATAAGCCAAACCCTAGAAAAATCGGACATTCCGAGTTTGAGTTCGGTCTCACCGAAACATGGGCTGCCAAGCTTCTGTAACCGTTTGTCATCAAATCGGAATAACCGAGATGATATTTTCGGTCCCACCGAAACTGGCAAGCTCCTGTCTTTGCTCAAATCGGAATAACCGAGATGGTATTTTCGGTCCCATCGAAAACCCCAACGTTCACATTATTTGAACTTTCGGTCTGACCGAGTTGTCCACTTCGGTCTCACCGAGATTGCTCAATTATGTGTGTAACGGTTGGATTTTTGTGTGGAGGCTATATATACCCCTCCACCCCCTCTTCATTCGTTGAGAGAGCCATCAGAAAGAACTACCACTCCTACCTTACACTTTTCCTGAGAAGAGAACTACCTACCCTTGTGTTGAGATCAAGTTGCTTCACTCCCACCATATGAAACTTGATTTCTAACCTTCCCAAGTTGCTTTCCACTCAATCCTTTCTTCCACCATAGCCAAATCAGTGAGGAGAGTTGAGTGTTGGGGAGATTATCATTTGAAGCACAAGAGCAAGGAGTTCATCATCATCTACAACATCTATTACCTTTTGGAGGGTGGTGCCTCCTAGATTGGTTAGGTGTCGCTTGGGAGCCTCCGTCATCGAGATGTGGAGTTGAACCAAGAAGTTTGTAAGGGCAAGGAGATCGCCTACTTCGTGAAGATCTACCCCGAGTAAGGCTAGCCCTCCGTGGGCGTAGGCCATGATGGAATAGACAAGGTTGCTTCTTCGTGGACCCTTCGTGGGTGGAGCCCTCCGTGGACTCGCGCAGCCGTTACCCTCCGTGGGTTGAAGTCTCCATCAACGTGGATGTACGATAGCACCACCTATCGGAACCACGGGAAAAATCATTGCGTCTCCAAATTGCGTTTGCTCTTCTCCACCTCTCTTTACTACATGTGCAATTTACTTTCCGCTGCTTATACTCTAGAATTGCATGTGTAGGGTGATACTTGACTTGATCATAATTGTGAAACTGCCAAAAACTGTTCTTGATCAAAAGGCAGAATTTTTATACATACAAGTAGTCTAATCCCCCCCCCCTCTAGACATACTTTCGATCCTACAAGTGGTATCAGAGCTTTGGTCTCCATTGTTTTGGTTTCCATTGCATTGGACTCCATAAGCTTGGTTTCACAACCTAGGAGAGTATGGCGTCTAGTGAGGGTAATTATCGTAGAGGTCCTTACTTTGATGGTACAAATTTTGCTAGTTGGAAGCATAAAATGAAAATGCATATTCTTGGTCATAACCCAGCCGCATGGGGCATTATTTGTGTTGGTATGCAAGGTGAATTCTTCGAGGAAGGAAAAGTTCCGGATCGCGAAGCTACACCGGAAGAGTTGCGGATGTTGCAAAACAATGCTCAAGCTTGTGACATTCTCTTCAATGCCTTGTGTCCCGAGGAGTTCAACAAAATCAGCCGTCTTGAGAATGCTAAAGAGATTTGGGATACTTTGGTTGAAATGCACGAAGGTACTGAATCTGTGAAGGAATCAAAGCTAGATATTCTTCAAGGTCAACTTGACAAGTTCAAGATGAAGGATGGTGAAGGAGTCGCTGAAATGTACTCTAGGCTTGCTCTCATCACAAATGAGATTGCCGGCTTAGGAAGCGAAGAAATGACCGACCGATTCATCATTAAGAAGATTCTCAGAGCTTTGGATGGAAAATATGACACCGTGTGCACTTTGATCCAAATGATGCCGAATTACAAGACTCTCAAGCCAACTGAAGTCATTGGAAGAATTGTTGCTCATGAGATGACACTTAAGGATAAGGAAGAGCTTCACAACAAGTCAAGTGGTGCTTACAAAGCTACAAGTGATGCTCCCACAACCTCAAGTGACAAGTTAATTTCCAATGAAGAGATAAGCCTAATGGTTAAGAACTTCAACAAGTTCTACAAGAATAGAGGCAAAGAGAGAAGCTCAAAGTCTAGATCATATGATGAAAAGAGATCTTCTAGTCGTGATCGAAACTGCTACAATTGTGGAAGACCCGGACACTACTCAAATGAGTGTACGGCTCCCCACAAGAGAAGAGAAGAATCTCCAAGAAGAAGATCAAGAGATGAGTCACCTCGGAGAGAGAGAAGGAGTAGAGATGATCGTTATGAACGAAGACCCTCTCGGAGAAGCAAGGATTCGGAGAGGAAAGACAAGTCATCAAGGAGCTACACAAGAAGAAGACATCAAGCTCATGTAGGTGAATGGGTCTCAGGCTCCGACTCCGACAATCAATCCGATGGAAGCTATCACTCCGACTCCGACTACAGTCAAGATGAAGGTGTTGCCGGTCTTGCTCTCGTATCCTCCAACTCCAACTCCTACGACTTATTTGATTCACCAAATGAGGGAATTGGAAGATGCTTCATGGCTAAAGGCCCCAAGGTAACACACCCTGAATTCATTGACTTTGATAGTGATGAGGATGACTTGCTTGGTGAAGATGAGCTCTTGCATGATAAATCTAGTGAGCTTAGTAACGATGAAAATGCTAGTAGTCTTTATAGTCGAAAAGAGTCGAATGACAATGCTATGAAGGAGATTGAGCGTCTAACTAAAGAACTAAACACTCTTAAGTTAGCTCATGAAACAACTCAAGAAGATCATAGAGAGCTCCTAAGATCTCATGAGAAGCTACGCTTCAAGAAGCTCACTCTAGAGCAAGAACATGAGTTTCTAAAAGCGATCAATGACGATCTTCGAAAGAAGAGTTCTTCATATCTTGCCAAACGACTTCTCTTGTCTAATTTCTTGCCACCTATTAATACTAAGCATGACAAGCATAAGAAAAATTCTTCCTCTAGTAGTAACAATAACCATGTTAAATCTAATATTGTTGCTTCTAGTAGTTCTCTTGATTCCACTAACAATGTTTCAAGCCAAGTTACACTTGAGCAAGAAAATAGCTTATTGAAGGAAATCATAGAGAAAGGTGTCTACAAGAGTCTTGCCGGAAGCAAGAACTTTGAGGAAATTGTTCGCAAACAAGGAAGGCACCGGAAGCAAGGTCTCACCGAAATACGGGCTTCCAACCTTCTGTAACCGTTTGTCATCATTTCGGAATATCCGAGTTGATGATTTCGGTCCCACCGAAACTGGCAAGTTCCTATCCTTGACTCAAATCGGACAAACCGAGATGGTATTTTCGGTCCCACCGAAAACCCCAACGTTCACTATATTTGAACTTTCGGTCTGACCGAGTTTCCACTTCGGTCTCACCGAGATTGCTCAATTATGTGTGTAACGGTTGGATTTTGTGTGGAGGCTATATATACCCCTCCACCCCCTCTTCATTCGTGGAGAGAGCCATCAGAAAGAACTACCACTCCTATCTTACACTTTCTGAGAAGAGAACTACCTACCCTTGTGTTGAGATCAAGTTGCTCCATTCCTACCATATGAAACTTGATTTCTAACCTTCCCAAGTTGCTTTCCACTCAATCCTTTCTTCCACCACAGCCAAATCAGTGAGGAGAGTTGAGTGTTGGGGAGATTATCATTTGAAGCACAAGAGCAAGGAGTTCATCATCATCTACAACATCTATTACCTTTTGGAGGGTGGTGCCTCCTAGATTGGTTAGGTGTCACTTGGGAGCCTCCGTCATTGAGATGTGGAGTTGAACCAAGAAGTTTGTAAGGGCAAGGAGATCGCCTACTTCGTGAAGATCTACCCCGAGTAAGGCTAGCCCTCCGTGGGCGTAGGCCATGATGGAATAGACAAGGTTGCTTCTTCGTGGACCCTTCGTGGGTGGAGCCCTCCGTGGACTCGCGCAGCCGTTACCCTCCGTGGGTTGAAGTCTCCATCAACGTGGATGTACGATAGCACCACCTATCGGAACCACGGGAAAAATCACCGCGTCTCCAAAATTGCGTTTGCTCTTCTCCACCTCTCTTTACTACATGTGCAATTTACTTTCCGCTGCCTATACTCTAGAATTGCATGTGTAGGGTGATGCTTGACTTGATCATAATTGTGAATCTGCCAAAAATTGTTCTTGATCAAAAGGCAGAATTTTTATATTTACAAGTAGTCTAATCACCCCCCCTCTAGACATACTTTCGATCCTACAATAGCACTAGCACTCGATCCCAAATCGCATAGCCCATAATAATTGTGATCTCCTATTTTAACAGATACTACTGGAGTTCCTGAAATTGGGCCTTTATTCTTGGATGTGACAAGGTTAGTGGAAACAACACAAAAATTTACATTGGAATCCAAAACATCATTAGTAACAAGGTCTTTAACCAATGCAACTTGAGGATCGACCTTGATCTGGTCCTCAGGCTCATCAATTCTTCTCTCACTTTTATTTATTATGCCTGTCACAAGAGAGTGCTCCCTTATCCTCGCGGGAAAAGGAGGCTTTTCATATATAACTGCACGCAAAATAGGGTCAGCAACATGAATATCAACAGGTAACTCTTTGAAAGGTTCATGATGCTGATCTCTCTTCTTTTTAAAAGAATCAACGTGAGAGGCAAAATCCTTATAGAAATCAATCATTAGATGGGAATCAAGACCAATCTTAGAGCAAAAGGTATTGAAGTAATCAGTTTTCACATAGCTCTCAATATAATCATGCTCATAATTTATAGCGGGTTCAATACCTTTATCGATTTCCCAATCTTCGGTATTCCTCTGGATCCTTTCAATGATATCCCACCTTTCTTCAATGCTCTTTGTCTGAAATACCCCACTAGAGGAGGCATCCAGCATCTCCTTATCCTGACGAGAAAGCCTGGCATAAAAATTTGTAAGTATAATTTTCTTGGGGAGCTCATGAATAGGACATTTGAGCATTAGGGACTTCAATCTCCCCCAAGCTTGAGCAATGCTTTCTCCATCACGAGACCTAAAGTTATAGATATAGTTCCTGTCTCGATGAATTTCATGAAGAGGATAAAACTTGGTATAAAAGAGAGACATAAGCTCTTGCCAATCAAGAAAGTGTGAGTTATCGAGAAGCTTATACCAATCTGAAGCTTTATCTATAAGCGATACGGAGAAAAATTTCCTCATGACAAAATCCATTGATACACCTGCAAGCTTAAATAATGAACATAGTTGTGACAGATATAGCAAGTGTTCACCGGGATGTCTGTCTCCTGCATAACGATTAGCCAAAACATAATCGACAATACCAGCTGGTATTTTATAGGGCACAATTTCAGTAGGGGGAGGAGCAACCACCACAAGTGTGGGGCGTCTTCCCACAAGCAACGATCCAATAGCAAGGTTGTCCATAAGGACAAAGAGCAGCAACAGCAAAATAAAAACAGAAATATAAAAACTTCCTTACCAGCTTCACTTACCAATAGCGCTACACTCCCCGGCAACGGCGCTTGAAAATGGTACTTGATGACCCACAACCGTAAGGGATCTATTGCAGCGTTTTCGATAAGTAAGAGTGTCGAACCCAACGAGGAGCAGAAGGTATTGATAAGTGATTCTGAGCAAGGAATAACTGCAAGCACTGAAAGATAACTTTTTAGGGGTTTTCTTGATATAAGCAACAGGAAAGTAAAAGCGAGCAAAGTAAAAGGCACTGGAGAGTAACAAGTGGCCCTATCCTTTCTGAGCAAAGGAGAGGCCTAGCAACTGAACTTATAAAGGCTAAAGTGTTCTTGAGGACACACGGGAGAGGTAGTCATGTGCTTTCGCCATATTCCGTATCGGTACTATGTGATGTGTTGATAAGTGTTGAGTGGGTGGATCTATGCTAGTACACCCTCTAGACTAAGATGAGTGCACTCTTATGATTAAACACCTTGCAAGCATCCGCAAATACAAGATAGTATTTAAGGCAAAAGCCTAACCATAGCAATACGATCGATGATCCATTGTTCCCTTGTGCAAAAGCGTGCGAACTGAGGTTCAGGTTTCTGTCACTCCGGCAACCCACCGTAAGCATTCTTTGTACACAATGTATTCCCCTAGGTCCTTAATAAGGCGAAGTGTTGAGTGTTCGACTCACACAACACCACTAGGAAAATAACAACACAACTTAAGTATCAAACAACACATATTACTTCAACATCATATGACTACTAACAACAAGACTTCTCCCATGTCCTCAAGAACTAAAGTAACTACTCACAAGACATAAAAGAGATCATGATCAGTGGAGATAGATGGATGATAAACAATCTGGACACAATGATATTTCTCCAACAAAACTCAATAGCATTCACCACAAAGTAGTAATCAACACCGATAGAGTAGAGAGGATAGATAGTACGGATTACAACACAAGTTGCAATTGTGAGGATGAGATTGGATGAAGATGGAGATGGTGCTGATGTTGGGGATGATGTTGATGATGATCTCGATGATGCCCGTGACGATGGTGATGAAGATGGCGATGATCTCCCCTTCCGGGAGGTGATCTCCCCGGCGGAATCTGCCCGCCGGAGATGGCTTTTCTTCTCTGTAAAATCTCCCCCTTTTAGGGTTTCTGGATGACGAGGAGTATATAGGCCAGAGGGGGGAGCCTGGAGTGGGCCAAGGGCTCCAGGCGCCCTCCCGGCACGGCCAGGGTGGGGGCCGCGCCAGGTGGCCGCCTGGGCACCCTGTGGCCCCCCTCTGGTTGCTCTTTTGCGTATCTTCGTGATCCTTCTGGAAAATACCCTCCGTCGATTTTCAGGTAATTTGGAGGTATTCTTCTTCAGCAACTCAGCGTCCACTTTTTACCGCTGAATCCTGCCTCTGCTGCTTCGGCACCGGAAAGTTGCAAACTGTGTAAAATAGGCCAAAACAACATAAGAACATCATCGTAATGTGAAATATATCAATGAATAAGGATGAATTACGATATAAAATAGTGATGCATTTTGGACGTATCACTTGTCCACCATTGAAAGAGCTCATAAAACATACTCAACTATGCCAGAGCCCATAGTGGCATTTTGGCTGCACACGTAAGTTTCCAACATGAATAGTCTTATGATCCCTTTGAGCCTGGGTGGCATTCCATAGGAAAAATCACACGGTTCCTCCGGGATTTCCTAGGACAACACTGGATTCTCCAGGTGCCCTGCAACCAATCCACCCAGATGTGTATTAAAGTTGCCACCTTAAGTTGAACCATTAATTAACAATCTCACATCTGTCATGGATACTCTCAAATCCAATCCACGTCTACGAGCATAGCATGGCAACCTAACCATAACGTAGAAGTAACACCCAGGGGTTTGATAATAATGCAAGTAATAGGTTCTACCACAATCTACTTCCCAGACCCACATGTTAAGAGAATCCTACTCATGCAATGTGTGAGGGTTTGATATAGTGCATAAAAGCTGGGTAATAAAGGGTATGATCAAAGTGTTACTTGCCTTGCCGACGATTCGCAAAACCTAGGGACTCGTAGTAGCACGCTTCGCACTCCGGGAATTCTATCACAAGCAAACAATAGCATACATAAGCAACCAAGCAAAGATTCACGGGTAAAACTCAAATAAGAATATCGGACCAGAAAGTTCAACTGAAGAACTCCAGTTTGCAAAAAGAATCAAATCAAACGGAGCAACGAAACTCAAACTACGAAAGAAATAAGATTCGGTGACTAGATTAAACTAAAGTCAAATTTTACAGTGCCAAAACCGTGCTCAAGTTGGTTAAATGGAAAGAGGGCTTCGAGACGAAGATCTAGGCGCTTGAATCGCCTGATTCCGACTAACGAGCGAAAAGTTAAACTAAAACGAAGGTCAGGGCAGAAATCGCGATCGAAAATAATCGAGAAAAAACCCTGAAAAAGAAAAACCGACGAACAGGTTAACGAACGAACGTTCGCTAAAAGAAACTAACGAATGAAATCGTTCGTTAACAGATCTAAACGAACGAATGTTCGCTAAATAGATTTGAACGTAAAACCGGAGAAAACCGATCTAAAAAACGAAATTGTGTTAAAAAAACCGAACGGTTTTCTCGTTAAAACCGGCGACGGCGGCGACGGCTACCTCGGCGTCGGCGGGGCTCCGGGGAGGCGGTGGCGAGGCTCCGGCGGGGCAGTGGCTCGCGGCGGCGGCACGCAAGGCGGCGGGCGGCGGCGGCGTTTGCGGCGGTGGTGGGAGCTGGCGGCGGCGGCTCGACACGGCGAGGCGGACGGCGGCTCCGGCGGGCTAGGGTTCGAGGTGCGCTGGGGGTGGGCTGCGGGGTGGCTCGGCGGGCTTTAAAGGCCCCGGGCAACAATGTCCTAGCCGGACACGGCCCGGTAGGTTGGTGCTATCTTTTTTTATAAACAGTCCTGACGCGGCAAAACGGATGAAAAAATACTGAACACACTCAAAAAATTCCGAAATAAATTTTCACCGTCCTCTAATAATATTTAGGACAAAGTGAACATTTTTCCCGGACTTAAATACAATTTTGATAAACACGTATTGTCCTATGCAAATAAAATTGCAAATAAATCCAAATAAAATACAAAAATTGATTTTAATATTTTACTCCAATATTTCTTTTGTTTTGGAGAAGTCATATTATCTCCGCTCATATATTTTATTATGAAATATTTTCAGAGAGAAAACAATTAAAACCAAAGTGACCCTCATACCGATATTTGAGAAAACTCGAATATGAAAACGGTAAAATCCCCAACTCTCTCCATGGGTCCTTGAGTTGCTTAGAATTTTGAGGATCGCAACACACGAATGCAAATAAAATATGATATGCAAGATGACCTATGTATAACATTCCGAATTGAAAATTTGGGATGTTATATCGCTAGAGCTTGCACACTTTGTTAGCACCTTTAGGATTGATAAAACCTTCTGGTTGTATCATATACAACTCCTTTTTGAGGTATCCATTAAGGAATGTAGTTTTGACATCCATTTGCCAGATTTCATAATCATAAAATGCGGCAATCGCTAACATGATTCGGACAGATTTAAGCATCGCTAGGGGTGAGAAAGTCTCATCGTAGTCAACTCCTTGAACTTGTCGAAAACCTTTCGCAACAAGTCGAGCTTTGTAGACAGTAATATTACCATCGACGTCTGTCTTCCTCTTGAAGATCCATTTATTTTCAATGGCTTGCCGATCATTGGGGAAGTCAACCAAAGTCCACACTTTGTTCTTATACATGGAGCCCATCTCAGATTTCATGGCCTCAAGTCATTTTGCAGAATCTGGGCTCATCATCGCTTCCTCATAGTTTGTCGGTTCATCATGGTGTAGTAGCATGACTTCCAGAACTGGGTTACCGTACCACTCTGGCGCGAACCGTATTCTGGTTGACCTACGATGTTCTGTAGTAACTTGATCCGAAGTTTCATGATCATCATCATTAGCTTCCTCGCTGATTGGTGTAGGAATCTCTGGAACTAGTTTCTATGATGTACTACTTTCCAATTCAGGAGAAGGTACAATGACCTCATCAAGTTCCACTTTCCTTCCACTCACTTCTTTTGAGAGAAACTCCTTCTATAGAAGGGATCCATTCTTACCAACGAATATCTTGCCTTTGGATCTGTGATAGAAGGTGTACCCAACAGTTTCCTTTGGATATCCTATGAAGACACATTTCTCCTACTTGGGTTCGAGCTTATCAGGTTGAAGCTTTTTCACATAAGCATCGCAACCGCAAACTTTAAGAAATGACGGCTTAGGTTTCTTGCCAAACCACGGTTCATACGGTGTCATCTCAACGGATTTAGATTCTGCCCTATTTAATGTGAATGCAGTTGTCTCTAATGCATAACCCCAAAACGATAGTGGTAAATCGGTAAGAGACATCATAGATCGCACCATATCTAATAAAGTGTGGTTACGACGTTCGGACACACCATTACGATGAGGTGAATAGGGTGGCGTGAGCTGTGAAACTATTCCACATTGTTTCAAATGAAGACCAAACTCATAACTCAAATATTTGCCTCCGCGATCAGATCGTAGAAACCTTAATTTCTTGTTACGATGATTCTCTACTTCACTCTGAAATTTCTTTGAACCTTTCAAATGTTTCAGATTTGTGCTTCATCAAGTAGATATACCCATATCTGCTCAAATCATCTGTGAAGGTCAGAAAATAATGATACCCGCTGCGAGCCTCAGCACTCATCGGACCGCATACATCAGTATGTATTATTTCCAATAAGTCAGTTGCTCGCTCCATTGTTCCGGAGAACGAAGTTTTAGTCATCTCGCCCATGAGGCATGGTTCGCAAGCATCAAGTGATTCATAATCAAGTGATTCCAAAAGCCCATCAACATGGAGTTTCTTCATGCACTTTACACAATTATGACCTAAACGGCAGTGCCACAAATAAGTTGTACTATCATTATTAACTTTGCATCTTTTGGCTTCAATATTATGAATATGTGTATCACTACGATCGAGATCCAACAAACTATTTTTATTGGGTGTATGACCATCGAAGGTTTAATTCATGTAAACAGAACAACAATTATTCTCTGACTTTAAATGAATAACCATGTTGCAACAAACATGATCAAATCATATTCATGCTCAACGCAAATGCCAAATAACATTTATTTGGGTTTTACACTAATCCTGAAAGTATAGGGAGTGTGCGATGATGATCATATCAATCTTGGAACCACTTCCAACACACATTGTCACTTCACCTTTAACTAGTCTCTGTTCATTCTGTGATATGTCTCCAACGTATCTATAATTTTTGATTGTTCCATGCTATTATATTATCCTTCTAGGATGTTTTATGGGCTTTTATATACACTTTTATATGATTTTTGGGACTAACCTATTAACCCAGAGCGTAGTGCCAGTTTCTCTCTTTCTCTTGTTTTAGAGTATCGCAAAAAAGGAATATCAAACGGAGCCCAATTGACCTGAAACTTAACAATGGTTATTTTTGGACGAGAAGAAGCCCAGGAAGTGTCGTAGGGGGACCAAAAGGTTCCCGGCTGCCCGCGAGGGTAGGGAGAGCCCCCTGCCTCGTGGACAGCCCGGAGGTCCCCTTTACTTGTCCCCGACTCCAACACCTCCTATATATACTGAAACCTCCAGAAAATAACCTAGATCGGGAGTTCCGCGGCCGAAAGCCTCTGTTGCCAGCAAAAACCAATCTAGACCCGTTCTGGCACCCTGCCGGAGGGGGGAACCCCTCTCCGGTGGCCATCTTCATCATCCCGGCGCTCTCCAAGACGAGGGGTGAGTAGTTCACCCTCGGGGCCGAGGGTATGTACCAGTAGCTATGTGTTTGATCTCTCTCTCTCGTGTTCTTGAGATGGCACGATCTTGATGTATCGTGAGCTTTGCTATTATAGTTGGATCTTATGATGTTTCTCCCCCTCTACTCTCTTGTGATGAATTGAGTTTTCCCTTTGAAGTTATCTTATCGGATTGAGTCTTTAAGGATTTGAGAACACTTGATGTATGTCTTGCATGTGCTTATCTGTGGTGACAATGGGATATCACGCGATCTACTTGATGTATGTTTTGGTGATCAACTTGCAAGTTCCGTGACCTTGGGAATCTATGCATAGGGGTTGGCACACGTTTTCGTCTTGACTCTCCAGTAGGAACTTTGGGGCACTCTTTGAAGTTCTTTGTGTTGGTTGAATATATGAATTTGAGATTGTGTGATGCATATCGTATAATCATGCCCACGGATACTTGAGGTGACAATGGGGTATCTAGGTGACATTAGGGTTTTGGTTGATTTGTATCTTAAGGTGTTATTCTAGTACGAACTCTAAGATAAATCGAACGGGAATAATAGCTTCGTGCTATTTTACTACGGACTCTTGAATAGATCGATCAGAAAGAATAACTTTGAGGTGGTTTCGTACCCTACAATAATCTCTTCGTTTGTTCTCCGCTATTAGTTACTTTGGAGTGACTCTTTGTTGCATGTTGAGGGATAGTTATATGATCCAGTTATGTTGTTATTGTTGAGAGAACTTGCACTAGTTAAAGTATGAACCCTAGGCCTTATTTCCTACCATTGCACTACCGTTTATGCTCACTTTTACCACTTGCTACCTTGCTGTCTTTTTTTATTTTCTTATTACAAAAACCTATATCTACCATCCATATTGCACTTGTATCACCATCTCTTAGCCGAACTAGTGCACCTATACAATTTACCATTGTATTGGGTGTGTTGTGGACACAAGAGACTCTTTGTTATTTGGTTGCAGGGTTGTTCGAGAGATACCATCTTCATCCTACGGTTCCCATGGATTGTTAGACCTTAGGTCATCCACTTGAGGGAAATTTGCTACTGTCCTACAAACCTCTACACTTGGAGACCCAACAACGTCTTCAAGAAGAAGGTTGCGTAGTAGACATCAAGCTCTTTTCTGGCGCCGTTGCCGGGGAGGTGAGTGCTTGAAGGTATATCTTTAGATCTTGCAATCGAATCTTTTAGTTTCTTGTTTTATCGCTAGTTTAATTTTATAAAAGAAAACTACAAAAAATGGAATTGAGGTTACCTCATATGCTTCATCTTTTTAATATCTTTCGTGAAAATTATGGAAAGGAAAATTGTGCTCAAGTGTTAGAAGAAGAATTACATAGAATGCTTGGCATAAAATATGTGAATGATGAGCATGATTGCAATATTGTTAGTATGAATTCTTTGAATACCTAGGATGCTAATGATATGTAAAGCCACAAGCTTGGGGATGCTATGTTTGATGAAGATTATATTTTTTGTCCCCCAAGTTTTGATGAGAAAATGTATTATGATGAAAGCATGCCTCCTATTTATGATGATTATTGTGATGACACGTATGCTATAAAGAATAAAGATAACCATGAAACTTGTCATCATGATTTTAATTTTCAATTGGATTGTGCTTCACATGATAGTCATTTTGTTGAGTTTGCTCCCACTACTATTGATGAGAATAAATTTGCTTATGTGGAGAGTAGTAAAATTTCTATGCAAGTAGATCATGAAAAAAATGCTTTACGTGCTGGTTATATGGTTGAATTCATTCATGATGCTACTGAAAATTATTATGAGGGAGGAACATATGCTTCTACCTATTGCAATAATATCAAGTTTCCTCTCTATGTGCTTAAAGTTTTGAAGTTATGCTTGTTTTGCCTTCCTTTGCTAGTTGATTATTGTTCCCATAAGTTGTTTCCTCACAAAATCCCTATGCATAGGAAGTGGGTTAGACTTAAATGTACTAGTCATATTCTTCATGATGCTCTGTTTATGTTTCAATTCTTATCTTTTAAGTGAGCATCATTGAAATCTCAATGCCTAGCTAAAAGGCATTAAAGAAAGGCGCTTGTTGGGAGACAACCCAATATTTACCCCCGATACGTCTCCAACGTATCAATAATTTTTTATTGTTCCATGCTATTATATATGATGTTTTGGATGTTTAATGGGCTTTATCATACACTTTTATTATTATTTTTTGGACTAACCTATTAACCCAAAGGCCCAGTGCAGATTGTTGTTTTTTTGCCTATTTTAGGGTTTCGCAGAAAAGGAATATCGAACAGAGTCCAAACGGAATGAAACCTTCGCGAGAGTTATTTTTGGAACGATATCAACACACAATACTTGGAGTACACGCGAGGGAACGAAGGAGGCAGCCTCGAGGGTCCAGGGCGCGCCCCCACCTACAAGGCGCGCCCCCACCCTCGTGGGCCCCCTCTGGCTCCACCGATGCCCTCCTTCCTCCTATATATACCCATATAGCCTCAAAACATCGAGGAAACAGAGAAAACCCTAATTCCACCGCCGCAACCTTCTGTTCCCGTGAGATCCCATCTTGGGGCCTATTCCGGAGCTCCACCGGAGGGGGGATCTTCCACGAAGTGCTTCTACATCAACACCATTGCCTCACAATGAGTTGTGAGTAGTTTACCACACACTTTCGGGTCCATAGTTATTAGCTAGATGGCTTCTTCTCTCTTTTTGGATCTCAATACCAAGTTCTCATCGGTCTTCGAGGAGATCTGTTCGATGTAATCTTTTTGCGGTTTGTTTGTCGAGATCCGATGAATTGTGGGTTTATGATCAAGATTATCTATGAGAAATATTTGGTTCTTTTCTGAATTTTTTTATGTATGATTATAATATCCTTGCAAGTCTCTTCGAATTATCGGTTTGGATTGGCCTACGAGATCTATAGTTCTTGCAATGGTAGAAGTGCTTGGCTTTGGGTTCAAACTTGCAGTGTCCTTTCCCAGTGACAGCAGGGGCAGCAAGGCATGTATTGTATTGTTGCCATCGAGGATAAAAAGATGGGGTTTATATCATATTGCTTGAGTTTATCCCTCTACATCATGTCACCTTGCTTAAAGCATTGCTCTGTTCTTATGAACTTAATACTCTAGATGCATACTGGATAGCGGTCGATGTATGGAGTAATAGTAGTAGATGCAGAATCGTTTCGGTCTACTTGTCACGAACGTGATGCCTATATATAATGATCATGCCTAGATATTCTCATAATTATTCGCTTTTCTATCAATTGCTCGACATTAATTTGTTCACCCACCGTAGAATTCTGCTATCATGAGAGAAGCCACTAGTGAAACCTATGCCCCCCGGGTCTATTCTCAACATATTAATCTACAATCTACTTTACTTTGTTGTTTTACTTTCTGTTCTTATATCCAAAAATATCAAACTATCCTATCTATCAGATCTCACTTTCGTAAGTGGCCGTAAAGGGATTGACAACCCCTTATCGCGTTGGGTGCGAAGTTCTTATTTTTTTGTGCAGGTGCGAGGGACTCGCACGTGGTCTCCTACTGGATTGATACCTTGGTTCTCAAAAACTGAGGGAAGTACTTACGCTACTGTGTTGCATCACCCTTTCCTCTTCGAGGCAATACAACGCAAGCTCGAGAAGTAGCAAGAAGAATTTATGGCGCCGTTGCCGGGGTGGCTTACGCAAAAGTCATATACCAAGTACCTATCACAAACCCTTATCCTTCGCATTACATTTATTTGCCTCTCGTTTTCCTCTCCCCCACTTCACCCTAGCCATTTTATTTGCCCTTCTTTTTGCCGTGTGTTTATTGTTCGCTTGACCTCATGTCTGAGATGGGGGAAGATTTTATCGAAAAGGTTGTAATGTTGAGGACAACGTCTATGTTGATCCTCCGGATGAAACTACCACTTTACATATTAAGAAGTTCCAGGTTGGTAGTGGTAATATTATTGGAAAAGGAGTTCTTCAGGACTTCTTTACTTGTGCCGGTGCTTTACCCACTATGGGTGGTTGTATTCTTCATAGAACTAGTAGCCTCGCTGATGCCATATATGTGCTTATAATTGAAATTGAAAGGCAATTTATCCATATGCATCCTTGCATCCAGAGAATCTTTCTGGAATTTTCCAATATTGAACATTCTTCTGTTAAGCGCGCAGCTACTATCATTTTGGCCCATGAGTTCAGATTTATCATAAAAGAGGCCAAAGAAATCTTTACTCATTACGGAGTAGACGCTGGTCGTCCTCCCATAGAGGCTATCTTATTCAATCAAGAAGACATAATGCGTTTGAGATCTCCTGATCATGTTTTTTAATGAAAACCTTAGAAAAAAGGTTCCTACCAATGTCTTGATTGATGAATTTCTAAATTGAATGATGATTTCGCTATTCAAAACAATGGGCTAGGTTTTTCCCTTGAGCGAAGACTCATGACTTTTTGCCAAAAGAATGCTTATAATGATGAATTGGTTGTACATTACAAAGGGCCAAAGGAGGAACCTATACCTCCTGAACTTGATATGGGGGACTTTTGTCCCATTAAATTTAGCCCTTTTGATTACTTTTGCTTGCCACAAAGAAAACTTGCTGCTGAATGTAGGGAATATGAGATGAGTTTTCGCGATATACGATAGCGCTTGTTGGGAGGCAACCCAATTTTATTTTCTTTGTTTTTGCTTCTGTTTAGGAATAAATATTGCATCTAGCTTCTGTTTATATGTGGTTTTGTGTTTTAATTAGTGTTTGTGCCAAGTAGAACCTTTGGGAAGACTTGTGTGAAGTTTATATGATCTTGCTATAAAAAATAGAAACGTTAGCGCTCACGAGAATAGTCACCAGATTTTACTGGAGAGTGTTGTTTAGTTAATTCTTTTTGCAAATGATTAATAGACAAATTCCTCATGTTTACCAATTTATTTCAATTTTTTTGGAGTTACAGAAGTATTCGATAGTTACAGATTACTAGAGAGTGTTCTGTTTTTGACAGATTCTGTTTTTCGTGTGTTGTTTGCTTATTTTGATGAATCTATGAGTAGTATTGGGGAGTATGAATCATAGAGAAGTTGGAATACAGTAGGTTTAACACCAATATAAACAATGAATGAGTTAATTACAGTACCTTTGAGTGGTGGTCTGTTTTCTTATACTAACGGAGCTCACGAGATTTTTGGCTAAGTTTTGTGTTGTGAAGTTTTCAAGTTTTGAGTATGGCTTTGATGGACTACGGAACAAAGAGTGGCAAGAGCCTAAGCTTGGGGATGCCCAAGGCACCCCAAGGTAAAATTAAAGGACAACCAAAAGCCTAAGCTTGGGTATTCCCCGGGAAGGCATCCCCTCTTTCGTCTTCATCTATTGGTATCTATACTCGGGACTATATTTGTATTCACCACATGATATGTGTTTTGCTTGGAGCGTCATGTATGATTTGAGTATTTGCTTGTTAGTTTGCTACAATCATACTTGATGGACACACCTTTTTGAGAGAGATAAATATGGTCTAGAATTTGTTAGAACACTCTATGTGCTTCACTTATATCTTTTGAGCTAAATAGTTTTGCTCTAGTGCTTCACTTATATCTTTTAGAGCACGGTGGTGATTTTATTTTGTAGAAATTATTTATCTCTCATGATTCACTTATATCCTTTCGAGAGACTTTTAGAACAGCATGGTAATGTGCTTTGGTTATAAAACTAGTCCTAATATGAGAGGCACCCAAGACGAAAGTAGTAAAAACTTTCATACAAAGTGCATTGAATATAATGAGAAGTTTGATACATGATGATTGTTTTGAGATATGAGGATGGTGATATTAGAGTCACGCTAGTGGAGTAATTATGAATTTGAGAAATACTTGTGTTAAAGATTGTTATTCCCGTAGCATGCACGTATGGTGAACCGCTATGTGACGAAGTTAGAGCATGAGGTATTTGTTGAGTGTCATCCTTTGTGTGGAGGTCGGGGGCGCGCGATGGTTAACTCCTACCAACCTCTCCCCTAGGAGCATGCATTGATTGCTCTGCTTTGATGTCTTGTAATTTTTTGCAAAAAGTATACGAGTTCTTTATGACTAATGTTGAGTCCATGGATTATACGCACTCTCACCCTTCCACCATTGCTAGCCTCTCTTGTACCGCACAACTTTCGCCGGTACCATACACCCATCATATACCTTCCTCAAAACAGACACCATACCTACCTATCATGGCATTTCCATAGCCATTCCGAGATATATTGCCATGCAACTTTCCACCGTTCCGTTCATATGACACGCTTCATATTGTCATATTTCCATGCATGACCATGTAGTTGACATCGTATTTGTGGCTAGGGCACCATGCATAATTTTTCATACATGTCACTCTTGATTCATTGCACATCCCGGTACACCGCCAGAGGAATTCATATAGAGTCATACTTTGTTCTAGTATCGAGTTGTAATTTCGAGTTGTAAATCAATATAAGTGTGATGATCATCATTATTAGAGCATTGTCCCAAAGAAAAAAAAGAAAAAAAGGGAAGGAAAGGCCAAGAAAAAAAAGGCCCCAAAAAAGGAAAAAAAAAAGAAAAGAAAAGAAAAGAAAAGAAAAGAAAAGAAAAGGGACAATGCTACTATCTTTTTCCACACTTGTGCTTCAAAGTATCACCATGTTCTTCATGATAGAGAGTCTCTTGTTTAGTCACTTTCATATACTAGTGGGAATTTTCATTATAGAACTTGGCTTGTATATTCCAACAATGGGCTTCCTCAAATGCGCTAGGTCTTCGTGAGGAAGCAAGTTGGATGCACACCCACTTAGTTGCTTTTGCTGAGCTTTCATACATTTATAGCTCTAGTGCATCCGTTGCATGGCAATCCCTACTCACTCACATTGATATCTATTGATGGGCATCTCCATAGCCCGTTGATACGCCTAGTCGATGTGGGACTATCTTCCTCCTTTTTGTCTTCTCCATAACCACCATTCTATTCCACCTATAGTGCTATATCCATGGCTCACGCTCATGTATTGCGTGAAAGTTGAAAGGTTTGAAAAAATTGAGTATGAAAACAAGTGCTTGGCTGAAACCGGGGTTGTGCATGATTGGATATTTTGTGTGATGAAGAGGGAGCATAGCCAGACTATATGATTTTGTAGGGATAACTTTCTTTGGCCATGTTATTTTATGAAGACATGATTGCTTTGTTAGTCTGCTTGAAGTATTATTATTTCTTATGTCAATATAGACTTTTGTCTTGAATGTTTCGGATCTGAACATTCATGCCACAATAAATAAAGTACATTGAAAATTATGTTGGTTAGCATTCCACATCAAAAATTCTGTTTTTATCATTTACCTACTCAAGGATGAGCAGGAATTAAGCTTGGGGATGCTTGATACGTCTCCAACGTATCTATAATTTTTTATTGTTCCATGCTATTATATATAATGTTTTGGATGTTTAATGGGCTTTATCATACACTTTTATATTATTTTTTTGGACTAACCTATTAACCCAAAGGCCAAGTGCAGATTGCTATTTTTTGCCTATTTCAGGGTTTCGCAGAAAAGGAATATCAAACGGAGTCCAAGCGGAATGAAACCTTCGCAAGAGTGATTTTGGGAATGATATCAACACAGAAGACTTGGAGTACACGCGAGGGAACGAAGGAGGCGGCCACGAGGGTCCAGGGCGCGCCCCCTCCTACAGGGCGCGCCCCCACCCTTGCGGGCCCCCTCTGACTCCCCCGATGCCCTCCTTCCTCCTATATATACCCATATACCCTGAAAACATCAAGGCAACAGAGAAAACCCTAATTCCATCGCCACAACCTTCTGTTCCCGTGAGATCCCATCTTGGGGCCTGTTCCGGAGCTCCGTCGGAGGGGGGATCTTCCATGGAGTGCTTCTACATCAACACCATTGCCTCACCATGAGTTGTGAGTAGTTTACCACAGACCTTCGGGTCCATAGTTATTAGCTAGATGGCTTCTTCTCTCTTTTTGGATCTCAATACCAAGTTCTCCTCGGTCTTCGAGGAGATCTATTCGATGTAATCTTTTTGCGGTGTGTTTGTCGAGATCCGATGAATTGTGGGTTTATGATCAAGATTATCTATGAGAAATATTTGTTCTTTTCTGATTTCTTTTATGTATGATTACAATATCCTTGCAAGTCTCTTCGAATTATCGGTTTGATTTGGCCTACTAGATCTATAGTTCTTGTAATGGTAGAAGTGCTTGGCTTTGTGTTCAATCTTGCGGTGTCCTTTCCCAGTGACAGCAGGGGCGGCAAGGCACGTCTTGTATTGTTCCCATCAAGGATAAAAATATGGGGTTTATATCATATTGCTTGAGTTTATCCCTCTACATCATGTCATCTTGCTTAAAGCATTACTATGTTCTTATGAAATTAATACTCTAGATGCATGCTGGATAGCGGTCGATGTGTGGAGTAATAGTAGTAGATGCAGAATTGTTTTAGTCTACTTGTCACGGATGTGATCCCTATATATAATGATCATGCCTAGATATTCTCATAATTATTCACTTTTCTATCAATTGCTCGACAATAATTTGTTCACCCACCGTAGAATTCTGCTATCATGAGAGAAGCCACTAGTGAAACCTATGGCCCCCGGGTGTATTCTCAACATATTAATCTACAATCTACTTTACTTTGTTGTTTTTTACTTTCTATTCTTATATCCAAAAATACCAAAAATATCAAACTATCCTATCTATCAGATCGCACTTTCGTAAGTGACCGTAAAGGTATTGACAACCCCTTATCGCGTTGGCTGCGAAGTTCTTATTTGTTTGTGCAGGTGCGAGGGACTCGGGCGTGGTCTCCTACTGGATTGATACCTTGGTTCTCAAAAACCGAGGGAAATACTTACGCTACTGTGCCGCATCACCCTTTCCTCTTCGAGGGAATATAACGCAAGCTCGAGAAGTAGCATACCCCTACTGTTTTTGTGTGTCCACACGATTAAGCTACTATATTGATCATGTTTTATAGCTTTTGTTTCAATATAGTGCCAAGTGGAACTTTTGGGAAGACTTGGGTGAATGTTAATGTGATCTTGCTGTAAAAAACAGAAACTTTGCGCTCACAAGATTAGCTGCCATTTTTTTACTGGAGAGTGATTTTTAGTTGATTCTTCTTGCGGATGATTCATAGAAAAATTCATCACGTCCACCAATTTATTTCAGAATTTTTTGAGTTACAGAAGTATTCGAAAGCTATAGATTGCTATAGACTGTTCTGTTTTTGACAGATTCTGTTTACTATGTGTTGTTTGCTTATTTTGATGAATCTATGAGTAGTATCAGAGGGTATGAACCATAGATAAATTGGAACACAGTAGATATTACACCAATATGAATTTAGGATGAGTTCACAACTGTACCTAAGTGGTGGTTTTATTTTCTTATACTAACGGAGCTTACGAGTTTTCTATTGAGTTTTGTGTTGTGAAGTTTTCAAGTTTTGGGTAAAGATTTGATGGACTATGGAATAAGGAGTGGCAAGAGCCTAAGCTTGGGGATGCCCAAGGCACCCCAAGGTAAAATTCAAGGACAACCAAAAGCCTAAGCTTGGGGATGCCCCGGTAAGGCACCCCCTCTTTCGTCTTCGTCTATCGGTAACTTTATTTGAGACTATATTTTTATTCACCACATGATATGTGTTTTGCTTGGAGCGTCAATTTGTTTTATTTTGTTTTGCTTGCTGTTTGAAAAATATCCCAAGATCTGAAATTCATAAATGTTAGAGAGTCTTCACATAGTTACATAATTATTCAATTACTCATTGATCTTCACTTATATCTTTGGAGTAGTTTGTCATTTGCTCTAGTGCTTCACTTATATCTTTTTAGAGCACGGCGGTTGATTTATTTTGAATAAATAGATGAATTCTCATGCTTCACTTATATAATTTTGAGAGTCTTTTAGAACATCATGGTAATTTGCTTAGGTTATGAATTTAGTCCTAATATGATGGGCATCCAAGAGGGATAATAAAAACTTTCATATAAAGTGCGTTGAATACTATGAGAAGTTTGATGCTTGATGATTTCTTTGAGATATGAGGATGGTGATATTAGAGTCATGCTAGTAGAGTAGTTGTGAATTTTAGAAATACTTGTGTTGAGGGTTGCAAGTCCCGTAGCATGCACGTATGGTAACTGTTGTGTGACAAATTTGAAGCATGAGGTATTTCTTTGATTGTCATCCTTTGTGTGGAGGTCGGGATCACGCGATGGTTAACTCCTACCAACCCTTCCCCTAGGAGCATGCATGTAGTACTTTGTTTTGATGACTTGTAGATTTTTGCAATAAGTATGTGAGTTCTTTATGACTAATGTTGAGTCCATGGATTATACGCACTCTCACCCTTCCACCATTGCTAGCCTCTCTTGTACCGCGCAACCCTCGCCGGTACCATACACCCACCTTATACCTTCCTCAAAACAGCCACCATACCTACCTATCATGGCATTTCCATAGCCATTCCGAGATATATTTCCATGCAAATTCCACCGCTTCGTTTGCTATGACACGGTTCATCATTGTCATATTGCCATGCATGATCACGTAGTTGACATCGTATTCATAGCTAGGCCACCATGCATAATTTTTCATACATGTCACTCTTGATTCATTGCACATCCCGGTACACCGCCAGAGGCATTCATATAGAGTCATACTGTGTTCTAGTATCGAGTTGTAAGTAAATAAAAGTGTGATGATCATCATTATTAGAGCATTGTCCCAAAGAAAAAAAAGAAAAAAAAAGAAAGAAAAAAGGCCAAAGAAAAAAAGGCCCAAAAAACAAAAACAAAAAGAAAAGAGAAGAGAAAAGGGACAATGCTACTATCTTTTTCCACACTTGTGCTTCAAAGTAGCACCATGATCTTCATGATAGAGAGTCTCTTGTTTTGTCACTTTCATATACTTGTGGGAACTTTCATTATAGAACTTGGCTTGTATATTCCAACGACGGGCTTCCTCAAATGCCCTAGGTCTTCGCGAGCAAGCAAGTTGGATGCACACCCACTTAGTTTCTTTTGTTGAGCTTTGATACATTTATAGCTCTAGTGCATCTGTTGCATGGCAATCCCTACTCACTCACATTGATATCTATTGATGGTCATCTTCATAGCCCATTGATACGCCTAGTTGATGTGAGACCATCTTACTCTTTTGTCTTCTCCACAACCACCATTCTATTCCACCTATAGTGCTATATCCATGGCTCATGCTCGTGTATTGCGTGAAAGTTGAAAAAGTTTGAAAAAAATTCAGTATGAAACAAATGCTTGGCTGAAACCGGGGTTGTGCATGATTTGAGTATTTTGTGTGACGAAGATGGAGCATAGCCAAACTATATGATTTTGTAGGGATGAACTTTCTTTGGCCATGTTATTTTGAGAAGACATAATTGCTTTGTTAGTATGCTTGAAGTATTATTATTCTTATATCAATATTAAACTTTTGTCTTGAGTCTTTCAGATCTGAACATTCATGCCACAATAAAGAAAATTGCATTGAGAATTATGTTAGGTAGCATTCCACCTCAAAAATTCTGTTTTTATCATTTACCTACTCGAGGACGAGCTGGAATTAAGTTTGGGGATGCTGGATACGTCTCCAACGTATCTATAATTTTTGATTGTTCGATGCTATTATATTATCCTTCTAGGATGTTTTATGGGCTTTTATATACACTTTTATATGATTTTTGGGACTAACCTATTAACCCAGAGCCCAGTGCCAGTTTCTGTTTTTCTCTTGTTTTAGAGTATCGCATAAAACGAATATCGAACGGAGCCCAATTGACCTGAAACTCAACAGAGGTTATTTTTGGACCAGAAGAAGCGCAGGAAGTGCGAGAGGGCGACCAGAAGGTTCCCGAGCTACCCATGAGGGTAGGGGCGCCCCCTTGGGCGCCCCCTTCTGCCTCGTGGACAGCCCAGAGATCCCCTTTACTTGTCCCCGACTCCAACACCTCCTATATATATTGAAACCTCTGGAAAATAACCTAGATGGGGAGTTCCGCCGCCGAAAGCCTCTGTTGCCACCAAAAACCAATCTAGACCTGTTCTGCCACCCTGCCGGAGGGGGGAATCCCTCTCCGGTGGCCATCTTCATCATCCTGGTGCTCTCCATGACGAGGGGGGGGGGGTAGTTCACCCTCGGGGCTGAGGGTATGTACCAGTAGCTATGTGTTTGATCTCTCTCTCTCTCTCTCTCTCGTGTTCTTGAGATGGCACGATCTTGATGCATCGCGAGCTTTGCTATTATAGTTGGATCTTATGATGTTTCTCCCCCTCTTCTCTCTTGTGATGAATAGAGTTTTCCCTTTGAAGTTATCTTATCGGATTGAGTCTTTAAGGATTTGAGAACACTTGATGTATGTATTGCATGTGCTTATCTGTGGTGACAATGGGATATCACGTGATCTACTTGATGTATGTTTTGGTGATCAACTTGCGGGTTCCGTGACCTTGGGAATCTATGCATAGGGGTTGGCACACGTTTTTGTCTTGACTCTCCGGTAGAAACTTTGGGGCACTCTTTGAAGTTCTTTGTGTTGGTTGAATAGATGAATTTGATATTGTGTTATGCATATCGTATAATCATGCCCACGGATATACTTGAGGTGACAATGGAGTATCTAGGTGACATTAGGGTTTTGGTTGATTTGTATCTTAAGGTGTTATTCTAGTAAGAACTCTAAGATAGATCGAACAGAAAGAATAGCTTCGTGCTATTTTACTACGAACTCTTGAATAGATCGATCAGAAAGAATAACTTTGAGGTGGTTTCGTACCCTACAATAATCTCTTCGTTTGTTCTCCGCTGTTAGTTACTTTGGAGTGACTCTTTGTTGCATGTTGAGGGATAGTTATATGATCCGGTTATGTTATTATTGTTGAGAGAACTTGCACTAGTGAAAGTATGAACCCTAGGCCTTGTTTCCTAGCATTGCACTACCGTTTATGCTCACTTTTACCACTTGCTACCTTGTTGTTTTTATACTTTCTTATTACAAAAACCTATATCTACCATCCATATTGCACTTGTATCACCATTTCTTCGCCAAACTAGTGCACCTATGCAATTTACCATTATATTGGGTGTGTTGGGGACACAAGAGACTCTTTGTTATTTGGTTGCAGGGTTGTTTGAGAGAGACCATCTTCATCCTACGCCTCCCACGGATTGATAAACCTTAGGTCATCCACTTGAGGTAAATTTGCTACTGTCCTACAAACCTCTTGTCGGGGAAACTGATCGCCCACGAACACCTGTGGGACCAGAGCCCCTTTTCGGTACGGCAAGGGAGCGGAGGATGCACGAAGAGCGGATCGAGGCGAGCACGTGAGCAGTTTACCCAGGTTCGGGCCGCACGGATGCGTAAAACCCTACTCCTGCCTTGGTTTGTATTGTGTTCTTAGCTCGGGAGCGGGGAGAGCTACAATATTTGTTGCTAGCTACACCGAGCGTGAGAGTGATCGAAGATTGGAACCTCCTCTACGTTGCGCATGGGCCTCCTTTTATAGGTCAAAGGGGTCACCAACAGGTGGCAACGTAGGTGAGGGTAAAAACGTAAAAAAAGGTGGTAGTTGGAACAGTGTATGTACAGTGCTCTATACCTAACCCTGACGGCAGGGGACAAGGGTATTAAATGCCCGTCGCCGTCACCCCGAACAGTGCAAAAAGCGTCCGTCAGGGCGTCTCCGTCCGCCACGAGGGTGGCCTCGTCATCGCAGTTTGCCACCGTGTACCCTAGGCTGCACAGCCTTCCGCCACGTGCCCCTGGAAGGGCCCCAGGGCGACGCGTGGCCGGATGAGCTGGAGCGCGGGCACACAATGGAAGCCTGCCGCGGCAAGCGCCTTGCCGCGGCAGCTACCTTGCCGCGCCCGGAAGCTTGTCGCTCTCCGGGCCTTGCCGGGACGCGCGGCGCGTCGCGGCAAGTCTCTTCAAATGCCATGCTTGGCCTTCCCGGCAAGCTCCTCTTGCCAGGGTCTTGTACCAAAGAGGTGGTCTTGAGCCTTGAGTGGCCTTCCCAGTAAGCTCCTCTTGCCGGGGCCTTGTTTCTCTAACTTGTATACTTTGTTCTTGAATGGCTCCAAAGGAACCTCAGTGGGCCTTGGCGAGCGCGCGGCAAGCCCTGCCACGGGACGCTGCTACTGCCCGTGTACAAGTTCGGCATACTAAGGTACCCCTACTTTAGTACACCGACAGGAGCCCCCGGGCCTGGGCCACACACGGTGCCGAGCGCTATTGGGCCAGGCCCAAAACAGTGCACGGGCACACGCGGCCCACGGGCGTCACATCCCACTCCGTATCCGCCGCGCCCCTCCCTAACGGCACGCGTCGATTGCGGCGTCGTGGGAGAGATCGTGGCCTGTTTCTTTAATGGGGAAAATGCGGAACGTCCCCCTCTTCCCCTTAAAAGTAGGGGAAACAGGGGCAGTTCCCTCCATTCGCCCGCTTCTTCTGCATCCTGCAGAAACCCCCGCTGCTCCCCTCCTTCCCGAAGGTTGAAAGAGAGCAGCGCCCCGCCTTTCCTCCGCCACCGCCAGCATCCCCAGCGCCGTCGACTTCCCTCGCCATCCCCGCCATGGCCCCGAAGGGCGACAAGGCGAAGGCCGCGAAGACCGCCAAGGCGTTGAAGCTAGCATCAATGCGGAAGAAGATGGTGGTCTTCCCGCCGAGGCTCAGCGCGGAGGAGCTGAAGGACTCCTTCTACCTCTTCTGGTCGAGGGAGACAAAAGCGCACCCGCGCACCAAGGTACTCCCCGCCGAGGCCTGCGAGATGTTTCCGGGAGGATACGCCTTTTTTGCTCTGTTCTTCTACTACGGGCTCTGCCCGCCCTACTCGGAGTTCTTCTGCGATATTATGAATACCTACGGGTTTCATCTTCTTGATTTCACCCCAAACGCCGTCTTGACCATGGCCGTTTTCGCACATCTGTGCGAGAACTTTGTCGGAGTCTACCCCAATGTAGCTCTTTTTCGCCATTACTTTACGCCTCGAGTCGAGTCTGGGTCTCCTCTGTCCGGCGGGATCTCTTGGATCTTCAGGCTCCATAGGAAAGATGCTTATTTGACCGGGGAGCTCCGCGGCAAGTGGGAGGAGTGGAGGGCCAACTGGTGCTGGATCATGGAGGACACCCCAGAGCAGTTCACCTCCCGGCGCCAAGTTGCAGTAGTGCGCGGCAATGACTGGAGTGACCTGGCCCCTGAGGACGACAAGCTGAAGATAGCCACCACTAGGATTCTTCGTCTCCGGCAAGCCAGGCTCACTGTAGGTGCTGTCGGGGCAGACTTTCTTCGCCGCCGCATCGCTCCTTTGCAGGAGAGGAAAAGGCCTGCTTGGGAGTTTGATAACGCGGCGGACATTATGAGGCTGCGCCCGGGCCTCAACTACAACTTCACGGTGATGGAGCTCAACGGAATGCTCCGTGCGCTATTCAAGTACGACCGCAACCATCCAGAGTGGTTCGCGTTGCCGCCGGGCGTAGTTCCGTTGTGCAACAACTCGTCGCTCAGCGCCATCCGCGCGGCGATGCCGTTGTGTGACTCCCATGGGATTGACCCCACTTGGCGGGAGCCTTCCGACGAAGCCGTGCAGACGTTCTTCGACAACCTGACGGAGCTGCCAATCAAACCCGACGAGAAGAGGGGCCTCACCCGCGACACCACCGACCGGGAGATGGCGTATATCGCCACCAGGTTGGAGGAGGCAGCTGCAGCCAGGGCCGCGAGCGAGTTCGGATATACTTTGGAGGAGGCGGATGCAGCGGAGGCGGTAAGTCTGGTCGAGGAGGAAGAGCTCCTTAAAGTGATAAAGCCTGCCGGGCAACCTGTTGGGACAAGCGAGGCCGCCGAGCAAGGCACAGAGTCGAGCGGGCCCGCCGAGCAGGGCGCCGGATCAAGCGATTCTGCCGAAGACTCAGGCGGGTCGCTGAATCTCGACTCCTCTTCTTCGTCCTCGGGGAGTTCACCACCACCGGCAAGTCCTTCGGCTCCAGCGAGGAGGCGCCTCCGCAAAGCCGCAGACGCGGCGGAGCATCCGGCAGGCCAGCAGCCGCAGCGCCGCTCGACGCGCGCCACCACGACAAGCAAAGCCGCCAAGGGAGTGCCCCGCGTTTCAACAGTGGCCGGAGGAGGGTCTTCCCGGGCTGGGGCTAACGCTCCTGCCGGCCCTCGGGCCTCGGTGACAACTGGAGCGGGGTCTTCTCAGACCATCGTCCCTGCTCCTGCCAAGCGGCCGAGGGAGCCTACTCCCCCAGCTCCTCGCGCCGGGATGCGCGAGGCGGACTTTGATTTCTCCGTGCTCAGCTCTGACGAGGAGGAGGAAGAGTAAGCACTGTCAACTCTTGTTTCCTTCGATTTGCTCTTGTCTTGAATCTTCTTTGCCTGATTCTGATTTTGCCTGTCTTCCAGGACCCTGGCCTAGAGGGCGGCGAAGAGGGCCAAGATCCCAGTGGTCGATCTTGAGGACGAGCCCGTCGCAGCAGCAGGGGATGCGCCTGCAACAAGCTTGCCGGACCAGGCAGCTGCTCCCCAGAGCAGCCCCCAGCGGAGCCCCCAGCGTGAGTCTTCTGCCTATTCTCCGCTTCGTCGGGTGCGCGTGGGCTTCTTATCCTTGTTAATGTTTTTTTTGCTGACTTGTGCAGACGCAGAGCAGCAGCCTCAGGAGCGCCAAGAGATTGCTCCCGACGAGCCGCACGTCTCGACCTCTCCGCCAAGGAGGAGCCCCCCAGCGAGGGAGGATACCCCGCCAAGGGCGAGTACCCCGCCAAGGGCGAGTACTCCTCCAAGGGCGAGCACCCCGCCAAGGGAAGGCGCCAGCGGCCCTCCGCCGGCGGGGGCTACCACTACGCCGCCGAGGGAAGACTCCCCGGCAAGGAACCCCATCGAAGAAGAGGCCCGTGCAGGTAACCCTTGTACTTTTCTTCTCTTGAATTTCTCTTTTTTGGATATTTGCTTGACAGTTACTTTCTTTTTTTCTTCTTTTTTTCTGGTCTTCAGACTCGTCCGCTCCAGAGCCGATGGAGATGGAGGCCGCCACCGAGGAGGACGCGCGCGGCAACACTGGTGACGCCGCGGCTACCGAAGAGGCGATTGGTACTGACGAGCCCGCCGTCGAAGAGGCAGCCAAGGCCGCCGACGCGGCAGCTGAGGAGGGGACTGGCGGTCGCACTGACGGCCCTGAGGCCGCAGGAGCGTCAGACGCTGCGCCGACCGCCAACCCTGCTGCTGTCGCGGCCGAAACAGGCGCCTACCTGGAGGCTAGAAACGGGGTCTTCATTCAGCTCCCGTGGGCATCTACGTCACGGGCGCCCGCGGAGGGAGAGGCCTTCGACGGGGAAGTTCTCGCCTTCGCCGGGCTGAAGTTAATTGACGCGCCCGACAGCAGTAGCGAGCCCGAGGAGGAGCGGCTTCTGCAGAGGCTTCTGGCCCTGTACCGCGCCAGGCAGGCCAAGCTGGAGTCCCGAGAGGCTCTGGCCGCCAAGGCGGGCGTCGACTTGGAGAAGCGCGCCGAAGAGCTCCGGGCCGCCAACCAGGCGGCCCTCCAATCCTTGGCGGAGGAGCGGGAGGAGCTCGCCGAGGCGCATCAGGCGTTCATACTTGAGAAGGCCGAAGTAGAGGAGCAGCAACGGCTCGCCGCCGAAGAGCTGTCCCGGCGGGAAGGAGAACTAGCGCAGCGGAAAGTCGACCTCGACAGCCACGAGGACGACCTTGCCGCGCGCGAACAGTCTCTTGGTGGAGGTCTGCAGGAGGCGAAGGACGCCGCTGCAGCTGCTGAGACCGCCAAGAGATACCTGGAGGCAAGGGTGGCGCAACTGGAGATCCACTTGAAAACGAGCAAAGAGAAGGTTGCTGCGCTCGTGTCGGAGAGGGAGAAGGATGCTCACAGCCACTCCGAGTTGCAGGTCCGTCTCTCCGACAAGGGCAAGGAGCTTGCCATCGCCATGGATTCTGTTGCAGACTTGGAGTTGAAGCTGTCCACCCTCACCGCATCACTTGACAGCGCCAGAAATCGGGAGACGAAGCTGAAGGAGGACCTCAGGGCTGAGAGGGCACTGTTGGACCGCCCTCTCCCAAAACAACTTCAGGCTGACGGTGGAGCACTGGACCGAGGGGCTTGTCGCCGCCGCCGCTGATATCGACAGGGAGTTGGCGGGGCTGGGGACGGAGCACCTCGGGTACTCTACCGACGAGAATCTCCCTCACAGCGCCAAGCTAAGCTTGTTCTTCACGGGAGTTGCGCCGGCCCTCCAGCAGCTCCGGGAGAGGATCCTCACGCAGCTGGCGAACGAGGCGCGCAGGCTTTGCACAGGAGTCATGGAGAGGGTGCTGATGAAGATAGCCTTCCGTAACCCAGGACTCAACCTTGATAACGTCCTCAGGACCTTGCCGCCCGACACCGACCAGGAGGCGCTCAAGACCCTTGTCGCACCCATCGTGGCCAAGGTGGGCCAGATCAAGAGAGTCGACGGCGACCGCGCAGATTAGGCTGTTTTCCTTTTTGCTTCCTTTGTCGCTGCCAACCATGTTACGAACAATAGTCTATTAGTGCCGCGACAAGTTGCTTTGTAATATAACTCTATTTTGGGTAGCTAATGCGATGTTATTTCCTTTACTTGATTTCTTCGCTTTGTATGCTTTTACCCTACGCTTTTAGGAAACTTGCCGGCGAAGGGACCCTTGCCGCGAGCACTGAGTGCGGAACTTCAGCAGCCTGCTGGCAGTGCCGTTGCCGACAAGAAACCTTGTCGCAGCTAGTCGCAGCGCACTTAGGTTGTTGAGCGAACTCGAAAACGAAGTAAGGGCGCGACACTTGTCGCAACACGCTTAAGTCGTTGAGCGTGCTCGAAACAAAGTAAGGGCGCGGCTAGCCACGAGTTGGTTCCTCCGCGCACAGGTTTTCCATACAAAGTGCGGCCGTTCAAGGAAGATAACTCTAAAATTTAGAAATTTTGATTGCTCAAACTTTGGCGACTTAGCTTTTGTGTCGTTTGCTTTCCGGCAAAGCGAGGCTTTCTTGAACGGCACTTGGTCCATACCACTATCTCCTCCCCCCCCCCCC
>LR738709.1:534847143-534949197 GCA_902687465.1 Secale cereale | reverse complement strand
AAACTTGTGCGCGAGGAAAACTTCTTCTGCTTGAGAAAAAAGAAAAGGGAGAAAACATAGATATGGAACCTTGCGGCTCGTTATTGCTTACCGGGGATGCGTGCTGCACAAAGTGTCAGATAGTACATGCAAGAAAAAAACTGTAAAGGCATGAAATGACATGTTGTGCGAGGCACATAAGTTTTACTGATGCACGGGGTCTGCGCCCGGCTTTGTACAAAGGTTTACATGCAGCAGCGGCAAGACTTGTACAAAAGGTGATTGCCGGAGCGGATCACGGCAACCGCGCCTTATGGGTAAAACTTGCGAAGGTGCTCAATATTCCAGGAGTTGCTCACTGGTAAGCTTTCTTTGGTCTCAAGGCGGACAGCGCCGAGCCTTGTGACTCGTCTTACCCGATAAGGGCCTTCCCACTTTGGCGTCAACTTGTTGGAATTCATAGCGGACTGAACGCGCCGAAGAACAAGGTCGCCTTCCTCGAGACTTCTGGCTTTAACTTTGCGGCTATGGTAGCGGCGCAAAGCTTGCTGGTATCGAGCAGCTCGTACAGCAGCCTGAAGACGATCCTCCTCAAGGAGCAGTGCGTCATCTTGTCGCAGCTGCTCTTGCTCGAGCTCATCGTAAGCGAGCACTCGAGGCGACCCATATACGAGTTCCGTGGGGAGAACTGCCTCTGCTCCATAGACAAGAGCAAAGGGTGTCTGTCCAGTGGCTCGATTTGGTGTTGTCCTGATTGACCAAAGAGCCGCTGGCAACTCTTCAATCCAGTTTCTTCCGCATTTGTGCAGCCTGTCGAAAGTTCTTGTCTTGAGTCCGCGCAGCACTTCAGCGTTTGCCCTCTCCGCTTGACCGTTGCTCCTCGGGTGTGCAACAGAAGCGAAGCAGACCTTGGTGCCAAGGTCTTGGACGTATTGCATGAAGGTGCGACTTGTGAATTGTGTGCCATTGTCGGTGATGATCCTGTTAGGGATTCCGAAACGGAAAACAATCGACATGAAGAACTTGACTGCTGACTGTGCGGTCACCTTTCTCACTGGTTCCACTTCCGGCCACTTTGTGAACTTGTCGATGGCGACGTACAAGTATTCAAAGCCCCCGGCTGCGCGGGAAAAGGGGCCGAGGATGTCGAGCCCCCAGACCGAAAATGGCCAGGACAGAGGGATCGTCTGGAGAGCTTGAGCTGGCTGATGTATCTGCTTGGCATGGAACTGACATGCTTCACACTTGGTTACTTGTGCAGTTGCATCCTGGAGGGCTTCTGGCCGAAAGAAACCTTGCCGGAACGCCTTGCCGGCAAGTGCTCTTGCGCCAATGTGGTGACCACATATGCCTCCATGTATCTCTGCCAACAGCTTTTGCCCATCTTCCCGGGGAATACACTTCAATTTGACACCGTTGAGTCTTCTTCTATACAGTTCATCGCCGACAAACTGGTTCATACTTGACTGCCGGGTTATTCTTTCTGATTCTTCTGGCTCTTCGGGAAGTTCTCCTGTTTGAAGGAAACGGACAATCTGTTGTGCCCATGCTGGAGCCTGAGGCTCAACAACAAGGACTAAAGGCATCAGTGCTGCTGCGGGAACGTCAGCTTCTACGGCAAGAACTTGTGGCTCGGCCGGAGCTTGACGTTCCCCGGCAAGCTTGCCGGGGAAAAACTTGTCGGGAACGCCTGCTTCAACTGTACAAACCCTAGGGTCTGTAGGAGCAGACTGTTCCTCAGCAACTTTGTCGTTGATCTTGGGGGCCTTGCTGGCGGCGGCTTCAGGAAGCTCTGCCGGCAAGTAGTCGCCAGAGACCAACTTTATCTTCTTACTTTGTCCAATTGATGGTGTAACGGATGGTTGAGTTAACTTGAGCACAAAGATCCCTGGTTCCACAGGTAGCTTTAGTGCAGCACACTTTGACAGGCCATCTGCGATGTCGTTTTGAGCTCTTGGAACGTGCTCCATCTGTAGGCCTTCAAAGTGCTCTTCAAGCTTTCTCACTTCGTCGACGTAAGCTTCCATCAATGGACTCTGGTAGCTCTTGTTCACTTGGCGGACAACCAACTGCGAATCACCCCGCACGATCAGCTTCTTGATCCCAAGCTCTGCTGCGATTCTGAGGCCGGCAAGCAAACCTTCATACTCCGCAGTATTATTCGTTGCTTGCTCCTTGGGAAAGTGCATCTGGACAACGTACTTGAGGTGCTCGCCGGTGGGCGCGACAAGCAGCACGCCAGCGCCGGCGCCTTGCAGCGAGAAGGCACCATCGAAGTACATTATCCATTCTTTGCTCGCTTCTTTGACGGGGATGCTTGTCTCTGGAATTTCTTCGTCTGGCGTTGGTGTCCATTCTGCTATGAACTCCGCCAATGCTCTGCTCTGGATAGTAGAAGTACTTTCAAACTTGAGACCAAAGCTTGACAGCTCCAGTGCGCACTTGACAATCCTGCCTGTTGCTTCTGGATTTTGCAATATCCTTTTCAGTGGAAAGAGAGTGACCACCGTTATCTCATGTGCTTGGAAGTAGTGGCGCAGCTTCCTTGAGGCCATGAGGAGGCCGAAAAGCAGCTTCTGCACCCCAGAGTATCTTGACCTAGCCCCCTGCAAGAGGGAACTGACAAAATAAACTGGGCGCTGCACCATCTTCTTCCGCACCTCTTCTTGCATCTGCGCAGACTCATCCTTGTCGGGGCCAGAGCTTGTCGTGGAAGCCCCTTGCTTGTCGCTGGATGTGCTTGCCGGGGGTGTGGGCTCCTCATCTGCCTCCCTTTCCGCTACCAACGCAGCACTAACCACTTGATTGGTTGCTGCTAAGTACAGCAACAACTTCTCTCGCGGCCTAGGTGCGACAAGTATTGGAGTGGAGGACATGTACCTTTCAAATCTTGTAGCGCCGCCTCCGCTTCCGGAGTCCATCTCATTGGACCCGCCTTTTTCAAGATTTTGAAAAACGGCAAGGCGCGTTCTGCGGACTTAGAAATGAACCTGCTGAGAGCAGCCACACAGTCGGCAAGCCTTCGTACATCCTTGACGCGCTTCGGAGCTTCGATCTGCTCAATGGCTTTGATCTTGTCGGGATTGGCTTCAATCCCCCTCTGGGCCACAAAGAACCCGAGAAGCTTGCCGGAGGGGACTCCGAAGACGCACTTCTCGGGGTTATGCTTGAGTTGTATCTTGCGCAGATTCGCAAAGGTTTCATCTAGATCTTGAATCAGAGTATCTTTGTCCTTGCTCTTGACCACTATATCATCCATGTATGCTTCTACATTCCTGTGTATCTGTAGCTCAAAAGCAGTGTGGACTACCCTTGCAAACGTTGAATCGGCATTCTTCAATCCAAAGGGCATGCGTATGAAGCAGTAAGTGCCACATGGAGTAATGAACGCGGTCTTCTCTTCATCTTCTTCAGCCATAAATATCTGGTGGTATCCGGAGTATGCATCAAGAAATGAAAGCAACTCACATCCAGCCGTGGAGTCAACAATCTGGTCAATGCGCGGCAAGGGAAATGGATCTTTGGGACAAGCTTTATTCACATCAGTGAAGTCTATACAAAGCCTCCACTTCCCATTTGCTTTGCGCACGACCACAGGGTTAGCTAGCCACGTGGGATGAAGTACACCTCTGACAAGGCCTACCGCTTCCAGCTTCTTGATTTCTTCAGCGATAAACTCTTGGCGCTCCACCGCTTGCTTTTTGACCTTCTGCTTGACGGGCCGCGCGTGAGGACAAACGACAAGCTTGTGCTCAATCACTTTCCTGGGAACACCGAGGATGTCAGACGGTTGCCATGCAAACACGTCGACATTCGCCCGCAGGAAAGCAACGAGCGCACTTTCCTATTTAGGATCGAGCGTGGCACTGATGGTGAAAGTACCACCAGTGCCGTTCTCCTTGGCGGACACCTTTTTGGTTGCAGGCGGAGCTACCATTCCCTTCTTGCACTTGCCGGTGGAGCTCAATGGTGCGTCCTCGACGGCAGCGCAGCACTCCGAAGAGGTGCGTTTGCCGGAGTGGGCCCCAGAGCTCTTGCCGGACTTGGCCTTGTTCTTCTCCCCGGGAGCTTCAGCGGCAAGTGTCTTGCTATCTGTTGCGGCTGCTGCGTCCCGGTAAATCTTGTCGGCACAGATAAGCGCGTCCTTCTTGTCGCCGGGGACAGAGTTGACGCTTATCGGGCCTGGCATCTTGAGCATGTTGTAAGCATAATGAGAGGCTGCCATGAACTTGGCGAGCGCTGGACGGCCAAGTATCCCATTGTAAGGCAATGGGATATCGGCAACATCAAAGGTGATCCTCTCGGTCCTGAAGTTCAGCTCCCCGCCAAAAGTCACTGGCAGTGTGATCTTCCCCTTCGGCTTGCTCCTTCCCGGGTTGATCCCTTGGAATGTGCCGGTTTCTTCAAGCTCGCTGTCAGGGATCTGTAGTTTCCGGACCACAGCAGAGGAGATCAGATTCAGGCCGGCCCCGCCGTCAACCAACATCTTGGTGACCTTGAGGTTGCGGATGGTTGGTGAAACCCACATCGGCAAACACCCGACCGCAGTTGTGCGGTCAGGGTGGTCCTCAATGTCGAAGATGATGGGCGTGCTGGACCACTTCAGGAGTTTGCGCGACTCGACGGGTGGCTCTGCTGCATTGACTTCCCGCACCCATTGTTTGAGTTGGCGGTGGGAAGTATGCAGAGAAGCTCCGCCGTCTAGACACAAAACCTCTGTTGCCTTCTGGAACTCCTGCTCGCTGTTATCTCCGTCCTCCATGTCTTCGTCGTCGTCTTCGTCTTCGTCCTTATCGCGGCCGCGGGGAGGTCTGTCTCCTTGGCGCTGCTTGGCCTTGCCGCGGCGTCCTCCCCGGCCATTGAATGGACGCTTCTTGCCGGACTCTCCTCCGCCTCCCTGGGCCTTCTCCTAGTCGCGTTGCTCGTACTCAGCTTTCTGCTGCTCGACGAGGTACTCGACCCTTTTGCAATTCTGGAGGTCATGGCCCTTGGTACGGTGGATCTTGCAGTACTACTTGTCAGAGCCGTCCTGCTTGTCGGCGGCTGCCACAGCGGCAGCTTCCTTGCCGGAGCCACCAGTCTGCACTTTCTTGGTGCCAGCCTCCTTGCCAGACTGCTCGACGACCAGTACTTCTTTGCTCTTCTTCTTCCTGTTGTTCCGCCGCCGGTTCTTTCTTGCCGGGGCGGCATCCTCACTATCTGTTCCTCCTGCTCCAGTATCCTCTTCGGGGAGTCTCCTCCCCTCTTCAGCGCGTGCGCACTTGTCGGCCAGGGCATAGAGCTCACTGACGTCTCGGATCTTGCACATCGCCATTTCCTCCCTCATCCTGCGGTTACGCACGTTCTGGTGGAACGCACTGATAACCGCGGCAGGGTGGACGTCTGGGATGTTGTGCTGGACGCGGCTGAATCTCTGGATGTACTTTCGCAGGGACTCTCCTTCCTTCTGGGCAAGTATGTGAAGATCGCTCTCCTGGCCATGAGGCTTGTGGCCACCTGTGAAGGCGCCGACAAACTGATGGCATAGGTCGGCCCAAGAAGAAATGGAGTTCTCCGGCAAGTGCATGAGCCAAGACCTGACGTTTGGCTTGAGCACGAGCGGGAAGTAGTTTGCTAATATCTTCTCGTCTCGTCCCCCGGCAGCCTGCACCGCGATGGTGTAGATGCTGAGGAACTCTGACGGATGAGTCTTGCCGTCATACTTCTCGGGTACGTCGGGCTTGAAGTTCTTCATGCTGGGCCACTGGACTTGCCGCAGCTCACGGGTGAATGCAGGACAACCCGCCGTGTACGGCAAGTCGCCTGGTTCTCCGGGCACGTGCATGTCGACAGCGGGCCCAGCGCGCTGGTCGGATTGCCGCCGCGCTTCTCTTCGACGCTCGATGCGAGTTCGAGCGTCTTCTTGTCGTCTGTCGTCGAGGACTTGGCGTTGATCGCGGCGAGCTCGTGGATCCGACGACGCCGTGGAGTCGTCGTCGATGTTGATCCGGCGAGTCGGCGATTTCGGCCTTCGGGGCGGGGAGTGCACGGTAGTTGCACCCCCGGCGGTCTTGTCGCCATCGGCCCGCGCCTGGCTAACTTGCCGCGGCCGCGACGTCGTCGGCTGCTGCGGAGTGTCGTTATTGGAGAAGGCGATGAGGCTTTGGATGGTGGCCCTCCAGTCTTCGGCCTTGTCTGCCGCTGGAGGGAAGTCGAGGAGTAGCTGGGCTCGAGCTAGAGCTTCTGCTGGAGTGGCGGGGAGCGGTGGCGAGCGGTGCGAGGAGCGAGATATGCTCGGACTTCTAACAGCGTTAGAAGGAGCAACGTCTCGACCCGGCGACCGCGCCTTGCTCGTGCCAGTGCGTTGGCCTTGAGCGTCCCGTGAACCGCCAGCTTGACCCTGGCCCAGCAAGCGTATGGTACCATGTGTACCACGTCGCTGCCGGTCCGGCACCTCCTGAGATGGGCGCGGTGCGTGCACGGACGCCGAGGTCTTGGAATGCGCCCGGTCGTCCGTCTTGTCCTTGGACTTGGCGGCGCCGTGAGTTTCCTCGCCGGCGTCCGTCCTTCCACCGGCGTCTACCCCACCGACCGTTGGCTCCCGTGGCGGCGGGATCGACGCGGACGGGTCTGCTACCTCCGAAGCCTTCTTCTTCGGCGGCATGTCGCTGAAGTTAACGAAGTTGATGAAGTTGCCGAAGATTTCGCCCGCATGAACGCCGGATCAGGTTCACACAACCTCGACGCCCCCTACCTGGCGCGCCAAAGATGTCGGGGAAACTGATCTCCCACGAACACCTATGGGACCGGAGCCCCTTTTCGGTACGGCAAGGGAGCGGAGGATGCACGAAGAGCGGATCGAGGCGAGCACGCGAGCAGTTTACCCAGGTTCGGGCCCCACGGATGCGTAAAACCCTACTCCTGCCTTGGTTTGTATTGTGTTCTTGGCTCGGGAGCGGGGAGAGCTACAGTGTTTGTTGCTAGCTACACCGAGCGTGAGAGTGATCGAAGATCGGAACCTCCTCTACGTTGCGCATGGGCCTCCTTTTATAGGTCAAAGGGGTCACCGACAGGTGGCAACGTAGGTGAGGGTAAAAACGTAAAAAAAGGTGGTAGTTGGAACAGTGTATGTACAGTGCTCTGTACCTAACCCTGACGGCAGGGGACAAGGGTATTAAATGCTCGTCGCCGTCACCCCGAACAGTGCAAAAAGCGTCCGTCAGGGCGTCTCCGTCCGCCACGAGGGTGGCCTCATCATCGCAGTTTGCCACCGTGTACCCTAGGCTGCACAGCCTTCCGCCACGTGCCCCTGGAAGGGCCCTAGGGCGACGTGTGGCCGGATGAGCTGGAGCGCGAGCACACAGTGGAAGCCTGCCGCGGAAGCGCCTTGCCGCGGCAGCTACCTTGCCGCGCCCGGAAGCTTGTCGCTCTCCGGGCCTTGCCGGGACGCGCGGCGCGTCGCGGCAAGTCTCTTCAAATGCCATGCTTGGCCTTCCCGGCAAGCTCCTCTTGCCAGGGTCTTGTACCAAAGAGGTGGTCTTGAGCCTTGAGTGACCTTCCCAGACAGCTCCTCTTGCCGGGGCCTTGTTTCTCTAACTTGTGTACTTTGTTCTTGAATGGCCCCAAAGGAACCTCAGTGGGCCTTGGCGAGCGCACGGCAAGCCATGCCACGGGATGCTGCTACTGCCCGTGCACAAGTTCGGGATACTAAGGTACCCCTACTTTAGTACACCGACACCTCTGCACTTGGAGGCCCAACAACGTCTACAAGAATAAGGTTGCGTAGTAGACATCATTCTGCAACTCTCGTTTCGAGTTACTAATTTTAGCAACTGAACCGGTATCAAATATCCAGGGGTTGATATGAACACTAGTAAAGTACACATCAATAATATGTATATCAAATATACATTTGTTCACTTTTCCATCCTTCTTATCCACCAAGTATCTAGGGCAGTTCCACTTCCAGTGACCATTTCCTTTGCAGTAGAAGCACTTAGTTTCAGGCTTGATTTAGCTTTGGGTTCCCCTTTTATCCCTTTGCCCTTTACATGAAACAAGTGGTCTTGTTAACCATCAACACTTGATGCTCTTTCTTGATTTCTACCTTCGCCGATTTCAGCATCGCGAAGAGCTTGAAATTACTATCGTCATCCCTTGCATATTATAGTTCATCACGAAGTTCTACTAACTTGGTGATAGTGACTAGAGAACTTTGTCAATTACTATCTTATCTGGAAGATTAACTCCCACTTGATTCAAGCAATTGTAGTACCCAGACAATCTGAGCACATGCTCACTGGTTGAGCTTTTCTCCTCCATCTTGTAGGCAAAGTACTTTCAGAGGTCTTATACTCGACACGGGCATGAGTATGAAATAATAATTTCAACTCTGGGAACATCTCATATGCTCCGTGGCATTCAAAATGTTTTTGAAGTCCCGGTTATAAGCCGTAAAGCATGGCGCACTATACTATTAAGTAGTCATCATAACGAGCTTGTCAAACGTTCATAACGTCTATATCTGCTCCTGCAATAGGTTTGTAACCTAGCGGTGCATCAAGGACATAATACTTTTGTGCAGCAATGAGGATAATCCTCAGATCACAGACCTAGTCCACATCATTGCAACTAACATATTTCAACTTAGTTTTCTCTAGGAACATATCAAAAACATAGGGGAGCTAATATACAACATAATTTGCAAATACTATCAGGACTAAGTTCATTATAAATTAAAGTTCAATTAATCATATTACTAAAGAACTCCCACTTAAATAGACATCCCTCTAGTCATCTAAATGATCACGTGATCCAAATCAACTAAACCATGTCTGATCATCACGTGAGATGGAGTAGTTTTAAATGGTGAACATCTTATGTTGATCATATCTACTATATGATTCACGCACGACCTTTTGGTCTCCAGTGTTCCGAGGCCATGTCTGTACATGTTAGGCTCGTCAAGTTCAACCCGAGTATTCTGCATGTGCAAAACTGTCTTACACCCATTGTATTTGAACGTAGAGCTTACCACACCCGATCATCACGTGGTGTTTCGGCACGACGAACTTTCGCAACGGTGCATACTCAGGGAGAACACTTGTACCTTGAATTTTTGCAAGGGATCATCTTATAATGCTACCGCCGTCCTAAGCAAAATAAGAAGCATAATAAGATAAACATCACATGTAATCAAAATATGTGACATGATATGGCCATCATCATCTTGTGCTTTTGATCTCCATCTCCAAAGCATCGTCATGATCTCCATCGTCACTGGCTTGACACCATGATCTTCATCGTAGCATCGTGGTCATCTCGCCAACTATTGCCACTACTACTATCGCTAACTCATAGTGATAAAGTAAAGCAATTACATGGCCTTCGCAATTCATACAATAAAGAGACAACCATAAGGCTCCTGCCGGTTGCCGATAACTTTACAAAACATGATCATCTCATACAATAACGTATAACTTATCACGTCTTGAACATATCACATCACAACATGCCCTGCAAAAACAAGTTAGACGTCCTCTACTCTGTTGTTGCAAGTTTTACGTGGCTGCTATAGGCTTAGCAAGAACCTTTCTTACCTACGCATACAAAAACTACAACGATTTTTCGTCAAGTATGTGTTGTTTTAACCTTCACAAGGACCGGGCGTAGCCACACGGGATTCAACTAAAGTGAGAGAGACAGGCACCCACCGGTCACCTTTAAGCAACGAGTGCTCATAACGGTGAAACCATTCTCGCGTAAGCGTACGCGTAATGTTCGTCCGGGCCGCTTCCGTTGAATCAAAGTATGACATGCTGGTAAGCAGTATGACTATTATCGCCCACAACTCATTGTGTTCTACTCATGGATATCATCTACGCATAGACCTGGCTCATGATGCCACTGTTGGGGAACGTAGTATTTCAAAAAATTCCTACGATCACGCAAGATCTATCTACTAGAAGCATAGCAACGAGAGGGGAGAGTGTGTCTACGTACCCTCGTAGACCGAAAGCGGAAGCGTCTAGTGACGCGGTTGTTGTAGTCGAACGTCTTCGCTATCCAACCGATCCAAGCACCGAACGTACGACACCTCCGCGTTTAGCCCACGTTCATCTCGATGAAGTCCCACAAGCTCTTGATCCAATTGAGCGTCATGTGAGAGCTTCTTCAGCACGACGGCGTGGTGACGGTGATGATGAAGCTACCGGCGTAGGGCTTCGCCTAAGCACTGCAATGATATGACTGAGGTGTGTAACTGTGGAGAGGGGCACCGCACACGGCTAAGACAAATCTTGGAGAGCCTTTGGGGCGCCCCTTGCCCACGTATATAAAGGAGGGAGGAGGAGGAGGCCGGCCCTAGAGGGGGCGCGCCAAGTGTGGAGTCCTACTAGGACTCCCTAGTCCTAGTAGGATTCCCCCTCCCACATGGAATAGGAAAAGGGGAAGGGAGAAGGAGAAGGAAGGAAGGGGCGCCCCCTTTCCCTAGTCCAATTCGGACCAGTCCATGGGGAAGGGGCGCGGCCACCCTTGAGGCCTTTCTCTCCTTTCCCGTATGGCCCATTAAGGCCCAATACAAATTCCCGTAACTCTCTGGTACTCCGAAAAATACCCGAATCACTCGCAACCTTTCCGATGTCCGAATATAACCTTCAAATATATCGATCTTTACGTCTTGACCATTTCGAGACTATTCGTCATGTCCGTGATCTCATCCGGGACACCGAACAAACATCGGTAATCAAATCACATAACTCCTAGTACAAATCGTCATCGAACGTTAAGCGTGCGGACCCTACGGGTTCGAGAACTATGTAGACATGACCGAGACACATCTCCGGTCAATAACCAATAGCGGAACCTGGATGCTCATATTGGCTCCTACATATTCTACGAAGATCTTTATCGGTCAAACCGCATAACAACATACGTTGTTCCCTTTGTCATCGGTATGTTACTTGCCCGAGATTCGATCGTCGGTATCATCATACCTAGTTCAATTTCGTTACCGGAAAGTCTCTTTACTCGTTCCGTAATACATCATCCCACAACTAACTCATTAGTCACATTGCTTGCAAGGCTTATAGTGATGTGCATTACCGAGATGGCCCAGAGATACCTCTCTGACACTTGGAGTGACAAATCCTATTCTTGATATATGCCAACACCACGAACACTTTCGGAGACACCTGTAGAGCATCTTTATAATCACCCAGTTATGTTGTGACGTTTGATAGCATATGAACTCCATTTTTGATGAACTCGAGATTGTCGTGAAGATGACCATAATCTCCAAATCTCACAAGGAGAAAAAACTAAGAAGACCCAAGAAATTTGATGTAAGGATGCAATTGTTTGAGCTCTCTATGAACGATACGATCAAGCTACTCACGAGGGAGCCCCCCTTGATAGTATGGCAATCGATCCTATAACCCGGTCTCCCAACTTACACAATGAGACTGGTAAAATTGAAAACTTATCAAGGGAAAACCTTTGACTTGCACATAGTTGATATGTCCCTGTCGTATTTACTTTTCCAAACACTTTGGCTCTTGTTTTGAACTCTAATTTGCATGATTAGAATGAAACTAACCCGGACTGGCGATGTTTTCATCAAAACTACCATGGTGTTGTTTTCGTGAAGAAATAAAAGTTCTCGGAATTGCAAGAAACTTTTTGGAGAATTATTTTGGAATAAAAGAAAAATACTGGAGCAAAAACCCACCGGAAAGGGGGGCCTGCTGCCCACTAGGCACCAGGGCGCGCCACTCCCCTTTGGCGCGCCCTGGTGAGTAGTGGGGCCCATGACGCTCCGCTGGCCCTAACTCTGACTCTATAAAATCCTCTTTTTGGAGAGAAAAATAGGAGAGGAAGTTTCATCGCGTTTTACAATACGGAGCTGCCGCCGCCTCCTGTTCTTCATCGGGAGGCCAGTTCTGGAGTTCGTTCGGGGCTCCGGAGAGGGGGATCTTCCATCTTCGTCATCATCAACCATCCTCCATCATCAATTCCATGATGCTCACCGCAGGGAGTGAGTAATTCCTTCATAGGCTTACGATATCTACTACACAACCTTTTCCTTGTAGACTCGTGTTGGGCCTCCATGCACGGAGTTTTGTAGGACGGTAGCAATTTTCCCTCAAGTGGGTGACCTAAGGTTTATAAATCCGTGTGAGGCGTAGGATGAAGATGGTCTCTCTCAAACAACCCTGCAACCAAATAACAAAGAGTCTCTTGTGTCCCCAACACACCCAATACAATGGTAAATTGTATAGGTGCACTAGTTCGGCGAAGAGATGGTGATACAAGTGTAATATGGATGCTAGATATAGGTTTTTGTAATCTGAAAATATAAAAACAGCAAGGTAACTAATGATAAAAGTGAGCACAAACAGTATTGCAATGCTTAGAAACAAGGCCTAGGGTTCATAGTTTCACTAGTGCAAGTTCTCTCAACAACAATAACATAATTAGATCATATAACAATCCCTCAACGTGCAACGAAGAGTCACTCCAAAGTCACTAATAGCGGAGAACAAACGAAGGGATTATTGTAGGGTACAAAACCACCTCAAAGTTATTCTTTCCGGTCGATCTATTGGGATATTCCTATAAGTGTCACAAACAGCCCTAGAGTTCGTACTAAAATAACACCTTAAGACACACATCAACCAAAACCCTAACGTCACCTAGATACTGCTATGTCACCACAAGTATCCGCGGGTTTGATTATACGATATGCATCACATAATCTCAGATTCATCTATTCAAACCAACACAAAGAACTTCAATAAGTGCCCAAAGTTTCTACCAGAGAGTCAAGACGAAAACGTGTGCCAACCCCTATGCATAAGTTCACAAGGTCACTGAACCCGTAAGTTGATCACCAAAACATACATCAAGTGGATCACGTGAACATCCCATTGTCACCATAGATAAGCACATGCAAGACATACATCAAGTGTTCTCAAATCCTTAAAGACTCAATCCGATAGGATAATTTCAAAGGGAAAACCCAATCCATTGCAAGAAGGTAGAGGGGAAGAACATCATAAGATCCAACTATAATAGCAAAGCTTGTGGTACATCAAGATCGTGCCAAATCAAGAACACGAGAGAGAGAGAGAGAGAGAGAGAGAGAGAGAGAGAGAGAGAGAGAGATCAAACACATAGCTATTGGTACGTACCTTGAGCCCCGAGGGTGAACTACTCTGTCCTCGTCATGGAGATCGTTGGGATGATGAAGATGGCCACGGGTGATGGTTTCCCCCTTCATGTTATTTTCGGAGGTTTCCCTATTTATAAGAATTTTTGGCGTCGGGGACAAGTCAAGGGTACCCATGAGGCGACGACAAGGTAGGGGGCGCGCCCTAGGGGGGCGTGCCCCCACCCTTGTGGTGGCCTCGTGGCTGTTCTGGTCCATCTCCGATACTTCGTGGGCTTCTTTTGGTCCATCAAAAATCTCCGTAAATTTTCAGGTCAATTGGAGTCCGTTTGATATTCCTTTTCTGTGAAACTCAAAACAAGGAAAAAACAGAAACTTGCACTGGGCTCTAGATTAATAGTTTAGTCCCAAAAATCATATAAAATAGCATATAATTGCATATAAAACATCAAAGATAGATAATATAATAGCATGGAACAATCAAAACTTATAGATAGATTGGAGACTTATCAAGCATCCCCAAGCTTAATTCCTGCTCGTCCTCGAGTAGGTAAATAATAAAAGCAGATTTTTTTGATGTGGGATGCTACCCAACATATTTATCAATGCAATATTCTTTATTATGGCATGAATGTTCAGATCCATAAGACTCAAAATAAAAGTTTATCAATATCAAAACAATAATACTTCAAGCATACTAAAAAGTAATCTACGAAGCTTAAAAAATAACATGGCTAAAGAAAGTTATCCCTTCAAAATCATATAGTCTTTTATGCTCCCTACAAAATAACTTGGCTAAAGAAAGTATAAATCATGCCTATCCCGGTGTCAATCAAGCAACTGTGTTCATACTTTAACATTCTTAAACCTTTTCAACTGTTCACGCAATACATGAGCGTGCGCCATGGATATAGCACTATGGGAGGAATAGAAGGTGGTAATAGACAGAAGGAGGGAGAAAGTCTCACATCAACTAGGAAAATCAATGGACTATGGAGATATCCATCAATCGATATCAATGTGAGTGAGTAGGGATTGCCATGTGACGGATGCACTAGAGCTATAAGTGTATGAAAGCTCAAAAGACAACTAGTGGGTGTGCATCAACTTGCTTGCTCATGAAGACCTAGGTCATTTGAGGAAGCCCATCATTGGAATATACAAGCCAAGTTCTATAACGAAAAATTCCCACTAGTAATATATGAAAGTGACAACATAGGAGACTCTCTATCAAGAAGAACATGGTGCTACTTTGAAGCACAAGTGTGGAAAAGGATAGTAACATTGTCCCTTCTCTCCTTCTCTCTCTTTTTTGGGCTCTTTGGCCTCTCTTTTTGGTGGGCTTGTTTGGCCTCTTTTCTTTATTTGGGCTTCATTGACCTCTTTTATTTTGATAACCTCACATGGGACAATGTTCTAATAATGATGATCATCACACTTTTATTTACTTACAACTCGATATTACAACTCGATACTAGAACAAATATATGACTCTATATGAATGCCTCCGGCGGTGTACCGGGATGTGCAATGACCAAGAGTGACATGTATAAAAAGTATGAACGGTGGCTTTGCCACAAATACTATGTCAACTACATGATCATGCAAAGCAATATGACAATGATGATGTGTGTAATAATAAACAGACCGGTGGAGTTACATGGAAATATATCTTGGAATGGCTATGGAAATGCCGTAATAGGTAGGTATGGTGGTTGTTTTGAGGAAGGTATAAGGAGGGTTTTATGCACCGACGAAAGTTGCGCGGTACTAGAGTGGCTAGCAAGGTGGAAGGGTGAGGGTGTGTATAATCCATGGACTCAACATTAGTCATAAAGAATTCACATACTTATTGCGAAAAAAATATTAGCTCTCGAAGCAAAGTACTACGACGCATGCCCCTAGGGGGGAGGTTGGTAGGAGTTAACCATCGCGCGCCCCCGACCTTCACACAAAGACAAACACTTCAAAATACAAAGTCTTCCAATTAGGTTACATGGTTAGGAGACCATACATGCATGCTACGTGAATCACAAACCTGAACATCATTATTTCTTTAACCTCACAAACTACCACTAGCCTGACTCTAATATTACCATCTTAACATCTCAAAACAATTACAAGGAGTCAAACTTCACATAGTATTCAATGCTCCATATCTAAAAGTTTTTATTATATCTCCTTTGGATGTCTATCATATTAGGACTAAATTCATAACCCACGCAAATTACCATGTTGTTCTTTAAGAGTCTTAAAATAACATAAGTGAAGCAAGAGAGTTCATCGATTTCTATAAAGTAAAACCACCGCCGTGCTCTAAAAAGATATAAGTGAAGCACTAGAGTAACTGACAAACTACTCCAAAAGGGTATAAGTGAAGATCATTGAGTAGTCAAATAGTTAACTAACTATGAGAAGACCCTCTCTCATTTAACAATTTCAGATCTTAAGTACTTTATTCAAACAACAAGCAAAACAAAATAAGATGAGATTGCAAGGATAGCACATATCATGTGAGGAAGCAAAAACTTAGGCTAAACCGATACTAACTGATAATTGTTGAAGAAGAAAGGTGTGATGCCAACCGAGGCATCCCCAAGCTTAGCTGCTGGAGACTTCTTGAAATATTAACATGGGATGCCTTGGGCATCCCCAATCTTGAGATTTTGTGTCTCTTAATTCCTCTCATGTCGCGGTTTTCCTAAATCTCAAAAACTTCATCCACACAAAACTCAACAAGAACTCGTGAGATAAGTTAGTATAAATCAACTCAAAACCTTATCATTTCGTACTGTAGAAAATCACTAAAATTATAATTTAACATTGCATACTAAATACGTCTGCATATTTAACACTCTTTGTTGGGGAAACTGATCCACCCACGAACACCTATGGGGACGGAGCACCTTTTCGGTACGGCAGGGGGGGGGGGGAAATCGCACGAAGAGCAGATCGAGGCGAGGCACACGAGCAGTTTACCCAGGTTCGGGCCGCACGGATGCGCAAAACCCTACTCCTGCTTTGTGGATTGTATTTGGTTCTTGGCTCGGGAGCGCCAAGAGTTACAGTACACTCTAGCAGCTAACGAGACCGAGCGCGAGAGTCTTCGAATGTCTAACCCCTCTCTACATTGCGCATGGGCCTCCTTTTATATGCTCAAGGGGTCAGCGACAGGTGGCAACGCAGTTGAGGGTAAAAATGGAAAAAGGGTGGTAGTTGGTATAGTGTTTTATACCTAACCCTGACGGCAGGGGACAAGGGCATTAAATGCCCATCGCCGTCGCCCAAACAATGCAAAAAGGGCCGTCAGGGGCGCCACCGTTCGCCACGATGGCAACCTTGTCAGCGCCGGTCGCCACCGCGTACCCCTGGTTGCACAGCCTCCCGCCACGTACGCCTGGAAGGATCCTAGAGCGACACGTGGTTGGATGCGCTGGAGCGTGGGCACAGAGTGGAAGCTTGCCGCGGCAAGCGCCTTGCCGCGGTCGCTATCTTGTCGCTTCCGGGAGCTTGTCGCTCACCGGGCCTTGCCGGGACGCGTGGCGCGTCGCGGCAAGTTTCTTGAGATGCCCTGGTTGGCCTTCCCGGCAAGCTCCTCTTGCCAGGGCCTTGCGTCTTGAGTGGTCTTGTGCCTTGGTTGGCCTTCCCGGCAAGCTCCTCTTGCCGGGGACTTGTCTCCTTGGCTTGGATACTTTGTTCTTGAATGGCTCCAAAGGAACCACGGAGGACCGTGGCGGCCACCCGGCAAGCCTTGCCGCGGGGCGCTACGACTGCCCGTGCACAAGTTCGGGATACTAAGGGTACCCCTACTTTAGTACACCGACAGGAGCCCCCGGGCCTGGGCCATACACGGTGGCGAGCGCTGTTGGGCCAGGCCCAAAACAGTGCACGGGCACGCGCGGCCTGGGTCATGCCGTATCTTTCTCCGTGAATGCCCCTGCCACTCCCCACGCCACGGCGACAGCTGGAGCGGGGTCGTCTCAGACCACCGCTGCTACAGCCGCCAAGCGGCCAAGGGAGCCTACTCCTCCACCTCCTCGCGCCGGGACGCGTGAGCCAGATTTCGACTTCTCCGCGCTCAGCTCCGACGAGGAAGAAGAAGAGTAAGATTTTGTTGTTCTTGTATTTCTTCAATTTTTGCTGTTTGGTCTTGTATATCTTTTGCCTCACTCTGAACCCGTTCCTTTTTTCAGAACTCTGGCCCAGTGGGCGGCGAAGAGAGCCAAGGTCCCGGTGATTGTCATTGAGGACGAGCCCGCCGTGACAGCAGGGGGTGCGCCTGAGACAAACTTGCCGGACCCGGCAACTGATCTTCAGAGCAGCCCCCAGCGCAGCCCCCAGCGCAAGTGTATAGTTCACTTTCTGCTGTTAGGTGCGCGGGGGCGTTCTGTATTTGCTGACATTTGCTTGTCGATTTGTGTAGGAGCAGAGCAGACACACCAAGAGCGCCCGGAGACCGCCCCCGTCGTGCCACCTGCTTCAACCACGCCGCCAAGGGAAAGTTCCCCGGCAAGGGTCTCCCCGATAAGGGAGAGTTCTCCGCCAAGGGCGGATTCTCCGCCAAGGGCAAGTTCTCCGGCGAGGGACAACACCAGCGGCCCTCCGCCGGTGGGGACTACAACTACGCCGCCAAGGGAGAGCTCCCCGGCGAGGGACACTGCCGAGGAGCCGGCTCGCGCAAGTAATCTTTTTGTTTAAAAACTCCCCTTGGGCTTTTCTTCTTTTGATTCTTCTTTTTTGGATATTTGCTTGACTGTTTTCCTCCCCTTTCCTACCGTCAGATCCATCTGCTGCGGAGCCTATGGAGACGGAGGCTGCTGTCGAGGAGGATACGCGCGGCAACACCGGCGACGCCGCTGCCACCGAAGGAGCGGCCGGTGCTAACGATCCCGCCGGCGACGAGGCCGCCAAGGCTGCTGCCGCAGTAGCCGGCGAGGGGTCTGGCGATCGCACTGACGGCCCTGAGGCTGCAGGAGCGCCTGGCGCTACGCCGACCGCCGACCCCTCCGCCGCTGCCGCAGCCCCAGGCTCCGAGGAGCCCGAGCCAGGCGCCTACTTGAAGGCCGGCGACGGGGTCTTCATCAAGCTCCCCTGGGCGTCGAGCTCCAGGGCGCCGGTCGAAGGAGAAGCCTTTGACGGGGAAGTGCTCGCCTCTGCCGGGCTGACGCTTGTCGACCCGCCGAGCAGCAGTAGTGGCGAGCCTGAAGAGGAGCGGCTGTTGCGGAAGCTGCTCTCGCTCTACCGCGCCCGGCAGGCCAAGCTGGAGTCCCGCGAAGCGCTGGACGCCAAGGCGAGAATCGACATTGAGAAGCGCGCGGAGGAGCTCCGGGCCCTCAACCAGGCAGCTCTCCGGTCCTTGGCAGAGGAGCGGGAGCAGCTTGCCGAAGAGCAGACGGCCTTCTTCCTTGAGAAGCCCGAAGTCGAAGAGCAGCAACGGCTTGCCGCCGAGAAGCTATCCACGCGAGAAGGCGAGCTGGCGCAGCGGAAGGTCAACCTCGACAGCCACGAGGAAGAGCTTGCCGCGCGCGAGCAGTGACTTGGCGGGGCACTCCAGGAAGCAAAGGACGCTGCCGCAGCTGACGAGACCGCCAAGAAAGAGTTGGAGACGAAAGTGGCGCAGCTCGAGGCCGATCTCAAGGCGAGAAGCAACGAGATCGCCGCGCTCAAGCTCGAGCGGGAGAAGGACGCCCACAGGCACTCGGAGTTGTAGGTTCGCCTCGCCGAGAAGGGTAAGGAGCTTGCCGCTACCAAAAACTCCAATGCGGATCTTGAGTTGAAGCTAACCACTTTGACCAAGACGCTGGATGGCGCCAAGGAGCGGGAGGCGGCCCTGAAGGAGGAGGTCAGGGCCGAGAAGGCGTTGCTGGATAGTGCTGCCATCACCCAGAACAACTTCAGGGCGACCATCGAGCACTGGACGGAAGGTCCTGTCAATGTTGTCGCGGATATCGACAGGGAGCTGGCGCAGCTGGGGGCGGAGTATCTCGGGTACTCCTCCGACGAGAACCTCCACCCCAGCGCCAAGCTCACTCTATTCTTCAGAGGTGTGGCGACGGCCCTCCAGCAGCTCCGAGAAAGGATCCCAAAGTAACTGGCGGACGAGTCGCGCAAGCTTTGCGCGGGGGCCCTTCAAAAGATGCTGATGAATGTGGCCTTCCGCAACCCGGGCCTCAACCTCACCAACGTCCTCAGGAGCTTGCCGTCGGACGCCGATCTGGAGGCGCTCAAGGCCCTTGTCGCATCTATTGTGGACAAGGTGAGCGGCATCAAGAGGGTCGAGGGCGACCGCGCGGACTAGGCTTGCCCATTTTCTTCTTTTCCTGTCGCTTCCAATCATGTTAGGAGAACAATCTGTTAGGGCTGCGACAAGCTATCTTGTAATATAACTCTATTTCGGGTAGTAATTGCAATGTTATTTCCTTTACTTGACTCATTTGCTTTGTATGTTTCTGCCCTACGCTTTTAGGGAACTTGTCGGCGCAGGCACCTTAGCCGCAAGCGCTGAGTGCGGAACGTCAGCAGCCTGCTGGCGGTGCCACTACCGACAAGAAACCTTGTTGCAACTAGTTGCAGCACACTTAAGTTGTTGAGCGTGCTCGAAAACAAAGTAAGGGCGCGACGCTAGTCGCAGCACACTTAAATCTTTGAGCGGACTCGAAATAAAGTAAGGGCGCAACTAGCTACGAGTAGGTTCCTCTGCGCACAGGTTTTCCATACAAAGCACGGTCGTTCAAGGAAGATAACTTAAAATTTTAAAAATCTGATTGCTCAAACTTTGGCGACTTAGCTTTTGTGTTGTTTGCTTCCCGGCAAGGCGGAACTCTCTTGGACGACGCTTGGTCCATACCACTATCTTCTCCTCCCTCCCCGGCAAACTTGTGGGCGAGGGAACCTTCCTTTTCTTGAGAAAAAAGAAAGAAGAGAAAATAACGATACGAAGCCTTATGGCTCGTTATAGCTTACAAGGGGTAGGTGCTGCACAAAGTGTCAGATAACACATGCAAAATATAAAAAGCATGAAATGACAAGATGTGCGAGGCACATGAGCTTTACTGATGCACGGGGTCTGCGCCCGGCTCTGTACAAAGGATTACATGCAACAGCGGCAAGACCCGTACAAAAGGTGGTTGCCGGAGCGGGTCACGGCAACCGCGCCTTACGGGTAAAACTTACGAAGATGTTCAATGTTCCAGGAGTTGCTCACCGGAAAGCCATCTTCGGTCTCAAGGCGAACAGCGCCAGGCCTAGTGACTCGTTTCACCCGATAAGGGCCTTCCCACTTCGGCGTCAACTTGTTGGAATTCTCGGCGGACTGAACGCGCCGAAGAACAAGGTCGACTTCCTCGAGACTTCTGGTGTTAACTTTGCGGCTATGGTAGCGACGCAAAGCTTGCTGGTAGCGAGCAGCTCGTACAACAGCCTGAAGACGGTCTTCCTCAAGGAGCAGCGCGTCATCTTGTCGCAGCTGCTCTTGCTCGAGCTCATCATAAGCGAGCACTCGAGGTGACCCGTATACGAGTTCCGTGGGTAGAACTGCCTCTGCTCCATAGACTAGAGCGAAAGGTGTCTGTCCAGTGGCTCGATTCGGCGTCGTCCTGATCGACCAAAGAACCACTGGCAGCTCCTCGATCCAGTTTCTTCCGCACTTGTGCAGCCTGTCGAAAGTTCTGGTCTTGAGGCCACGCAGCACTTCAGCATTTGCCCTCTCCGCTTGACCGTTGCTTCTCGGGTGAGCAACAGAAGCGAAGCAGACCTTGGCGCCAAGATCTTGGACGTACTGCATGAAGGTGCGGCTTGTGAATTGCGTACCGTTGTTAGTGATGATCCTGTTAGGGATTCCGAAGCGGCAAACAATCGACCTGAAGAACTTGACTGCTGACTGTGCGGTCACCTTTCTCACTGGTTCCACTTCCGGCCACTTTGTGAACTTATCGATTGCAACGTACAAGTACTCAAAGCCCCCGACTGCGCGGGGAAAGGGGCCGAGGATGTCGAGCCCCCAGACCGAAAATGGCTAGGATAAAGGGATCGTCTGGAGAGCTTGAGCTGGTTGGTGTATCTGCTTGGAATGGAACTGGCACGCTTCACACTTGGTTACTTGTGTAGTTGCATCCTCGAGGGCTTTCGGCCAAAAGAAACCTTGCCGGAAGGCTTTGCCGGCAAGTGCTCTTGCGCCAATGTGGTGACCACATATGCCTCCATGTATCTCTGCCAACAGCTTTTGTCCGTCTTCCCGGGGAATACACTTCAATTTCACATTGTTAAGTCTTCTTCTGTACAGTATGATGTTAACAAACTGGTACATACTTGACTGCCGGGCTACTCTTTCTGCTTCTTCTTGCTCTTCGGGAACTTCTCCTGTCTGGAGAAAATGGACGATCTGCTGTGCCCATGCTAGAGCTTGTGGCTCGACAACAAGGACTAAAGGCACATCTGCTGCTGCGGGAACATCCGCTTCTACGGCGAGAACCTGTGGCTCGGACGGAGCTTGATGTTCCCCGGCAAGCTTGCCGGAGCAAAACTTGTCGGGAGCGTTTGCTTCGACGGAACAAACCCTAGGGCTTGCCGGAGCAGACTGCTCCTCAGCACTCTTGGTGTAGATCTTGGGGACCTTGTTGGTGGCGGCTTCGGGAAGCTCTGCCGGAAGATAGTCACCAGAAATCAACTTCCTCTTCTTGCTCTGTCAAGTTGATGGTGTTACGGATGGTTGAGTCAGCTTGAGCACAAAAATCCCTGGTTCCACAGGTAACTTAAGTGCGGCGCACTTTGACAGGCCATCGGCGATGTCGTTCTGAGCTCTTGGGACGTGCTCCATCTGTAGGCCGTCAAAGTGCTCTTCAAGCTTTCTCACTTCATCGACGTAAGCTTCCATCAACGGACTCTGGTAATTCTTGTTCACTTGGCGGACGATAAGCTACGAGTCACCCCTGACAATGAGCTTCTTGATCCCAAGGTCTGCCGCGATCCTGAGACGGGCAAGCAAACCTTCATACTCTGCAGTATTATTCGTTGCTTGCTCCTTGGGAAAGTGCATCTGGACTACGTACTTGAGGTGCTCTCCGCTGGGTGCGACAAGAAGCACACCAGCCCCGGCGCCTTGCAGCGAAAAGGCACCATCAAAGTACATCATCCACTCTTTGCTTGCTTCCTTGACGGGGATGCTTTTTTCTGGAATCTCTTCGTCTGGTGTTGGCGTCCACTCTGCTATGAATTCTGCCAATACTCTGCTCTGGATAGTCGAAGTGCTCTCAAACTTGAGGCCAAAGCTTGACAGTTCCAGTGCCCACTCAACAATCCTGCCTGTTGCTTCCGGATTCTATAGTATCCTCTTCAGCGGAAAGCGAGTGACAACTGTGATCTCATGTGCTTGGAAGTAATGGCGTAGCTTTCTCGAGGCCATGAGAAGGCCGAAAATCAACTTCTGCACACCAGAGTATCTTGACCTAGCCCCCTGCAGAAGGGAGCTGACAAAGTACATTGGGCGCTGCACCATTTTCTTCCGTACCTCCTCTTGCGCCTGTGCAGATCCATCTTTGTCGGGACCAGAGCTTGTCGGGGAAGCCCCCTACTTGTCGCTGGATGCGCTTGCCGCGGTTGCCGGCTCGTCGTCTGCCTCCCTCTCCGCTACTAACGCAGCACTAACCACTTGATTGGTTGCCGCTAGGTACAACAGCAACTTCTCTTTTGGCTTAGGTGCGACAAGTATTGGAGTAGACGACAGGTATCTCTTCAAGTCTTGCAGCGCAGTCTCCGCTTCCGGAGTCCATTTCATTGGACCTGCCTTTTTCAAAATTTTGAAAAATGGCAGGGTGCGCTCGGCAGACTTAGAGATAAACCTGCTGAGAGCAGCCATGCAACCGGCAAGTCTTCGCACATCCTTGACGCGCTTCGGTGCTTCAATTTGCTCAATGGACTTGATCTTGTCGGGATTGGCTTCAATTCCCCTCTGAGACACGAAGAACCCCAGAAGCTTGCCGGAAGGGACTCCAAACACACACTTCTCGGGGTTGAGCTTGAGCTGGATCTTGCACAGATTTGCAAAGGTTTCTTCAAAATCTTGAATCAGGTTAGCCCTGTCCTTGCTCTTGACCACTATGTCATCCATGTATGCTTCTACATTTATGTGAATTTGTGGCTCAAAAGCGGTATGGACTACCCTTGCAAATGTCGAACCAGCATTCTTCAAACCAAAAGGCATCCGTATGAAACAGTACGTGCCACATGGAGTGATGAATGCGGTCTTCTCCTCATCCTCTTCTTCCATGAAGATCTGATGGTATCCTGAATATGCGTCAAGAAATGAAAGCAGGTCACATCCGGCCGTGGAGTCAACAATCTGGTCAATGCACGGCAAGGGAAATGGGTCTTTGGGACAAGCTTTATTCACATCGGTGAAGTCGATACAAAGCCTCCATTTCCCGTTTGCCTTACGCACGACTACTAGATTGGCCAACCACGTAGGACGGAGCACTCCTCTGACAAGGCCTGCTGCTTCCAACTTCTTGATCTCTTCTGCTATGAATTCTTGGCGCTCCACTGCTGGTTTCCTGACTTTCTGCTTGACGGGCCGCGCGTGAGGACAGACGGCAAGCTTGTGCTCAATTACTTTCCTAGGAACACCGGGGATGTCAGACGGTTGCCATGCAAACACGTCGACGTTCGCCCGCAGGAAAGCAACGAGCGCGCTTTCCTATTTAGGGTCAAGTGTGGCACTGATGGTGAAGGTACCACCAGTGCCGTCCTCCTTGGCGGACACCTTCTTGGTCGCTGGCGGAGCTGTCATTGCCTTCTTACACTTGCCGATGGAGCTCAATGGTGCGTCCTCAACGGTAGCGCAGCACTCCGAAGAGGTGCGCTTGTCGGAGTGGGCATCAGAGCTCTTGCCGGACTTGGTCTTCTTCTTCCCTCCGGGAGCTTCAGCGGCAAGTGTCTTGCTATCTGTTGCGGCTGCTGCTTCCCGGTAAATCTTGTCGGCGCAGATAAGGGCATCTTTCTTGTCGCCAGGGACAGAGATGACGCTTATCGGGCCTGGCATCTTCAGCATGTTGTATGCATAGTGAGAGGCTGCCATGAACTTGGCAAGTGCTGGACGGCCGAGTATTCCATTGTAAGGCAATGGAAAATCGGCAACGTCGAATGTGACCTTCTCGGTCCTGAAGTTCAGCTCACCGCCAAACGTCACTGGCAGCATGATCTTCCCCTTCGGCTTGCTCCTTCCCGGGTTGATTCCTTGGAATGTGCCGGTCTCTTCGAGCTCGCTGTCAGGGATCTGGAGTTTCTGGAGTACAGCGGAGGAGATCAAGTTCAAGCCGGCCCTGCTGTCAACTAACATCTTAGTGACCTTGAGGTTGCGGATAGTTGGTGTGACCAACATCGGCAAGCACCCGACCGCAGTTGTGCGATCGGGGTGGTCCTTAATATCGAAGATGATAGGCGTGATGGACCACTTCAGAAGCTTGCGTGATTCGACAGGTGGTTCTGCCGCATTAACTTCCCGCACCCACTGTTTGAGTTGGCAGTGTGAAGTATGCAGAGAAGCACCGCCGTCAACGCACAAGACCTCTGTGGCTTTCTGGAACTCCTGCTCATTGTTCTCAACATCGTCCATGTCTTCATCGTCATCGTCATCTTCATCCTTGTCGCGGCTGCGGGGAGGTATGTCTCCTTGCCGCTGCTTGGCCTTGCCGCGGCGTCCTCCCCGGCCGTTGAATGGCCGCTTCTGGCCGGATCCTCCACCACCTCCTTGGGCCTTCTCCTTGTCGCGTCGCTCGTACTCAGCCTTCTGCTGCTCGACGAGCCATTCGACCCTCTTGCAGTTCTGGAGGTCATGACCCTTGGTGCGGTGGATCTTGCAGTACTGCTTGTCGGTGCCGTCCTGCTTGTCGGCGGCCGCCACAGCCTGGCAGTTGGTGCATGCGGCAGTCTCCTTGCCAGAGCTACCAACTTTGGCCTTGTCGGCGCCTCCTCCGTTGCCGGACTGCTCAACGACTAGCATCTCTTTGCTTTTCTTCTTCCTGTTGTTCCGCCGCCGGTTCTTCTTTGCCGGGGCGGCATCCTCGCTGTCAGATCCTCCTGCTCCTGTATCCTCTCCGGGGAGTTTCCTCCCCTCTTCAGCACGTGCGCACTTGTCGGCCAAGGCATACAGCTCATTGACGTCCCTGATCTTGCACATCGCCATCTCCTCCCTCATCCTGCGGTTACGCACGTTCTGATGGAACGCGCTGATAACCGCGACAGGGTGGACGTCTGGGATGTTATGCTGTACACGGCTGAATCTCTGGATATACTTGCGCAGGGGTTCTCCTTCCTTCTGGGCGAGCAGGTGAAGGTCACTCTCTTGGCCATGGGGTTTGTGGCCGCCCGTAAAGGCGCCGACAAACTGATGGCAGAGATCTGCCCAAGAAGAAATGGAGTTGTCCGGCAAGTGCATGAGCCAGGACCTGACGTTGGGTTTGAGTACCAGAGGGAAGTAATAGGCAAGGATCTTGTCGTCCCACCCCCCAGCAGCTTGCATTGCGATGGTGTAGATGATGAGGAACTCCAACGGATGCGTCTTGCCGTCGTACTTCTCTGGTACGTCTAGCTTGATATTCTTCATGCTGGGCCACTGGACTTGCCGCAGCTCACGAGTGAACGCAGGACAACCTACCGCGTACGGCAAGTCGCATGGTCCCTCTGGCGCATGCATGTCGACAGCGGGCCCAGCGTGCTGGTCTGATTGACGTCGCGCTTCTCTTCGGCGCTCGATGCGGGTACGAGCGTCTTCTTGCTGTCGTTCGTGAAGAACTTGGCGCTGATCGCGACGAGCTCGCGGATCTGACGACGCAGTGGAGTCGTCGTCGATGTTGATCCGGCGAGTCGGCGATTTTAGCCTCCGGTCCGGAGAGTGCACGGTGGTTCTACCCCCACCGGTCTTGTCGCCATCGGCCCGCGCCTGGCTGACTTGTCGCGGCTGTGATGTGCTCGGTTGCCGCGGAGTGTCGCCGTTGGCGAAGGCGATGAGACTCTGAATGGTGGCCCTCCAGTCGTCGGCCTTGTCTGCCGCCGGAGGGAAGTCTAGGAGCAGTTGAGCTCGTGCCAGAGCTTCTGCTGGAGTGGCGGGTAGCGGTGGCGAACGGTGTGAGGAGCGGGATATGCTTGGACTTCTAACTACGTTAGAAGGAGCAGTATCCCGTCCAGGCGACCGTGCCTTGCTCGTGCCGGCGTGCTGGCGTGCATGCTGGTCTTGAGCGTCCCGGGATCCACCAGTTCGATCTTGGTCCAGCAAGCGTATGGTACCGTGAGTACTACGACGCTGCCGGTCCCGCGCCTCCTGAGATGGGCGCGGTGCATGCACGGACGCCGAGGTCTTGGAGTGCGCCCGGTCGTCGTGGGAGTCGGCTACGCCGCCGATGGGCAGCGCAGCCTTGTCCTTGGACCTGGCAGCACCGTGAGCTCCCTCGTGGACGTCCGTTCTCCCGCCGGCGTCTACCCCACCAGTCGTTGGCTCCGGCGGTGGTGGGATCGACGCGGACTGACCAGCTGCCTCCGAAACCTTCTTCTTCGGCGGCATGTCGATGAAGCTGATGAAGATCAAGCTCGGGTGGAGGCCGGATCATGTTCACACAACCTCGACGCACCCCCTACCGGGCGCGCCAAAGATGTCGGGGAAACTGATCCACCCACGAACACCTATGGGGACGGAGCCCCTTTTCGGTACGGCAGGGGGGCGGAGATCGCACGAAGAGCAGATCGAGGCGAGGCACACGAGCAGTTTACCCACGTTCGGGCCGCACGGATGCGTAAAACCCTACTCCTGCTTTGTGGATTGTATTTGGTTCTTGGCTCGGGAGCGCCGAGAGTTACAATACACTCTAGCAGCTAACGAGACCGAGCGCGAGAGTCTTCGAATGTCTAACCCCTCTCTATGTTGCGCATGGGCCTCCTTTTATATGCTCAAGGGGTCAGCGACAGGTGGCAACGTAGTTGAGGGTAAAAATGGAAAAAGGGTGGTAGTTGGTACAGTGTTTTATACCTAACCCTGGCGGTAGGGGACAAGGGCATTAAATGCCCATCGCCATCGCCCAAACAGTGCAAAAAGGGCCGTCAGGGGCGCCACCGTTCGCCACGATGGCAACCTTGTCAGCGCCGCTCGCCGCCGCGTACCCCTGGCTGCACAGCCTCCCGCCACGTACGCCTGGAAGGATCCTAGAGCGACACGTGGGTGGATGCGCTGGAGCGTGGGCACGGAGTGGAAGCTTGCCGCGGCAAGCGCCTTGCCGCGGTCGCTATCATGTCGCTTCCGGTAGCTTGTCGCTCACCGGGCCTTGCCGGAACGCGTGGCGCGTCGCGGCAAGTTTCTTGAGATGCCCTGGTTGGCCTTCCCGGCAAGCTCCTCTTGCCAGGGTCTTGCGTCTTGAGTGGTCTTGTGCCTTGGTTGGCCTTCCCGGCAAGCTCCTCTTGCCGGGGCCTTGTCTCCTTGGCTTGGATACTTTGTTCTTGAATGGCTCCAAAGGAACCACGAAGGACCGTGGCGGCCACCCGGCAAGCCTTGCCGCGGGGCGCTGCGACTGCCCGTGCACAAGTTCGGGATACTAAGGGTACCCCTACTTTAGTACACCGACATTCTTATAATCAAATAGGATCATTAAACATGCAAACAATGCAAATATAACAACAATCTGTCTTAACGGGACAGTCTGTAAAGAGTGGAATTGTTCACATACTTCCCTAGCTCTAAAAATTCTAAACAAATACCACGTTACAGAGAAATTATTCATTCTAATTTTGTAAAAATTTCAAGATTTTATCACGTTCTTACTATCTAGAAGAATTCATACAATGATAGAAAACTTTCTATTTTCAAACAGCAACATATATACTTGCAAAATAAGCATGGTACATGCTATACTTGTCTTTTTTATTGAAATAAAGGTACTAAAACTTATTATAAATAACAACAAGCAAATCTAAACAAAAGAAAATGATGCTCCAAGCAAAACGCATATTATGTGGTGAATAAAAATATAGCCTCAAGTAAATTTACCAATAGACGAAGACGAAAGAGGGGATCCATCCGAGGCATCCACAAGCTTAGATTCTTGGTTGTCCTTGAACATTACCTTGGGGTGCCTTGGGTATCACCAAGCTTAGTCTCTTGCTTCTCTTTATTCCATAGCCCATCAAATCTTTACCCAAAACTTGAAAACTTCACAACAACAAACTCAACAGAAAATCTTATGAGCTCCGTTAGTATAAGAAAGCAAATCACCACTTAGGTATTCTAAATTCATATTGGTGTTATATCTACTGTATTCCAACTTCTCCATGGTTCATATCCTCAGATACTAGTCATGGATTCATCAAAATAAGCAAACAACACATGAAAAACAAAATCTGTTAAAAACAGAACAATTTGTAGTAATCTGAAAACTTCATATACTTCTGGAACTCTAAAACTTCTGAAAAGTTAGGACAATGTAGGCAATTTGTATATCAATCATGTGTAAACATTTCAGGTAATTATCATGTTCCAGTGATTTATTGAATTTTCTGCACTCGACGCAAATCTATCTGTTTTTGCACAGAATCAAGTCAACTATCAATCACACTATCCCAAAGGCTTTACTTGGCATTTTATTGAAACAAAAGCTATAAAACCTGATTACTACAGTAGCTTAATCATGTTAACACACAAAAACAGTAGGTATAAATATTGGGTTATCTCCCAATAAGCGCTTTTCTTTAACGCCTTCTTGGCTAGGCATGAAGATTTCAATGATGCTCGTGTAAAAGATAAGAATTGAAACACAAAAGGGAGCATCATGAATCACATTTAAGTCTAACTCACTTCCTTTGCATAGGGATTTTGTGAGCAAACAATTTATGGGAACTAGAATCAACTAGCATAGGAAGGCAAAACAAGCATGACTTCAAAACTTTCAACACATACAGAGGAAACTTGATAATATTGCAATACTTACAAGCATGTGTTCCTCTCTCATAATAATTTTCAGTAGCATCATGAATGAATTCAAAAATATAGCTATCACATAAAGCATTCTTTTCATGATTCATAAGCATAGGAATTTTGCTACTCTCCACATAAGCAAAATTCTTCTCATTCATAGTAGTGGGAGGAGCAAATTAAAAAAATAACTATCATGTGACATTTGATTGGCATAATCAATTTGAGCATTAAAATCATGATGAAAAGTTTCATGGTTATCATTATTCTTTATGGCATACATGTCATCACAATAATCATCATAAATAGGAGGCATGCTTTCATCATAATAAATTTGCTCATCAAAACTCGGGGGACTAAAAATATCATATTCATCAAACATAGCATCCCCAAGCTTGTGGTTTTGCATATCATTAGCATCATAGATTTTCAAATAATTCATCTCTACTCCTAATGGAGCAGTTGGTAGTCGTTGTTCCAGGTTTTTTTTGTCCTACCTCCCACTTCGTCTGGTTATATTTCGCTTGGTTTATTTTCGTTCGGTTTATTTTCATCTCGCATCCCACCACCATATCTCCTCACGTTGATTTTTTTACCCTCATAATAAAAACTTTCCTAACATTTCCAAAGTTTCCTATATAGACATGTTATAAACGGCAGGAACTGATAGCACATTACAAATCAATAAAATTTAGTTTCATGACGATCAATTCCAAATCCTAAATTTCCTAATGCACCAATTTTTGCCTTTTCTAAGTGATTGTTTGGATAAGGTGGATTAGCTACGGATATATCTCTACTTATAAAAGATGAGTCCGTACATCGTTGGTTGGTACCCCTGGCTAGCCGATCGAAGGAATGCATCGCCCCTACCGATTTCTTTCCAAAAGAGTCCACTTCCTGTTTTCGAAGGAAGGAAACAAATTTCTTGCACTCTCCCGTTTCTGATAGCACATTACCAATCAATAAAATTTAGTTTCATGACGATCGATTCCGAATCCTAAATTTCCTAATGCACCGATCTTTGCCTTTTCTAAGTGATTGTTTGGATAAGGAGGATTAGCTACAGATATATCTCCACTTATAAAAGATGAATCCGTACATCGTTGGTTGGTACCCCTGGCTAGCTGATCGAAGGAATGCATCGCCCCTACGGATTTCTTTCCAAAAGAGTCCACTTCCTGTTTCCGATCGAAGGAAACAAATTTCTTGCACTCTCCCGTTTCTGATTTTCTAGCGTGGTTTTCTTTCCTACCAAATACAACATCCTCCGTCCACGCCCCCTCTCCTCCCGACTTAGGTGCGACTGTGCGAGGGCTAGGTCAAAATATCGATGGAACACGACTGCCGCCACACTCCCACTCCCGCTCCAACGCTGGCATATCCCATCTGCTGGCCTCCTCTGTGGCCGAATGGCTGGGCAATGGGAACGGCGAGGACGGCGCCAACGCACACGTTGAGAGCGTTCGTGCGGCCGTGGACCACGCCTGCGGCAGCAGCATGGGATGATAGGGACCAGCCGCCACGCTTGACCGGAGGTAAGCGCGGGCGCAACCATGTAGAAGGTGCCAATGCGCCAAGGCAAATGCGGAGAACGGCGCGCGTTTGTTCTTATTTCTCAAGCAAGCTTTTGACGTACGATCGTCAGGGCATCATGGATGTTGCTTCATCTGCGCATCCATGCCGGTTGCTTTCATCTCGCACATGTGATTTGTCTTGTACCTACAGCTCGGTCATGTGCTTTGGCGGCAATGTTATCTCGGAAGGGCAAGGAAATATATGGTAAATATCTTGCTCTAAGTATCTTCTCGTGCACCCGTGGATTAGCCCAGCTTTGATTATTTTGCTGCTGTATGTGCTCGATTTTTTTTGAAACGGGATGCGCTCGATTTTGATGTTTGGGCTAATGCTTGGAGTCGAGGATAGATCTGCTACCCAAAGCCACGTGTTTGGTCAATAAATCAAAAGGTGCAAATTATAGTCTTCTAAACCAAAATCAGCTACGTTTCTCAGTTCTGGGCGAGAAGATGGTAGAAGCCAGAGGCATAATGGCGTTCATAGATGTTATTGAGGGTGCTAGACTGCCAGACTGCCATTGCATTCTATTAAGACAACATCGCACTACATGATCAAGGCATAATCTACAACTGATGATCTCATAAGGGACTAGCCACAACCTCGTTCCTTGGTATGTACTTACTGCAGGTTTGGCTTAGAATTTTCTATTCAGAATTTATAGATATTTCGTTGGTTCAACTGCTTGACCATTTTGTATATTTTTCCTTTAGATACCAGCAAAATTTCGTGTTCTTTGAGGTACAGATCCTTTCGACTGAAATTTTCATATAAAATACCCTGTATTTTGTACGATTATGCCAAATGTTGGCAATATGCTTAATCCAAGTTATTATTTTTGTTGTTTGAGTAAATTGTTACACATAAAATATGCTTAAGTCATATATGTTGCTCCAATTCGCCAAGAACTTGGAGGTGGTCTGCGTTTCGTCATGGAGGAGGTTCAACACCCTGTCTAATTCACTTTAACTCTTTCTATTTTTTTTTTACTTCTGTTCTTGCATGGTTTTTCATTTCTACATAGTACTTGTTTTGTGTCGATCGACTGCCTATGTTAAAGAATAATCCCATTTTTTTCTCGAACAACACCCAAAGGCATATCGTTTTTGCATTAGAACAAACCGCCAAGATGTCTTTCATGTATGTTTTCACTCAGGTCAATTATGAGACTACTGTTCACATATGTTAATTATTTTTCTATTCATCTTAATCACTTATTACATGAATGGTCATGGAAGAAGAAACAAATTACTGGTGCACATTATCTTCATGTGGCTTCGCACGACCTCTACAGTACTATCACAGTCGTAGGTGGCTAAGTGTTTGGTATGTATCTTCATGTGGCTTTGCACGATTTATACTATGGGGGTTGGGCCGTTGATCATTTTCGGTGAAGTTGGAGTCACTTGATTGAGCCCTAAGGGCTCCGATTTTGAAAAACCAAAAGGTAATACTTTACAATTTACCCTGAATGGGATCCAGTGCTTTCCATACAACATGACAGTACACATATGAAGTTGATCACAACTTACATGCATACTGATTACACTTGCCCAACTTAAGCAATGACTCAAATTGACAGAGTACAGTCAGGCACGCCACAACAAACCCTAATAGGTTGTGCGTGTCACAAATCCTATCATCAGCCGTTACAAAGGATTACAACTTACATGAAATACCACGATCGCTAGCAACAAGGATTCGGGGAGGACAAGATGATAGATGCCGACAAGGATTCAAGAAGGACAAGATACACCGGCTGTAATATTAGTCGAGATGAATCTTATAAAAAAATTGAGATGTGAAGGTGTGGTGGATTTAGCAAAAAGAAAAAGAAATCAGGTAGATTTTTGCTATAGAGAACAAAACAGATCGATTGCATTTGCTTCTTTACGCAATATGTTTATTGTGCTATTAAAAAAGTACTTGTATGTTATTTTCTGTTTGTGTTATAAAACATAATAAAAAGGAGTATAATTATTTATTATCTGTTTTGTGTTATAAAACATATTAAAAGGTGTATTTGACCGTTGGTTTTCTATGTTATTTTTATTGTAACAAAAGTTTGATTATTCAACTGAAAATGTTGGGTATTACAATGATAACCATATGGATTTGGTAGTAGGAAAGTAGTGGATGCACCCAACTTCGGTGCATGCACCCAATGAACAGTAAATTGACAAAAAGGAAAAAAAATGAAACTTCGTGGATGTGATTATGCGCAAATGTTTTAGGAGGTTCCAAAAATTGCTCACCAAAAAATTGATGACCATACAAAGCGAAATACAAATGATGCTCTGAACCCAAGTTTACTATTCACATATTTCAGCACAACTTTTTTTTGTACCGAGCTCCTCGGATGTCATTTGGCCACCAAATTTTGTAAGCACCTAAAACATTTGGTCATAATCACATCCACAAAGTTTTGGATTTTTTTAATGTTTTGCTAAGTTTTTGATCATGGGTGCATGGGGGTGACTGAGTGCACAAAAACCACACTTGTTGGTGGTTTCATATAAAATGAAATATAGTTGTTTAGGTTTTTTTTTCTGGAGTTAGAAAAATTAAGGGGAAAAGGTGAGAGAGAGATGTAATTACTTAAATTATATGGGAAGTTAATAGCATGCTTGTAATTAATTAGATATGCGTTGAAACGTGCTGAATCTATTTGAAAGTGCTCATGGGCAAGGACGGCCAGCAGGCTCTCACCGATATAGGGACCAGCGTTACCAACATGGACTAAGGCCATGATGACCGTGCTTTGCATGACATACACAAGTTGATGGTTGTCGATACGTTCACAGGTGAGGGCACTAGGCGCTCGAGGACAACCAATGGTAACAATCGAGGTCTATGGCCGCACCTTTGAGATGTCAGTGATGACTGAGGACAATCGGTCACACATCATCATTCTTCAAATATTGTTTCATCCCGTAGCAACGCACGGGTATTTAGCTAGTACTAATAACGTTGCAATCATGCTCATCATTCAAAAATTTAGTGCCAAACATTGTATTGACTTCTTCTTCTAACAATTGAGCACAATTTTCCTTCCTATCATTTTCACGAAAGACATTATAAAGTTGAAGCATATGAGGTAACCTCAATTCCATTTTTTGTAATTTTATTTTTATAAAACAAACTAGTGATAAAACAAGAAACTAAAAGATTCAGTTGCTAGATCTAAAGATATAACTTCAAGCCCTCACCTCCCCGGCAACGGCGCCAGAAAAGAGCTTGATGTCTACTACACAACCTTCTCCTTGTAGACTCGTGTTGGGCCTCCAAGCGCAAAGTTTTGTAGGACAGTAGCAATTTTCCCTCAAGTGGATGACCTAAGGTTTATCAATCTGTGTGAGGCGCAGGATGAAGATGGTATCTCTCAAACAACCCTGCAACCAAATAACAAAGAGTCTCTTGTGTCCCCAATATACCCAATACAATGGTAAATTGTATAGGTGCCCTAGTTCGGAGAAGAGATGGTGATACAAGTCAGCACAAACGATATTGCAATGCTTAGAAACCAGGCCTAGGGTTCATACTTTCACTAGTGCAAGTTATCTCAACAATGATAACATAATTAGATCATATAAAAATCCCACAACGTGCAACGAAGAGTCACTCCAAAGTCACTAATAGAGGATAACAAACGAAGAGATTATTGTAGGGTACGAAACCACCTCAAAGTTATTCTTTCCGATTGATCTATTGGGCTATTCCTATAAGTGTCACAAACAACCCTAGAGTTCGTACTAAAATAACACCTTAAGACACACATCAACCAAAACCCTAATGTCACTTAGATACTCCAATGTCACCACAAGTATCCGCGAGTTTGCTTATACGATATACATCACACAATCTCAGATTCATCTATTCAAACCAACACAAAGAACTTCAAAGAATGCCCAAAGTTTCTACCGGAGAGTCAAGACGAAAATGTGTGCCAACCCCTATGCATAAGTTCACAAGGTCACTGAACCCGCAAGTTGATCACAAAATCATACATCAAGTGGATCACGTGAATATCCCATTGTCACCACAGATAAGCACATGCAAGACATGCATCAAGTGTTCTCAAATCCTTAAAGACTCAATCCCATAGGATAACTTCAAAGGGAAAACTCAATCCATTACAAGAAGGTAGAGGGTGAGAAACATCTTAAGATCCAACTATAATAGCAAAGCTCACGGTACATCAAGATCGTGCCAAATCTAGAACACGAGAGAGAGAGAGAGAGAGAGATAGAGAGAGAGAGAGAGAGAGAGAGAGAGAGAGAGAGAGAGAGAGAGAACAAACACATAGTTACTGGTACATACACTCAGCCCCGAGGGTAAACTACTCCCTCCTAGTCACATGGAGACTGTCGGGATGAGGAAGATGGCCACCGGTGATGGTTTCCCCCTTCGGGAAGGGTGCCGAAACGGGCTCTTGATTGGTTTTTCATGGCAACACAGGCTTGCGGTGGCGGAACTCCCGATCTAGGTTTATTTTTGGAGGTTTCCCTATTAAGAATTTTTGGCATCGGGGACAAGTCAGGGGGACCCACGAGGCAACGACAAGGTAGTGGGGCGCGCCCTAGGCGGGGGGCGCCCCCCACCCTTGTGGTGGCCTCGTGACTCTTGTGGTCCATCTCCGACACTCCGTGGGCTTCTTTTGGTCCATAAAAGATCACCGTAAATATTCAGGTCAATTGGACTCCGTTTGATATTCCTTTTCTGTGAAACTCAAAAACAAGGGGAAAATAGAAACTGGCGCTGGGCTCTAGGTTAATAGGTAAGTCCCGAAAATCATATGAAATGGCATATAATTGTGTATAAAACATCCAAGATAGATAATATAATAGCATGGAACAATCTAAAATTGTAGATACGTTGGAGACGTATCAGCTTGCTTGTCGGTGAGAGGTTGGATGAGATTCATCATGTAATCAAGTTAGTTTTGTTAGGGCTTGATCCCTATTATCCACTATGTTCTGAGATTGATGTTGCTATGACTTTGCCATGCTTAATGCTTGTCACTAGGGCCCGAGTGTTATGATTTCAGATATGAAACGTTTATGTTATCACCATTATATCTATGTTCTTGATCCGATCATGCAAGTCATATGCACCTACTACATGTTAGGATCCGTATACCCCAAGGTGACAACGATTGGGATTCTTTTCGGTGATTACCGTAGTTTCAGGAGTTCATGTATTCACTGTGTGTTAATGCTTTGTTCCAGTTCTCTATTAAAAGGAAGCCTTAATATCCCATAGTTTTCTTATGGACCCCGCTGCCACGTGAAGGTAGGACAAAAGATGTCATGCAAGTTTTTTTCTATAAGCATGTATGACTATTTCAAAATACATGCCTATATTATATCGATGAACTAGAGCTAGTTCTCTGTCGCCCTAGGTTATAAATGTTATATGATGAATATTATCCAACGATATCACCGACCCAGTGCCTATGGGTTTTCCATATATTGATCTTGTTAAGTTAGTACAGTTGCTGCTACTATTACAATTGATACAAAACTACCACTACTATTACCGTTACTATTGCTATCGTTACTACTTCTATCAAAACTATCATACTACTCTGCTACTGATCACTTTGCTACAGATATTAAATCTCCAGGCGTGGCTGAATTGACAACTCAGCTGCTAATACTTACAAATATTCTTTGGCTCCCCTTGTGTCGAATCCATAAATTTGGGTTGAATAGTCTACCCTCGAAAACTATTGCGATCCCCTATACTTGTGGGTTATCAAGACCTTTTTTAGCGCCGTTGTCGGGGAGCATAGCTATATTTGTTGAGTCACTTGGGACTTCTATCTATTTATCACTATGAAGAATCTGAAGGATACTAAAACCAATATCTTTCCCTCTAGGATGAGGGGAGGTAAGGAACTACCATCTAGCTATGCACTTGATTCTCCTTCTGTTATGAGTAAGCTTGCAATACCACCACCTGCTATTAATCCTGATATGTCGCAAGTTATTGATGATGATACTTTTGTTATGAGTGATGCTTATGATGATGCTAGTACTTTGCTTGATAAGACTGTGCCACTAGGTGACTTCCTTGATGAACAACTTGCTAGAGCTAAAAATATTGAGAATGCTGAAACTGATGAGACTGCTGAAACTGGTGAAATCACTATTGTAGGATGCTGCTAACACGACACTACGATCAGAGACCCTTTGACGAAGCTGTGTGCGATGCCATAATCACAAACGATGGTGTAAAAAATCATCAAAAAAGGTGCAAAACATTGGCGATGGAGGATGCATCAAACACGGTTCAGATTTTAGTTGCGTGTGCGATGTAGGGCATACGGTTCAGTACAATTAACTATTTGCGATGAGGAGGAACAAAATAAACGGGCAGCTAGATGAAGGTGTGTCTGATATACATCATACGATTCACTTGGATAAACTGTTTGTGATTAGGCAACACAAAATAAACGGTTAGCCAGATCAAGGTGTGTGCGATATACGGCATGCGGTTCACTCGGATGAACTGTTTGCGTTGAGACATGAGAACAGAAATGGTTCAACTTAACAAGATGTGTTTGATACACGGCAAATAGGTATGTAATCGGAAACGTGTGCGAAGACCGATAACAACACAGACGATCACTGCTAACAAGCCGTGTGTGTTGTGAGCAAACAATTGTTGGTATACAATTGTGAGTGATTGATGAAAACATCACCAACGGGTTCCATTGTTTAGTCCGTGTGTGATGTGATTTTCTTTGTCCCGCACAACATCTACGCTCTATCTACAGTGCATCAACATATATACTTAAAAATACAGCATTGCATAACGAAATTAAGCATACAATTACACAAGTGACTACACACATAACATTTCCACACAATAAAGTAAGCAATTACATGCATACAAAAGTAGGAGAAACGAGGATCTAATCATCTACTTATTGTTGCGACGACGATTGCCATTGCTCTGCTTCCGACTGGATCCCTGGCCATTTTGGGGAAGGATGCACTTCCTCATGTCAACGATCCGCCTGTACATGTCGTAGCTCGTGTACGCCTCCTTGGCCGCGTACACGACATAAGCTTTGTCGAGTTTCTCCATCCAGGCCGAGTGCCAGGCACGCTTGTCCTTGTTACATGAATCCTTCATGTCCCTGTAGTAGGGGTCGATGATGGCCTTAGCGAGGTGAACCAGTGAGTCCTTCTCATGCTCCTTGCTACCCCAGATCATGTATTGGCCCTAGATGTCGACAAGATTCTGGCAGGCGATGCCCGAATTCTCGAGCGCCTTTACATCGTTGGTGAAGTCCACCATAGCAAACATGTAGTGGGGGCTGTTGACAAATGTAGCGAAATGCTCGCAAGGCCTTGTGGCCAAGCAGTAGTGGTAGACGAGGACGTGGTGGCACATGCAGATCTGGGTGACGGCGACCTTGGGACGAGACCCGACATGAGCGTGGTGTACTCGAGGTCAAACCCGACCACCTTATACTTCTCCTCGTCAAGCAACAGCTCCATGATGTGGATGGAATGCTCCACCCACACCGGGTTATTGGTGTACACCACCGAGAGGTCCATGAACCTTCTTGGGTGTCCACCACGGAACGCATGGTGAACTGCTGCTCGTCATCGGCAACCGCTCAGAGCGCCATTGGAGCCGCGCAGGATACCCTCTAAGAATTTCTCATGGTGGGTGTGCTTCTTGCATTGGTGGGGCGCGATCGAAAGCTTGGCCGCTGTAATAAATGGGGGTCGGCCGGCCTGTAATCGTCACATCTTGTCACGACGTTCATAGCGGAGGATTCCAGTGCACGCTTGACAACACCGCACGCATGCGTGGGCTCGAAGAGGCGCCAAATGTATCATCGGTGAGCCTGCTCCCATGCTACCGCGCAGTTTACCGCGCAAGGTTCCTGTCTGGCTAGTTTGGCCATGCGTCGGCTACAAGAGGGACACATCGTGGGCGTTTATTGGCAAAAAGCTTTGTAAAAAGGAAGTGTGTGTAATGACTTCGGTCGTAAGTTTACCCATGGGTGATAAGGTCAAAGTTACACAGAAGGGTGATGATGGACACTCGAGTGCGATAATTAATTTTGCGCTCTACACGGCACATGGTGGAAGAAACCAACTGTGTGAAATAATATCGAAGATCGCAGTCGAGTTAGCTATACAGATCGTGTGCTGTGAGATCGACAAGGTAAACATATTCGAGAATGGTTATTAAAATCTAAGACCATTGCAAACTAAGGTCAAAATAGTGCTTCCAATATACGAGTCTTATATGATGCCATTTCAACGATTGTACCACAAAAGCTCGAAATATTACAAGGTTCAAATTCTAGAGTTATATGGCTCAAATTCAAAGATTACAAGGTTCAAACTGATATTAGAAATGAAATTCAGCTCATCAGCCTCAAACGCTCGCGCTGATCCGCGTAACATGGATATCAGAGAGGTTCAAACTAATATTACCACTTCTAAGTCTGGTTTCGAAACCTCACAATCTTTTTGCAAAGGGGTTAGCCACTGAGAAGTCATGTATGTGGTTGACATGATGACTTCCGACTACTCTGTCATCTGAAGTTCCAAAATGAAATTCAGCATTTTTGGAGCCTATTCCATTCTGCCGCATGCGCCGACGCTGATCAACAAACCATTCATTTTTGCAAAATAAATGTAGGGAAAACCTCATTTCCTTCAGCTCCCTTGCTCTGAGAACAAAGAACCTGGCGAATATAATCTCCGGTAAGGTCCCTCAGTAGGAGTTCAAAGTAATTTCTAAGAGATGCAGACCTAGGCATTCGACGTGGTTGTTATATTGTATCACATTATCCAGCACTGGGCCTAATCTTATCTGCAAAAGAAGAAAACGTGTTAGACATGCAGTTTTGAACATACAGGCCTATTTGGTTTGCAGGATTTGTAAAATGCACTTACATGCCATCTTCGATCTGACATGATTAACATGGGCATTTGATTACATTCTAGAAAAATGTAGCCTTCTTCATGGGAGGTTGGAGTGGATGAAAAGTTCCATAAGAAACCTAGTACAGATGGATCCAAAGGAGAAATGCTTATTGATTGTAACCATATGAATCAAGCAACCAATATGGGGGGGTGGAACATGTATGTACTGAAATCCTCCACAAGAATCCTTCAGAAATCCTAGTACATTGTCATTGTAAACTCATGGAAAAAGGTGTCACAAATTGAACTCCCTTATGGTTAACATTTAACAGGAAAGGAACATCACCTCAATATATAGCTTCTCCAGGCACAAAAAGCATCTTAGGAAACTGACAACTTGCTCCAGGTTGGGGCCGATAGATTCTAGTGCCAAGACCTTCACTGTGCAGAGTTTCGGGGTCAAGCTTGTCGGAATCATTTTTTGAAAGACAGACGAACAAACATCTTCAAAATTACAAATAATGTTAATTTGTAGAAGGATAGGTAGAAGGCGGCTGTTGTACCTGAACGAGTGTGGATCCAATAACAAGTTTGAAGTATTTGTCAGACGAGTAGCCCAACACTGTCAATTTCGATGCAGAAATGACATTGGTTCTTGTTGGGCCTTCTTGATCAACTACAAGTAATCTCTCAAGTGCATGTGTGTCCTCAATGACCATACCGTGGTACACATCTTGTGATGTATTCCTGCCGCACCAGCAACATACATAAATAGTCCGGAGAGTCATGGAGGTGATGTGGAAGGTACTCAACCCATTGATCGCCTGAAGACAAAGGTACTTGAGTGCAGTATAGCCACGGAGCAGGCGCTCCATGTCACTGTTTGAGAGGCATACGTCGACGAGCTCGAGGTGCTTCAGTCATGGTAGAATAAGAGCGGGCACGTCATTAAGGGGGGATGGCAGTTCCTGAACTTGGCGACGCGCAGCGTGGGCGCAAGGCGGAGTGCAGACGTTGGCAGCGACCGCATATGCCTATCATCAAAAGTGAGCTCCTCGAGCTGATCTAGGGCGGGGGTCGGAACCAGTCGTCAAGCTTGGCTCGATCCTTGCCGTTGGAATGGAACTTGCCCATTCTAAGGCCTCTGGTTGGGCCAAGGTGACTGCCGAGGATCTTGGAGAACGCATCCAAGCTTTTGCAATAGCCATGGCAGAGCTCGTGGGTGTCGATGAGGTCGAGAGGGCTGGAGTTCCATAGGGGGCGCCACCGCCAGGAAAGGACGATTGTCCGCGCCCCATATTTGATTGGGAGGAGGGAGATGATGGCTGTCAACATATCATCTGGGAAGCTGCTGATGAAGTCTAGGCCTACTGGAGTCGCTTGCGGTTCTAGCTCGCCCCGCCTCCGCTTGTTGGCAGCCCCGTTCTCCACCTACGGAGTCTCCTTGTCAGCGACACTTTTTGATATAAATGGGAGTACATGGAATATTTCGTTAAAAGAGGGCGATAGAAAAGTGTATTGGTAGCTAGAAGTTATTAGGTAGGAATATAGTAAGAAAAGGGAATAACAATTGGTTGCTTAAATACTGCACAATTCATTTGACATTGCTCGGTAAGTCAACATGCAGATAGTTGAAAAGAAAACTTACTTCAAACAAAGTCTGGACGGATGATTTTGTCGGGGAAGTTAGCATATATCTCATGACCGGGCCCTTTTATGTGAAATGCAATTTTAGTGCCAGCTTTTAGTACATAAAACTTAGAAATTTCTTTCCAAAAGCCAGTGCCAAAATAGGAGTCACCACGTTCATCAAGTTTTACAGTAGCAACGATTGTAAATCCATGGTTTGTGTGCAGTATGACATCCGTGCAGTCTTGATCTATGTAAAGGGAAGGATTGTGCACTACATAATTTGTTGCATTGCAAGGGATGCGCTACAGAAAATGGTAGGATTGTTAAAAAATATGGTACCATGCAAATATGGGCCCAGATTGAAAGAACTGTATAACAGTTGAAATCGAAGGACAAAAATCTATAATTAAACAGATAGGGTAAACATGATGTCATGGAAATATGAGAGTAATCGAAAGAACAATACATCATTAATTTACCTAATATAGAAAGAAGAGGGGGAAATCCTCTTTGACGTATATGGTGCATGTGGCACCTTTTATCCAAATGTAGCAATATTTAGAATATGTTCAGGAAAGTAGGCCATGCAAATCGATTTAGGGTGAGATTGAACATATCGCGCACGTCCTCAAGTGATCTGGTATGGTGAGATGGAATATCTGGCGGAGGTCGCAAAGTCCTGATGTGTCGGCGCACTGTACATTCTATGAATGAAAGAAAACCCTCAAATCAGCTCGAATAAAAATGAATTCACGGTGGTTTCCGCCGAGTGATTAATGGAGGCAGATGTACTGGGATAAGAGATGAGATAATATCTCATTAAATTAGTTACCTTGTCGTCCATGAGAAAGAACCCTCGGTACGGTAGATTCTCCAACCGAGCGGAGCTGGGTCGGCCGTGAGCAGCGTCGAGAAAGTCGATGGCGATAGGCGGCGGCAAACGGAAGTGGCGAAATGCGGTGGGCTTTGCCAGCAGCCTGGCAGCGGCGGCAGGCGTCGAGCTAAGTGTTTACCACCCGATAGGCAGTGCCATGGCATAGACACGGAGGAGCTTGTGCAGGTGTGAATGGGGACCTAAGGGGGTGGTGGGCGGGGTGAGGGTTTTTGTGACGTGGGGATGGTGAGGGTTTTATCTTTTCTTTTTTGAATTGGGTGGTGAGAGTTTTCTGTCCCACAAAGAATTTTGCAGGCGACGGTTTGCTAGAGCGAACCGTGTGTGATTGACGCAACAGGAAAAAAGAAAGTCATTGCACACGGTTCCAATTTTGGGAACCGTGTGTGATTGACGTACTACCTCCATCCTGGTTTATTGGCCCTGCTTTGTAATTTTTACCAAATTTTTACCAAATATTTAACTAAGAAATGTTTATGCATGTCACCAAAAATTATATCATTGAACACTATGCTCAAATACCCATCCAATGATATAATTTTTGCTGACCTGCACTAACATTTTGTCGGTTAAACCTTTGGTCCAAATTTAATTCAAATTACAATGGGGACAATAAACCAAGACGGTGGTAGATTCCATCAACCGAATTGGTTGCATCCATATCCCACGGTTAGACATAAGTAAATATAGATTAAACATACTCAGACATAGATAATAAGCGTACATATACACAAGCATAGTTCAACTATAAGTACATAGTTCAACCATCATTAAACATTGCTCAAGCATACATAGTTCGATCCCACATCTCATCTCACATGCCAGCATGATCCTGAAGCTTCTCTAGGTACTCAGCGTATGCGTCGTGCTCCACCCTGTGAGAATACTTCTACTTGAAGGAGCTAACGGCCCGTCCTCTTGCATGTGCGAGAATACTTACAAACCCGTAATGAAGCTTGTGGTAGCAAAATGACATCAATAGCCGCCGTTCCAGGTCCTAATACGCGTGTTATGCATTCCCACATAAAGCTCCCTCGGGATTTGCCTCTTGTACCTCCTCTGGCCATCTTCATCCTCGATGTCCACATCATCAGACAACACCTATACAAATAGTAAAACAAATTTGGCATCAAATCAATGATTACATGCCGTGAAGTAGGATTAGGAATTTATGGCTATTTATTTATACATATCCAGAGATTATGGTTCGATTTTTAAGCACAGTCGTCTATGTACAGACGAATCTTGAAGAAAATAATGGCACAAACATATGTAGGTCATTCAAAATCAATTGTCAAGTCCTGGCTAGGAATTATTAGCACGAACACTAACCCTAGTCGGATTATTAGCGGAAATCATTTGCACAAATGAAACAACTAATCACTTATCACTTGTACCATTCAAACAATCAATACACTACACGGATCTAACAAAACTTACTCAGATTTCATGGATTGGGAGAACATAACCATAGGATTTCTATTCCAAAAAGAGGGAGGCGGGAGTAACCAGAGAAACCCTATGATCTATTTGACACATAAATGGGTATAGATGACTAACCAGCTATCTGTCGTCGCCGGAGTGGTCGTCGGGGTCGTCACAAGAGTCGGTGTGGAACTCCGCCTCCGGCTGTGGAAGCTCGAAGCCGTCGACGACGTCAGGGTGTAGCGATAACTCGCCGGCGGTGACGACAACCTCTGTCTCCATCTCCACGCCGTGCTCCGGTGCTTTAGCATCCCCGGCGTCGCCACTCCCTCCGATGGGGCACTTCGGCGGCATCCTCATACACTAACGGCTTTGAGGACTAAGAGCGGCGTCGAGGATGCAAGCGGAGAGAGAGGATTGTGTGTGTGTGGCGAGGATGGGGGGTGCGGCCGCTCGGGCACACCATTAATATGGAGTAGTGGGAGTTGTGGGAGAGAGGCGGGCGGCGGTCAAACCGATGCCTCGCCTCCCGGTGAGCCTGCACACCGGACTGCTGGCATGCCTACCAAAGTTTCACACAGCTACTCGCACGCCTCCCGATGACACTACGCAGCGAGCATGCCTCCCCGTCTGCCTGTGCGGCGGACTGCTCGCATGTGTCCCGTCAACACACGCCTACTCGCACAGCACACGGGTCGCGTGACGGCACGTATATTATTTTTCTATTTGGATGATTAATGATGCCGCTTTATTGCTTAACTGAAGCATGGCACATATCCATTGCTGGTCTAACGCTCACGGTTCGAATAAATAATCTGTTTGGGATATTAGTTCCCAATTATTAATAATCTCCAGTTTGTAATTAGATAAGCGATTCCACAACGGCCAAAATTGAAGGGAGACAACTAGTACATCTTATCATGACGAAAGGTGGTCTTCGCGTGCAAAGCTTCTAATCCTGACGCAACGGTGGGCTCGTTGATGACCTTCACTCTGCCATCCTCGCGATCCTGGTCTTGTTGCATGAAAATGGAAACCATTGGTTGATTCCTTGGTATTCCGCGCCTGCGCTTGCCTCTTTAGCACCAAAGAGGAAACTTGCTGTCTTGTGCCCGCTAGCACGCGCCTGGGCTTGGTCGTCATGGCTTGCGTCATCGGAACCTCATGAGGTGGGGGCTTGCATAGAGATCTCCGTTCCTCGAGAGCTAGCCTAGTGAGACTACTCCTTCCAGAGGTCTTGGTGTCATTCGTCTCACGAGGTTTGGCCCCTCGCGAAGGTCTCGAGTGTCGATGCTGAAGATGGGCTGTACCAGGCCGGTACAGGAGCCACGCCATGGGCCGCGGGCAGGCAAGTCTGGGTACCCTAGTTCCCAGAATGCCGATAGTAGCCCCCGGACACAGGGCGCGCTCGGACTTGGCTTCGTGGTGAAGCCAAAGGGCAAGGGTGAAGCGCCGCCAGGCCCAACCGCCTGCGGACCTGATTGACGCGTGGCGCCCAGATTGGACATGGGCGTCTCCACTTCCCCACGCTGTATCGGCAACCATTCAACTTAATTGGAGCTTGCTTCATGCAAAAAGATCATCATTACCCGCGGTCGTGGAGGTCGACGGTTCGCCTCCCTCTTTCTATAAATGAGGAGGGGTGGAGCCCCCTCCGCTCATTTCCATCTCCTTGCTTCTCGTCCCTCCTTCCTCCTTATTGCTTAGCCATATTGTCGAAGCGTCCATGGCACTGATAAGGAGGTTCTCCATGGCGAAGAAGGGCAAGGACCCCCAAGAGGATCCTAGGCCAGTCTCGCCGAAGAAGAGGCTTGGTCGCCCCCGTGACGTCGGCGAGGGTCTTGAAGTGATGTGGCCCTGGTTGGAGCGGCCTCCTTCTGGCTTCTCGATCCCTCTGTACGCCCATGAACAGGGCGCAGGGCACGAGAGCAACGCCCAGCCCCTTGCCGATAGGGATCGTAGAGGACAGGACGCAACCGTGCGGCCGGCCGTTGCGCGGACGCATGCCCGAAGCTCGCCTCGTGAGTTTGTCTGTTGGGTGGCAATGCCGCCGCTTTCATGGATTTGGCTCCCAAGGTTCTTCGCTGAGTTGATGCCACCGAGGGGGCCTGCCGAGCTGTGGCTGCAACACGCCAGGTGCTGCAGCCAAGCTACTGAGGCGGAGGTCGAGGTCGTCCCCCCAGACGATGTCTTCATGACTCGTGGATGGGGCGATATTGCCCGGGCTTGTTGTCCAGGAGGGGCTTCCACCATCCACTTCGAATACGACGGAGCCTCTACGCTTTTCTTCAAGGTCTTCAGCGAGGATGTTCAGCACCTAGAATGCTGCCCCGGGAGGGGCGATCTGCGCGGCACGGCCACGGGCGCAGAACTTGCCCCTCGCCTCATCAGCGGCTCCTCCAGCAGCAGCAGCGGGTCCTCAGAGTCTAGTGATTCTCCGGAGACCATGGACGACGACAGCTATGAGCCACCAAGCTCTCGCCGCGCCCGGAGCAGGGCATCGACGTCCGCCCGACATCGACGGTGATGTTCCCGGTCGGGTTCTCTTGGCTTTCTTATTTTGTTTCCCTGCGCGGAATCATGTCAAGCCCCGTGGGGTGTGTGTAAGAAGTTGTAATGCTTTTGATGTAACGTCATCGCCCCTGACTTAGTACTAAGATTGCGTGTCTCGCTAGGGCATTATGTTCTTTTTCGTTCTTGCGATAGCTTGGTGCTCTGCGCTGATAAGATCTTGTGCCCAGGCAGGCTCCAGTCGTCGCTGGTGTGCCAGGTCGCGATGCCGTGGTCAAGGCTAGGAGGTGAGCGGCCTGAGGTCCGGTAAGAGCCCCTGAGACGTGATGCTCAGGAGGTACCCTTTAGCACGCAAGCAGCTTCCTAGAGGCCGAAAAGGAAAGCGACATTGCCCGAGCAAGATCACGAAGGTAAAAACATTGGGTTATGTGGTTTCGGTTACACGAGGGGTGACTTATCTTGCGATGAATTCCTTGCGGGACACCTGGCTGCGCCCTTATGATTGCGCTCCTAGGCGAGGCTCGCGCGAGTCTCCGCCCTTAGCTCTGATAGGTGATCTACATCCTCGGGTCTCGGCCCTCGAGCGAAGCTCAGCCGCCGCTGGTATGCCAGGTTGCGATGTCGTGGTCAAGGCCAGGGAGTAGGGCTTGAGAGCTAGTAGGAGCCCCTGAGACGCGATGCTTAGGAGCCCCCCTTTAACGTGCAAGCGGGTTGCATCGAGGGGAGTGGCCGGCGAGGCCACCCTGGCCCGTCTTCAAAGGTACCTGCGAATCAATCTGAGAAAGAGGTCATAGCACGCGGCACCGCTAGCCTTACTCTCATCGATCTTTCCACCAGAACGTGAAGGCACTTAGGACCTGGTGAGGTGACGCACGCGGGGCTGGCCGCGAGTGAGAGCTCGGTCTCTCAGGTTTTTCGGCACTGCAGGGACAGACCCGAGCACACGCACCGTGTCAGCAATTCCTTGGAATGAACACTCGGCAGGTCAGTAGTGCGTGGGAGCCACGAAGGGTGCTAGGGCACCAGGTGAACAGGCAATAATCTTGAAGTGGCTCAAAGTAAGGGTAAGGCAAGCTCTGATAGATGCAAAAACGATACATGCCGTAGGGACGGACCCACACGGCCTGGGGATGATCCAGCTCGAGGGGCGCCCGCAACTGAACGAAACGAAAAGACGATATACACCGTAGGGACGGACCCACACGGCTTGGGGATAATGCAGCCCGAGGGGCGCCCCCAACTGATCAAAACAAAAAATGTCACCTGGCACCGTTGCGGGAGAAGTGTTGGGGTAGCTGAAGACGCGCGCCGCAGAAGTCGTTCCTCATGAGCCGCCTGGCTCCTGGGTCTCGCAAGGCTCACGAAGGATTAGCGCTACCTCCGTCAGGATCTCCTGGTGCTAGGCCTCGCGAGATGCCGGGATGCTCCGCATGCGGTGCTTGTGAAGGGCAATTCTTTTTGGCACGCTGAAAGGCATGCGAACATAGTTGTGAAGGGGACCCTCACACCGGCCCACTTGGGATGGCCAGAAAAGCTCCTGAGACGCGGCTCTGTTGAGCCCTAGGATGTTGACGCAGACTCGCAGCCCCCTGCCCTCGTCTGTAGAGGGAGCCGTGCTTGGTGGTGCGTGGCGACGCTCGCCTCGCATCGCCCTTGCCTCCTGAAGATCCTTAATCGCCTTGGTGATGAACTCCTAAGCACCTGGCGCCTTGCACCCTATGCTCTCTTCACGGAAGCGCGCGCTGAAGCACGCCTCCACATAGTGCCCGAGCGCCTCCCTCGTGACGTTGGCCAGGTCAGAGGCCCTCTAGAGGAGAGCCCTCGAGTCTAGCCTGAGAGGGGCGCCAGGCCCGCCTCCCTATGCGAGGGGAGAAGGCGCCCCGTCCATGGGCGCAGGTCCTGGGGCACGACCGTCGGACGTCCCGCCCTCCTGAGGCCCCAGGGTGAGGAGCTGCTTCTTCTTCTTCGGGACGACCTCAGGTGGGTAGGCAAAACCCTCGGCATCCGAGTTCTCAACTGCCGCTGCTTGGTAGGCGTGCTCGAGGGAGCACACCGCATCCTTCTCATTGCAGGCTACTGTGATGATGCCACCGCTTCCTGGCATCTTGAGGACATTGTAGTCGTGGTGGGTTGCTGCCATGAACTTGGCCAAGGCTGGATACCCAAGGATGGCATTGTACGGGAGATGGATGTGGTCGACGTCAAATTGGATGAGCTCGATGTGGTAGTTCTTACGATCACCGAAGGTGACAGGAAGGCGGATATGCCCTATCGGGGTGGTGGAGCCGTCGGTCACACCTAAGAAGGGCCTGGTAGGTTGAATTTGGTCATACGACACTTGGAGCGTGTCGAAGGTCTCGACGGAGAGGATGTTGAGTCCTGCTCCGCCATCAATGAGTGTCTTGGTGATGAGCATGTTGCTGATGGTAGGCAAGCAGAGGAGTGGGAGGGCACCGGCCGCAGTCGCGCACTTGAGCTGGTCGGCTGAGTCGAAGGTGACAGCGTACTAGGACCACTTGAGTGGATGTGTTGCCTCGAGCTTGGAGAGGACTGCATTCACCTCACGAGCAAACTGCTTGAAGACGCGATGAGATGTTGGGGCCTTAGTGCCGCCCAGGATGCAAGCGACAACACGAGGCTCTTGGAAGCCCCGAGCCCCATTATCTTGGTGGCGATCGTCGTTCCTGTGGTGGCAGCGGAGGAAGGCTAGCATTGCCCTGAGGGCGGTCCTAACGAGGCTGGTCCCTCCATGGACCCTCACGAGGCTGGTCCCTCCAAGGGCCCTCACAAGGCTGGACCTGCCAGTGGTCCTCGCGAGGCTGATCGCGCCAGCCTTGGCGAGAGTCACGATTCTCCCAGCGTCCTCCACCTCGACCAGCTCCATGGCCGTAGCCTCAGTCGCTGTGCTCGGCGCAACGATCGAGGCGCCCATCGCGGGTGGCCCTGAGCTCCTAGCAATCATTGGTGTTGTGGTTGTGCACATTATGCAAGACGCAGAACGGGCGGCTGCCTTTGGATGACTCGGGGTAGTCGCACCCGCGCTTCATCTCAGGCTCAGCCGCGAGCACAACTGGTCCATTGTGCTTGGCTTCCTTGGTCTTTCCCTTCTTGTCTTCTGGGTCAGCCTCGGGGAGCTCGACGAGCGAGAGGCTTCCCTCTTCCACCCTTGCACATTTGACTGCCATGTTGAACATCTCTAGAGCCGAGCACAGGTCCTCGTGAATGGCGAGCTCCTCCATCATCCTAACGTCCCGGACGCCTCCAGTGAGCGCGGAGATGATGGCCTTGTCTGACACCTTGGAAATCTTGATGCTGACGTTGGTAAAATGATGGATGTATTTGCGCAAAGTTTCCCCTGGCTGTTGCTTGATACGCCGCAGATCGCCTACCGCAGGGGCGCGGTCACGAGTCCCTTCGAAGTTGGAGATGAATCGTTCGCACAGCTCCTTCCAGGAAGAAATCGACTCCGCTAGGAAGTTCAGGAGCCACGAACACGCACTATCCTTGAGATCCATGGGGAACCAATTGGCCATAACCTTCTCGTCGCCAGTAGCCGCCTCGATGCTCAGCTCGTAGAGCTGTAGGAACTCAGCAAGGTCGGGTGTTCCATCATAGCGTGGGGGCAGGTCTGGCTTGAACTTGCCGGGCCAAACAACGCATCGCGGCTCCGGGGTGAACGCCCGGCAGCCCACCGCGCCTCCGGGGGCCCGCCATTGAGGTGGAGATTGATCAGGGTGTTCACGCGCCGCTGCAGGAGGTAGCGCGTGACCTTAACGAGGCAACGCTGGGAGTGCACATGCCTCGCCTTGGGGCCGTTACACCACCTGGTAGCTTTCTTCATCGCGCGCGGGTGCCCTATGGGGCTGGCCGCGCTAGGGAGCCTCACACCTTGGCTCGGGGAAGACGTCACGCCGGAGACGAGGGGGGCACCGTGGTCCAGGTCGCCCGCTTGAGGTGGTGGAGGAGGAAGCGAGCGGGACGATGCTGGAACTTCTCCCGCGGCGCTGACGAGCTCGGCGATGCGGTCTAACCACTCCTCGTAGAGGTCGTCGGCCGGGCGGTAACGCAGGAGCTCTCGCTCCATGAGCAGCGCGGCCTGCGAGATCACCGGCCCAAGATGGGCATGGGAGGACGAAGCAGCCGCTGGAGCCAGCGACGGAGTTGCAGTGCGGCCGTTGCGCCGCGCGGAGAGTGGGAGCAACGAATCTTGCTCCTCGCGGGCAGCGGGGGCGGTGGCAGCGTCTGCCGCTGGTGATGGACAACGACGGGGGATGCCGTTGCCTGGAGGCGCAGTCTGAGCCACACGGGCGGCGAGGGCAGCCCAACGCTCAGCACGAACTCGACGAGCATCTGCCATGGAGACAGTGAGGCGATGGCGAACCGGTCGGAAGAAGAGAGACTCCAACGCACCCCTACCCGGCGCGCCAAATGTCGGATTCAGGGATCCGCAAAACCCTTGTGAAGTTCGAACACTGGGGTTTGTGCAAAGAACTCAACTTACCTTTTCTGCCTACTCGCCGTCTCTACAAACTAGCTCGATGAACAAGAAGGAAAGTGACATAGGGCAGTTTACCCAGGTTTAGGCCATCTAGCGGTGAGTGGCCCTACTCCTGCAATGTGGTGGATTTCCTTGAGGTGGTCTAAGGAAGAACTAGTACAGTGGTTGAACAACCTCAGGAGGTGTGTTCTTGGGTGTGAGGGTGTGAGAGGATCTAGAAGAGTGTCTAGAGGGGGGAATAGACTCTAGCAAGAAAAGTGGCAGCTTTTAACATACTTGATGTTTGAATGGAAATTTAGCACATGATTAACTTTCACAATACACAACAAGCATGCATGACAATAGTATATAGGTATTTTGAAGTAAAGCATGCAACTTTGACCGCTTGACTAAAGCGAAAACCTAGCCTTTTCCAAATTTCGATTCTTGGCAGATCTTAGCAACTTAGCACAAGTCAAGTGATCAACCTACACATGCAATTCTAAGAGTATAGCAGCGGAAAGTAAACAATTGCATATGAAGGTAAAGGGAGGAGTTTGGAGGGATCAAACGCAAGTAAAGACAATGATGTTTTTTGTCTTGGTTCCGATAGGTGGTGCTATCGTACATCCAAGTTGATGGAGACTTCAACCCATGAAGGCTAATGGCTGCGCGAGTCCACGGAGGGCTCCACCCACGAAGGGTCCAAGAAGAAGCAACCTTGTCTATCCCACCATGGCCATCGCCCACGAAGGACTTGCCTCACTAGCGGTAGATCTTCACGAAGTAGGCGATCTCCTTGCCCTTACAAACTCCTTGGTTCAACTCCACAATCTTGTCGGAGGCTCCCAAGTGACACCTAACCAATCTAGGAGACACCACTCTCCAAAAGGTAATAGACGGTGTGTTGATGATGAACTCCTTGCTCAAATGCTTCAAATAATAGTCTCCCCAACACTCAAACAGCTCCTCACAGATTTGGATATGGTGGAAGAAGGATTTGAGTGGAAAGCAACTTGGGGATGGCTGGAGAACAAGATTCATATGGTAGGAATGGAATATCTTGATCTCAACACTTGAGAAGGTGGTTCTCTCTCAGAACATGAATGATGGAAGTGTAGGTATGTTCTGATGGCTCTCTCCACGAGTGAAGAGTCGGTGGAGGGGTATATATAGCCTCCACACAAAATCTAACTATTACACACAATTTACCAAACTCGGTGGGACCAATTCAGAGAACTCGGTCAGACCGATTTAGTTCATAATGTGACCGTTAGGTATTTCGGTGGGACCGATATGATCAACTCGGTGGGACCGATTTCATTAGGGTTAGGGCATAACGTAATCTCGGTGATACCGATTACACAAACTCAGTGAGACCGATTTTGGTAATGAGCACACAGAGAGTTGGTCAGGCAAACTCGGTGGGACCGATTTGCTCATTTCGGTGAGACCGAAATGTCACAAAGAGGCAACAGAGAGTTTGCATTACAGACTCGATGGGACCGATTTCACATCGCGGTTAGACCGACAATATTGCAACATGCAACAAAGAGTTTGCAATCCCATCTCGGTGAGACCAAGATCCCTTTCGGTGAGACCGAAATGATTAGGGTTTCTGGCAGTGGCTATGTCAAATGAACTCGATGGCACCGGATAGATATTTTCGGTGGGGCCGAGTTTGACTTTTGGTTTGGGACATATGTGGATGTAGGAAAATGGTTGAGGGTTTTGGAGCATATCACTAAGCACTTTGAGCAAGCAAGCCATTAAGCAACACCTCATCCCCTTTTAATAGTATTGGCTTTCCTATGGACTCAATGTGATCTTGGATCACTAAGATAGAAAATATAGAGTCTTGAACTTGAGCCAATCCTTTGTCCTTAGTATTTTGAAGGGTTTACACATCCTCTAGTCCATGCCACTCCATCTGTTGAACTTGTCTGAAATATACTAGATGGAAACGTTAGTCCAACAAGAGATATGTTGACATTGATTACCAAAATCACCCAGGGAGCACTTGTGCTTTCAGGGTCCTAGTCAATCTGATCGATCTTCTGATCCCCCATATGGTGGTGGCTCAGCTATATTTATAGAGGCATTGGTCCTCTTCCCCCCAAAATGTAGGCGGGAAGGGATCCCACAACGACCAAATTTGAAAGGGAGACAACTAGTACATCTTATCCTGACGAAAGGTGGTCCTCGTAAGCAAAGCTTTTGATCTTGACACCACGGTGGGCTCGGTGACGACCTCCGCTCTGCCGTCCTAGCGATCCTGATCTTGTTGCATGGAAATGGAAACCTTGGGCTGATTCCTCGGGACTCCGTGCATGTGCTTGCCTCTTTAGCACCAAAGAGGAAACATGTTGTCATGTGCCTGCTGGCGCCCGCCTGGCCTTGGTTATCATGGCTTGCGTCATCCGAACCTCACGAGGTGGTGGCTTGCATAGAGATCTCTGTTCCTTGGGAGCCAGCCTAGTGAGACTGCTCCTTCCATAGGTCTTGGTGTCATCCACCTCATGAGGTTCGGCCCCTCGTGAAGGTCTTCAGTGTCGATGCTGAAGATGGGTCGTACGAGGCCGGTGCAGGAGCCACGCCATGGGCCGCACGCAGGCAAGTCTAGGTACCCTACTTCCCAGAATGTCGACAGCAATTGTGGTGGAGCGCAAGCAAACGGGTAAGGAATACCCAGTCCAAAGGCCGGCTTATTATGTTAGTGAAGTGCTAATTGAGTCCAACCAACAATACCCGCATCGGCAAAAGCTGGTGTATGGGGTGTTCATGGCTAGTCGTAAGTTGAAACACTATTTTCTTGGCCATCCTATTACAGTGGTCATTTCTGCCCCTTTGGGTGACATTATTCAGAACAGAGACGCAACCGGCCGGGTAGCTAAGTGGGCCATTGAGCTTGGTCCCCATGGCCTGAAGTATGTGCCAAGGACAACCATCAAATCATAGGCTCTTGTGGATTTCATTAATGATTGGACAAAGTTGCAGACACCTGAAGATAAGCCTGATACGACATATTGGACTATTCACTTTGATGGATCCAGGCAATTAGAAGGCTCGGGGGCTGGAGTTATTTTAACTTCCTCATGAGGTGATAAATTTTGTTATGTCTTAAGGCTAATGTTTGCTTGTACTAACAATGCAGCTGAATATGAGGCCCAACTCCATGGTCTTCGAATAGCTAAGGAAATGAATCTAAGTCAGGTTAGGTGTTTTGGTGATTCAGACTGGTGGCTCAGCAAGTCTCAGGTACTTGGGATTCCAAAGACCCACTCATGGCGGCTTATCACCGAGCGGTTGATAATATTACTGGTCACTTCAAGGGTTATCATGTGGAGCATTTGGATCAAAGGAAGAATGAGGCGGCTGATGCCTTGAGCCAGTTGGGATCTCAGCGTAAGCCGGTGCCCCCTAATGTATTTCTTGATGTGTTCAACAATCCTTCTATGAAATTACCATCAGAAGAGGATATTGCTATTCCTGACGCTGGAGGCACAATTGGTGGCGGCTCTCCACGCTATTCCTGATTGGACGCAAGCTTATCTGACTTATATGACCCGAGCGAGTTACATGAGGATGAGACCTTAGCCAGACAGGTAACCCGGCGATCTAAGTCTATGACCATTATTAATGGCGAGTTGCACCGATGCAGCGTCACATGCATATTCCAGCGTTGCATCTCTCCTGAAGAGGGCCGTGTGATTTTACGGGAAATCCACGAAGGTGATTGTGGTCATCATGCCGGTTCAAAATCACTGGTGGCTAAAGCTTTTCGTCATGGGTTTTACTGGTTGACGGCTCATGCTGATGCGGAAGATATAGTGAGTAAATGTGATGGATGTCAGAAATTTTCCCGTCGGGTTCAAGTGCTGGCTCAAGAACTGAGGATGATTCCAATCACTTGGCCGTTTGCAGTCTGGGGGCTTGACATGGTTGGTCCTTTCAAGAGATCTAAGGATAAGAAAACACACTTATTAGTGGCGGTTGACAAATTTACCAAATGGGTTGAGGTAGAGCCGGTTAGCAAGTGTGATGCTGCAACGGCGGTTCAATTTGTTAAAAAGTTGATCTTTCATTTTGGATTCCCTCATAGTATTATAACCGATAATGGCACAAATTGATATAAAGGTGCTATGGAGGAATTTTTTCAACGAGAGCTTATTCGTCTTGATGTCTCTTTTGTGGCTCATCCACAGTCTAATGGTCAAGCTGAGAGGGCTAATCAAGAGATTTTGAGAGGCATCAAACCCCGGCTTCTAGTTCCCTTACAGCGAACATCGGGTTGTTGGGTTGAAGAAGTGCCTTCAATCCTTTGGAGCATCAGCACCACACCCAACAAATCAACAGGCTATACGCCTTCCTTCATGGTCTACGGTGCAGAAGCAGTTCTTCCAAGTGATATCAGTCATGATTCACTTCGTGTGACGGCTTATGTTGAAGCTGATAATGAAAAATCAAGACAAGACGCAACGGGTGCCTTGGATGAGGGACGTGTTCTGTCGGCGGCTCGTTCCGCAATAGACCACCAAGACCTGTGTCGCTATCATAGCCGCAGAGAGAAGATCCGGACATTTCAGGAAGTCGATTTTGTGCTTCGGCTCATTCAAGATCAGACCGATATGCACAAGTTATCCCCACCTTGGGAAGGACTTTTCATAGAGTAAAAATTTGCATGATGGGTCATATTATCTCATTGATGTGTGTGAGCATAAGGATTCCATAAAGTCGAAAGAGGAGACCCGCCGTCCATGGAACATAGCGCATCTCCGGCCGTATTACACTTAAGCCGTCAGCATATATCCTTGTATGTACTTTTTAATGTACATACATTTTTATAAATAAAGCGGGCATCCCTGAAATACGGGGCCTTTGCCGTTTTTCATTATCTATGCTACTACTAGGTGATCGTCAGATTACTTGGGGGCTATAGCCTATATTTTTGTCTTGACCGACTTAAGTGGTTGGGTTAAAGTGTTTACTTGCATGTTTACGACTTGCTACTCCAAGATGACCCGTTGTGCCATTAACAGTCAATCTTTTCTAAGACCCCGAACTTGCCAAACGTAAGCACGGCGGCTTATGCCATGTGAGATCCGGCTAACAATGCAAAGGTTATGCTTCATTTTAAAGCAATTGTGAGGCGTCAGCCCACACTGTGGCGTCAGCCTAAAGGTTATGCTTCCTTTTAAAGCAATTGTGAGGTGTCAGCCCACACTGTGGCATCAGCCTAAAGGTTATGCTTCCTTTTAAAGCAATTGTGAGGTGTCAGCCCACACTGTGGCATCAGCCCAAATGTCCATGTTACCATTTAAAGCAATTGTGAGGCGTCAGCCCACACTGTGGTATCATCCCAAAGGTCGCTGCTACCATTTAAAGCAATTGTGAGGCGTCAACCCACACTCTGGCGTCAGCCCAAAGGTCGTTGCTACTGTTTAAAGCAACTATGAGGCATCAGCCCACCATGTGGCGCCAGCCAAAAGGTCATTGCTACCATTTAAAGCCACCATGTGGCGTCAGCCCAAAGGTTATTGCTATCGTTTAAAGCAATTGTGAGGCGTCAACCCACTATATCGCGTCAGCCAACAAGTTCTTATTGCATATTTGATATTTTCTTCTCTTTTGGATTTGTTTTTACACCAATGTTCTTGGTTTTTGGACCGGAATATGAGTCGTTGAGTCATTGCATTCCGGCTTATGAGGGTAAGGATTAATTATTTTTGGATTCTCACTCGCCCTGATTTTGACTTAGGTCACCATTTATGATGGCTCGTCCTTACCTTTTTGGATGATAACCCGTATGGTTTTTGTTGTGGAAGTGTCACGGCAGATGTCCTAAGGTAAGGACTTGATTGCGGAGCCATAGCGACGTGGTTAGCTTAAAGGGGTTAAGAACGAGACAAAGGACACAAGGAGTTTATACTGGTTCGGCCCCTTGCGGTGCGGGTAAAACCTAATCCAGTTTGAGGTGGAATTGTTGGGGTGTCGATTGCTAGGGTGCGGATGCGCTCGCCTAGCCCTCGATCTGTTGTTTCTTGCCCTAAACCGCTGTCGGTTCAACCCCTTATATAAACGGGTTGACGCACTACAGCCTACAGAGCCCCGGTCGGCTCATACAATCATGTCCATCCCGGCGACTCTTGTTACATGCCTTACAACACAAGTCACACATATGGCAGTTGATACTCACAGGCTTTAAGCCGCCACAGGCCTTGGGCCCTTAACTAAACTGCCATCTTTAACATGCTTCTGGGATGGGCCCATGAACCGTCATTGGGTAACCCGGCCCCTCCTGGGCGGGTCATATGAAATACTTATATCCCCAACATTAGGCCCCAGGTTGATTTAAACTTCTTTGTGTCAATCTTTCTTCATCTTCTTGCGAGAGACTGTAACCCGCCGTGACATCCGCTTTTGAAATGATAGTAATCCGCCATGACGTCAGTTTTGGAAATAACGGTAACCCGCCATGCCGTCACTTGTTGCTTACCTTTGAATTGTCCAGATTCTAACAAATCTTTCCGCATTGATAGGATCCCGACAATCAAGGCGCCTGTATCGTCACTTTCCTGTTTACTCGCCTCCTCGATTTTCATGCGTGACCCTTATCCATCTTGCTTATAAATAGGACCAGAATCCCTTTCCATTCTCCCCTCCTTCTTCCGTCTCGTCTTATTCCTCGTGACTCTCTGTCTCTGAGCTTCACCGGTGCCGCCGTCCTCTACTTCGCCTTCATCAGCTTCTGCAGCATCCGCCTGTCGCTGTCAGGCTTCTTCCGTGCACCGCCGCCGCTCATCCGACCAGGTATGTTCTTCTTGTTCTTTCATCTTAGACTTGTTAGGGTTTCCGTGAAGTTCGTCGGCATTCATCTTCCCTTCCTTCCGCCATTATAGCTTTTCTCTTGATCTTAATATCTCTTTATGCGCTGATGTTGTTCATATCTCCTTATAAAACATCGTAATATCTCATCTCTGGTAAAGTAGATTCATCCTCAGAAATTGCATCACTTTGAACTTAGGTTTTGCCTGTTCGTCCTTTTAATCTTGATTTTTGAACAGCTGTAGATCCAAAATTACCGCTGCAACCTGCAAAAACTGTTTTTCCCAGACCTAGTAAAATTCACTTTTCTGAATACTCACATCTGTCATGGCGGCTTCATTTTCCGATTTATAATTATTCTTATGTCATTAGGCCCCATTTAAGCCGCCATGTTGAACTTGTAGTATAACATTTGTTTTTGGTTTAACAAATTGATTCTGAACCGGCAATAGTCTTTCCTTCTTTAGGCATGCTTGTTCATAATGCCACCAAAGACAATCACCATGTGCAACTGGGTCCCTTCAATTGTTACTGAAGCCACACTGGCCGACTTTTTCAAAGTCGGATATCTGCCAAATGCTCCAGTTATGCCTTACCGTGCTCCTAACCCAGGCGAAGAGAGACCTGTACCCAAGGATGATGAAATTATTGTTTTTAGTGACCACATGAACCGGGTTTCTCACCGCCCGGCTCTAAATTCTTCAAGGATGTTCTGCACTTTTTTCAACTCCATCCCCAAGACATCGGACCCAATTCCGTGTCAAATATCTAGAAATTTCAGGTTTTCTGTGAAGTATATCTTCAAGAGGAGCCCAGCATCTTGCTTTTTAGGGAGTTCTTTTATTTAAACCGCGATAACGAATTTACCAATGGCCCCAGTTTGGAGCTTGGGGCTGTCTCCATCCAAAGAAGAAGAGATTCTATTTTCCTTATGCCTGTGTGCTAAGTCATCCAAAAGATTGGAATAAAACTTGGTTTTATTGTAAAGAAACTTCCCCGGCTAACGAGTATCCATTGCCGGTCTCTGTATTCAATGTTTAGATACCAATCATCCTCTTGCTGAAAAGCTCACTGCTGCAGAACGCAACTCAATTGCTCCCACTCTTTCAAAGGTGAAAGCCCTACTGGGAAACGAGTTAACTGGAATTGATTTAGCCCGGTGCTGGCTCGCTTGGCGGATTATTCCTCTAAGCCGCAGATCCGGTTTAATGTGCGAGTATACTGGAAAAAAAGATGATCCATTACGTCATAGCTCTGAGGATCTGGAGGATGTCATCGCAGATATGACAAAAACTGTTTTAAATGAATCCCTGGCTGACTGCAGCAAAGTGGGCATGTTGCCCTTTTGCAAATCTAACCCGGCACCAGAGGTAAGTCTTAACCTTAATTGTTGTCATTGTATAATTATAATTCCCTTGCCAATATTGAATTTGCCACCTCTCACACGCTAAGTCGGCCTTCTGGAAAAAATCTTATGATCATGAAGCTGCCAAGAGGGCCAGAGCCGCCAAGAAAGCCACCAAAAGAGCCGTTAAGAAGACCAAGAAGAAAACCGGTGCTTTCGAATTGTTGGAAATGAACTACAGCACTGAGTCGAAGGTAGTCCTTGACTCTCTTGGTTCTTACTTCAACTATCTTATTGACACTGATTATTGTCATGATGGTACGGAGGCCAGCCAGGCCGCGGATGAAGAGGTAATTACTATTTCCCCCGGCTCAGAATCCTTGCGAAGACAAAAAGTTCGACGGGTTATCCGGAAAGTAAGATTTTCACACCCTTCAGCTCATTTAGATCCTCACTTTCTTTTGAAGCAACAGCAACACGAGAGTCGGTGTCGGACTCGAATCATCGGAGAAGAGGAATTGTCCTCCGGCTTACCAAATACCCCGACTTGTCGAAAACAACGGAATGAGGTCTTTCCATGGTTAAACTCTCATTATCCGCTAGCGGGTCTTATACGGCAACCACTGAACTCGTCCGATTCAAATTATCAGGAAACCTCTCGTTCGTCCTCTGGCGACTCATCTCAATGTCAACTTTCGGCTTTCAAGACCGCCCCTGGGTAAATGATTTCTTCCTTGTTCAACTTATCCTTAAATCTTTATAACCTTGCAGCGACTTACTTTAATTCATGCAGAGGTCAAGGTAAACCTGTCAAGAGGACCAGGGCGAATAAGCCGGCAGCTGATCCCAAGGTCATTGAGCCGGCGCCGCAAGCGTCGGTAACAGATGTTCATAATCCAACAGAGGAAACCACTCATGACGCTCCTCCTGAGATACCTGATGCCTCCATTGATCCTGCCAAAGTTGATTCTGCACCTGCTGAACCGCTTGCCTGGTCTGAGCCGGCAGAAGACCGGACTGAAGATGTCACATTTATTGGTACTAGTTTCATAGAGCCGGGCAACCCGAATGTGTTAGCCAAACACACCGCCAAGCAAGAACTTGTTGAAAAGCGAAAAGTGAGGTTTCACACGTCTCAGTATGCACAGCTGAGTACTGGTGAAGTCCTTTCTGGGTTTCTCAATCAGGTCCATAGCAATCGTGACCTTGAGATTGATATGGTGAGTCAGATGCACCAGAAATTTGAGGTAAAATTCTTGACCAAACTATAATCATCCTTCCAGCCCCCAAGTCTAGTGGATATGATAAAAATGAATATGCTGTAGACTTAGAACAATTGTCATCTTTTAAATCGGCACACCTCAAAAAATCTATCCTTGAAGAAACATTGCACATGTATCCCCCAAGGATCGGCTTCATCAGGTTGAATGAGGCGGTTCTTATTATTATTGCATAGAACTTGCCTGTACACCCTCCATGAGCCGGTGGTAATAACTATGTTGCCGCCAGGTTAACTCATAATACAAAAAGCAATATGCATTAGCCCCCAAGTGCCAAGTGTTGTTGCTTTCAAAGTGCTTGGGACTTTATTTGCATGAACTATTAACTTAGAAAAAAAAATCGCGTCCATTAGCCCCCAAGGGTCAAGTGCTCTTGCTTGCAAAGTGCTCGAGACTCTAGTAACATGACTCCGGCTTAGAAAAGAACAACTTCAGCCTCCATTAGCCCCCAAGTGCCAAGTGTTGTTGCTTGCAAAAGGCTTGGGACTTTAATCCTGGTAAATCGACACCTTATTTGTTTCATGCTCTCTTTGTCTGCCCAGGATACCACTTCTGCATTGCAAGCACAGTTAGAGGACACCAAGAACCGGCTTAAGCATCAAGAGTCGGAGACCCGGAAGGCTTAATCAAAGTTTGAATTTAGCCTGTATGACTTGAATGACCTCAAGACTAAACTTAAATTGGAACAATCTGCATGAGCGAAAGAAAAAACTGCCTTGGTGCAATGAGCTGAACAAGCCGAATCATCTCTGCAGGCAATGACAACTGAGCTCACCGGCTTAAAGCAGTGTGTTTCTGAAATGACTTCAGCCATCTTTGGTAAGCCGCCGTGTTGTAACTTAAATAATATCTTGTGATAACTTAACTCGTTACTGAGCAACTTGTGTGTTATGCAGGTAGGAGAAGCAGCATTCTTGGCAGAGATCCACTTGTAAAGTTGAATGCCATCTACACCCTTGTGGAACAACTGTATACTGGAGCGCAGCGTGCCCTGGCTGCTATCTCTCCCTCCAGCCAGGCGCCAACGTTGTTTGTGGACATCTTAAGAAGACTCACCGTTCTGCCTGTCAGAATAGATGAAATCAAGCGGTCGTCTGCAAGAGCCGGTGTTGTAACGGCCTTGAGCCGGGCTAAGACGTGGCTTCCAGAGCTGGACCCATTCGACTTGGCTACTGGGTACCCAAGTTTGAAAGAGGACGGCTCAGCTTTTGACCATAAAGACTTCGATGCCTGTGTCAAGGACATCCGCCCACTGGCCAGCTTAATCGCGAATGAAACAGACGTGTTCAAATATCAGCCGGCTTATGATATGGAGAACTAGAAGATGTCCACACCGTCTTACAAAGTGATGGATCTGATTCCTCCAATTAGTAAGCATACTTTTGCCCGTGAAATTGATCCTTCTGAACTTATTGATGGGGAGTCTAAGTTTGAAGCTCTGGCTGGCTTGGATTGGTTGACACTGAATTTTCAGACAGGAGAGGAAGACGAATCGGAGAAGGATGACCCGGAATTGTCGAAGCAGCCAAACCAAGGAGAATGATCCGCTAGGCGTCTCATGTACTTGTCAGAAAACATTTGAATTCTTGTCTGGCTCGCCGCATCTTGTAATAGAATAGCAAAACTTTTACGCTGCTGTCTTATTGTGCCAACTGTCATGCCATCGTGCACGCTTCTTGTCTTTTGATGACAGTATTGATCCGTCGAGCATTGAAATCCTTACTTTATGCTTGTGATGTTATTGGCTTGTATTAGATCAATATGAATTGTATCCTCCATGTGAACTGAAAACAAATGCCCTGGCGGTTTACCGCCGGGCGGGTCATTGTGCCCAACCGGTGCCACTGGGGACAGATGTCCATAACCAGGGCCAGTTTAATTGTTGTAAAAATAGTCATACCTGAAGATACGATTTGAACTGTCGGCTTAATCAGTCTCCATATAGTCACAACCTTGTAAAGGTATAATTCTAGAAATAAGATCGTTATTCTCCGGTGGCTTAGAGCCGTTCATTAGATTGGGTTGCAGAGACCCGGAGAGGCTTCAAATATGAGCCATGAAGGGAGGCAGCTAGGCCGAATTTGCAAAGAACGCCAATCAAAACCAAAACTTACAAGAAAGCAAAGAGAAATCAGAGAAAAATATCGAAAAACACTCGAGGCTTTTGTTGGCCGCCAAGCCAAAGGTTCTTCTTCAATGAAACTAGCCTTGGTGGCCCCTGGAAGGTATGTGTGTGCTATGAGCCGGCTCTCACGGTACCCAATCGACACTTGAACCTAGACAAGTGCAGGTCTTTGTTTTTAAAGATAGACTTGCCTAGAGTACGCGGGGTCAGAGTTGCATCTTGCATCATAGGCCTAGTTATCCAAGTTTCAAGGAAGGCAGCATTTTGAGCCTGGATCTATCCTGACTATCTGTAGCACCGTGCTCTCGCAATGACAGCCAGCGTTTGATCCTTAGCAAGCTCAGGTCTTGGTCGAATACGCCATTAAGACTGATTGCCAAGAGTTTGTCGGGTCAATCAGGATGATCTGATGGAGTTGAAGCAGCTGGGTACAGGTAGGATGACCCACAGGTTATGTCCTCTTTGGTTGAATACGCCTATGTTTGAACATAACCCGGTCAAATGGGTAGTAAGGTTGTGTTCTCATTGGTCGAATACGCATATGTTTGAACAGGAAGCCCCCAAGTGACATACTTGCAAATTATTCTCATCAAGGGCTTATGTTTGAGCTGTGCTATGCATCCAACTCTTCATGATCCCTGTGATTTGGGTAGTAAGCTTCTTGAGAAAACATGTATGACGATGACAAGGACTCAACTTTGAAAAATGGCAGAGGCCCCGAATTAGCAGGGATGTCGGCTTTATTATATTGTACTGGTATTTACATCATCGAATTACATCATGAGAGCCGGAGGCTTAAGTATAGTAAGGCCGGAGATGAACAATATTCCACGGCCGATTAGTCTCCTCCTTTGATGTGCGTGAGTCCTTGTGCTCACGAATGTTGATCAAGTAGTATGACCCGTTGTGCATATTCTTGCTGACAACAAAAAGTCCTTCCCAAGGCGAAGAAAGTTTATGCATGTCAGTCTGATCTTGGATGAGCCGGAGAACTAAGTCGCCTTCTTGAAAGGTTCTGGTCTTGACCCGCCGGCTGTGATATCGTCGCAAATCCTGTTGATAGATCGCTGAACGAGCCGCTGCGAGATCACGCTCTTCATCCAATCGATCCAACGCATCTTGACGTACCTTCTCATTATCAGCTTCGACGTAAGCCGCCACTCGGGGCGAGTCATGACGGATATCGCTAGGAAGAACCGCCTCCGCTCCGTAGACCATGAAGAAGGGCGTGTATCCGGTAGACCTGTTGGGTGTCGTATTAATGCTCCATAACACAGAAGGTAATTCTTCCACCCAACAACCCAGCGTTCTCTTCAAAGGAACCATGAGCCGGGGCTTGATCCCTCGTAGAATCTCTTGGTTAGCCCGCTCTGCTTGACCATTGTACTAGGGGTGAGCCACAGAAGATACATCAAGCCGGATATGCTCACGCTGACAAAACTACTTCATAGCACCCTTAGGCAGATTAGTGCCATTGTCTGTTATGATACTATGGGGAAAACCGAACCGGAAAATCACCTTCTTGATAAATTGCACCGGTGTTTCCGCATCACATTTGCTAACTGGCTCTTCCTCAATCCACTTGGTGAATTTGTCCACTGCTACCAACAGGTGGGTTTTCTTATCTTTTGACCTTTTAAAAGGCCCAACCATATCAAGCCCCCAAGTAGCAAATGGCCAGGTTATCGGAATCATCCTCAATTCTTGAGCTGGAACATGAGCACGCCACGAAAATTTCTGACAACCGTCACATCTACTGACCAAGTCTTCAGCATCAGCATGAGCCGTCAACCAATAGAATCCATGATGAAAATCTTTGAATACCAGAGATTTAGAGCCGGCATGATGACCACAATCTCCCTCATGGATCTCCCGCAGGATCTCATAGCCATCCTCAGGCGAGACACAGCGTTGAAACGCACCTGTAACACTGCGATGGTGCGATTCTCCGTTGACAATCGTCATCGACTTAGACCGCCGGGTTATCTGTCTGGCTAAAATTTCATCCTCAGGTAACTCACCCCGGGTCATATAAGCCAAATATGGAACTGTCCAGTTCGGTATGACATGAAGAGCTGCCACCAACTGTGCCTCTGGGTCAGGGATAGCAAGGTCATGCTCTGTTGGCAACTTGACAGACGGATTAAGCAAAACATCCAAAAAGGTATTGGGGGGTACCGTCTTACGCTGAGATCCTAACCGGCTTAAGGCGTCAGCTGCCTCGTTCTTCCTTCGATCGATATGCTCAACTTGGTAACCCTTGAAGTGACCCGCAATAGCATCAACCTCTCGGTGATAAGCCGCCATGAGCGGATCCTTGGAGTCCCAGGTGCCAGAAACCTGCTGAGCTACCAAATCTGAGTTGCCAAAACATCTCACCCGGCTTAAGTTCATCTCTTTAGCGATCCGAAGACCATGGAGCAGGGCATCATACTCAGATGCATTATTAGTACATGGGAACATTAACCGGAGGACATAAGAAAGTTTATCACCTCGTGGGGAAGTTAAAACAACCCCAGCCCCCGAGCCTTCCAATTGCTTGGACCCGTCAAAGTGAATCGTCCAATATGTATTATCCGGCTTTTCCTTAGGCGTCTGCAATTTTGTCCAGTCATTGATAAATTCCACCAGTGCTTGTGATTTGATGGTCGTCCGAGGCATATATTTTAAATCATGAGGCCCAAGATCAATGGCCCACTTGGCCACTCGTCCAGTAGCTTCTCTATTTTGAATGATGTCCCCCAAGGGAGTAGAACTCACCACCGTAATAGGATGACCCAGGAAATACTGCTTGAGTTTCCAGCTTGCCATAGAGACTCCGTAAACCAGCTTCTACCAATGTGGATACCTCTGTTTAGACTCAATGAGTACCTCGCTGATGTAGTAAACCGGCCTTTGAACCAAGTGCTCCTTGCCAGCCTCCTTTCTTTCCACCACAATGGCCACACTGACAGCCCTGCTATTTGCAGCAACATATAACAACAAAGGCTCTTTGTTAATGGGGGGCGGAAGAACCGGTGGCTCAGCCAATTGTTTCTTGACTGCCTCAAATGCTTCATCATCAGCTTCACTCCAGACAAAATCATATGTCTTCTTCATCATCTGGTATAGAGGGATAGCCTTCTCATCTAAGCGGCTTATGACCCGGCTCAATGCTGCTATCCGTCCTGCCACACCTGGACATTATTGACACACTTTGGCCTTGCCAAGGAGGTGATGGCCTTGATTTTTTCCAGATTAGCCTCGATGCCTCGCTCAGAGACCAGGAAACCCAAAAGCTTGCCTGTTGGAACACCAAAAACACACTTGGCCGGGTTAAGCATCATCTTATACACAAACGTTTCCTTCAATTCATCGATCAGGGTCTCCTTCTTTCTCGACTTGACCACAATATCATCCACATAAGCATGAACGTTACACCCAATCTGACCATGCAGGCAACTCTGTACGCACCTTTGGTAAGTCGCCTGGGCACTCTTAAGCCCGAAAGGCATAGACACATAGCAGAAGGCTCCAAACGGAGTGATGAAAGACGTCTTCTCCTGGTCCTTAACCGCCATTTTGATCTGGTGATATCCAGAACATACATCCAAAAAACTCAAGTGCTCACAACCTGTCGTTGCATCGATGATCTGATCAATACGAGGGAGGGCGAACGGGTCAGCTAGACAAGCCTTGTTTAAATATGTGTAGTCCACACACACATGCGCCACGTGCCATTCTTTTTAAGCACCAAAACCGGGTTAACCAACCACTCAGGATGAAAAACTTCTACGATGAAACCGGCCGCCAAGAGCCGGGCCACCTCTTCACCAATGGGCTTCCGTCTCTCTTCATTAAAACGGCGAAGAAACTGCCTGACCGGCTTATACATCGGATCAATATTGAGAGTGTGCTCAGCGAGTTCTCTCGGTACACCCGGCATGTCTGAAGGCTTCCATGCAAAGATGTCCTGGTTCTCACAGATGAACGCGACTCGATGAGCGCGCTTTCCTATTTCGGATCCAGATTAGTGATGATGCTTAACTGTTTAGACGAGACGCCAGGAACAAAGTCAACCATCTTGGTATCATCTGGCGACTTAAACTTCAGCAAAGGGTCATGCTCTATAGTTGGCTTCTTTAAAGATGTCATATCTGTCGGGTCAACATTATCTTTGTAAAACTTGAGCTCCTCTGCGGCACAAACCGACTCTGCGTAAGCCGCATCGCCTTCTTCACATTCCAAAGCTATGGTGCGACTCCCATGCACTATGGTATTCCCCTTGTGACCTGGCATCTTGAGCTGCAAATAAACATAACATGGTCTTGCCATGAACTTAGCATAAGTCGGCCTGCCTAATAAAGCATGGTATGGGCTGTGGATCCTCACAACTTCAAACGTTAAAGTTTCTGTCCTGGCATCATATTCATCTCCAAAGGTTACCTCCAAATCAATCTTGCCAACTGGGTACGCTGACTTACCAGGCACAACTCCATGAAAGACAGTGTTCGATGGCCTGAGCTTTTTGTGAGTTAACCCCATCCGACGGAAGGTATTGTAATAAAGGATGTTGATGCTGCTACCTCCATCCATGAGCACCTTGGTGAACTTGTATCCTCCGACCTGAGGGGCCACCACTAGGGCCAGCCAACCCGAATTATCAACTCGGGGCGGGTGATCTTCGCGGCTCCACATAATGGGCTGCTCAGACCATCGCAGGTAACGGGGTACTGCCGGCTCAACAGCATTCACTGCCCTCTTATGAAGTTTCTTGTCTCGTTTGCATAGACTTGTGGTGAACACGTGGTATTGCCCGTTGCTCAGCTGCTTCGGGTTACTCTGATAACCGGACTGTTGGCGGTTCCCTTGGCTGTTCTGCTGATTGTTGCTGCCTTGACCACCTTGGCCTTGAAACCCGGAGCTAGAGCCGCCGCCACCATGACCCGAAACATGAAAACCGGATCCTGAGCCGCCGTTTGGTCCATAACCATTCTGGATAAACTCTCTGTAAGATCTCATGATGTTGTAATCTTTCCACGCATGAGTGGCGGGTTTTTCGTCCGACCCATGCTTTGGACACGGCCGATTCATCACCTCATCGATGTTGTATCTTGGAGGTGGCTTCCCCTTGCGACGCTGATTAGAATTCCACGCCCCCGTATTGGCTACGAAAGCATCAGCCTTGCGTTTATTGCCACTGTGCTGATTGGCCGGGTTATACTGCTGTCCTTCCGGGTCATTACCTCCTTTTCCATTTCCCGGTCTTTCAGCTTTAGACTTGGGGTCCTTGGTACTATCAGAGCTGGCATACTTGACGAGAGCCGCCATGAGCTCCCCCACATCACCACAATGGCGCTTAAGCCGCCCTAGCTTCAGCTTGAGTGGAGGGAAACGACAATTCTTCTCCAACGTTAATATCGCCGATTCAGCGTTGATCTTATCTGAGGAATGCATGATGGTCGAGACCCGGCACACCCAATTAGTCATTGATTCGCCCTCATTCTGCACACAAGAGTCTAGATCCACGATCGAGATGGGCTGTGTGCACGTGTCCTTGAAGTGCTTGATGAACTTGTCCTTCAACTCTGCCCATGACCCGATGGAATTGACGGGTAATCCTTTTAACCAGTTACGAGTCGTGCCTTCTAGCATCATGGTGAAATATTTAGCACATGCAGCTTCGCTAACGTCCAGCATCTCCATCACCATCTCGTAGCTCTCTATCCAAGCCTCAAGGGGCTGATCTGTTGTGTAGTTTGGCACCTTACGAGGGCCCTTGAAATCCTTAGGCAACCGCTCGTTTCGTATAGCTCTCGTTAAGCACGGCACGCCCCAAGACCTAGAAGTCATGCATGTCTCCACTGAGGTTGCCGGGTAGTGTGGCGCCAGCTGATGATCGGCCGCCTGAGCTACCAAGTCCTGTGCTCTGGCGTCATGCCGCGTCGGGTTATTTCCGCGAGGCAAGTTACGGCGTCGCTCTGCGCTTGAAACCTCTGGCGAGTCAACATGCCTGTTGTAGCTGGCACTTGGCCGGGTGGTTGAATGAATCTGGTCTCGACTATAAGAATAAGCCTGATGTTGCTGTAGCGCTCTCTGAAGCAGTTCCTGAGCCCTCCGGGTTTCCACTGCTACCGGAGTTTCGCCCTCAACAGGCAAAGCCGCCAGCCTTGATGCCAAGGTTGTCAGAATCGCGATTTTGAATCGGATCGGAGCCCTGATGGTAGGATCGCAAATCATGGAATCTTCACTATCAGGATCGTAGAAACGTAGATTCTATGAACTAAAGTCGTAGAATCAGATGGGTTAGTTTGGATCGTAAAGTCGTAGAATCATACAACAGAATCGCGATTCTAACAACCTTGCTTGATGTCGCTGCTATCATGTTATCCAGAGGGTTGGAATAGTGACCCACCGGTGCCGTCGGGTAACGAGGGGCCGAGCGGTTTTGATCTGCATACAGAGATCCGGTTGTACGCTGGTGAATCGGACCACCGGTCCTTGGTACCTCTGCGGTCCGGTTTAACACCGACGGTCCACTGCCCCGTGCTCCATCTGCGTTAAAAAGATTCCTTGGCTCATAAACAAAGGGAAGACGACTCTGTTGCTTTCTCCTCATGGCTTCATTAGCAGCGTTTTGACCCATCGAGAGCCGAAAAGCCTCCGCTTGAATCCGCTGGGCTCGGGCGTCCAAAACAACTTGTTCCTCAGTCATCCTGGTGTTCTCTGCTGCTAGGTCTTCCTTAGCTTGTGCTATCTCCTGCCGCAACTTATCGACAACTGTCTTATGTTGATCCTGGTTCTCTGGGGTTATCTTTGTCCCCATCAAAGTAGCCAGATTCTCCAATAGATCTGACAAAGCTTGAGTCGGCGGGCGTGCTGAGCCGTCTGCACCTGCCGCAACCGCTGTCGCGCCGGGCATTATGGTCCCGACGATTGTTGATCTGAGGGTCGGCTGGGTGCCGGTCATGAAAATTGCCACCTTGCTCGGCGGCTCACTGAGGTCCGGAATACTGTTACCGTCGGACAAGCCCCCAAGCCGTCCACTCTGCATCTGATACATTGAGTTAGTTTCACATGTGGATGACTCACCGTTGGAGAGAACGTTTGTTCCTTCATAAGATCCGGAGCTTCTAGTGCCCTGGATGTATCCAACGAAGGCACGCTTCTTCGCGGGCTGAACCCAGGCGGGCCGCGCACGCTGACCCGGCTTGACGATGTCGGTGCAGGTGTCCGGCTCAGGGCCCGGTTCGCCAATCTTGCCGATGAAGACATGAATTCCGCCGAAGGGGACCCGGTACCCGTACTCAATTGAGCCGGCCTCGGGGCCCCAGCCTTCGTCATCGATGTAAAGCTTGCAGCGACGACTCTTGGTCATCCGACCCACAGCGTATTCCTTGAGCTCTTCGAAGTTGCCCTTCAAGAACTCGAAACCACAGGCCGCAGGCCCCACAGTGGGCGCCAACTGTCGTGGAAGTGTCACGGCGGATGTCCTAAGGTAAGGACTTGATTGCAGAGCCATAGTGACGTGGTTAGCTTAAAGGGGTTAAGAACGAGATAAAGGATACAGCGAGTTTATACTGGTTCGGCCCCTTGCGGTGAGGGTAAAACCTAATCCAATTTGAGGCAAAATTGTTGGGGTGTCGATTGCTAGGGTGCGGATGCGCTCGCCTAGCCCTCGATCTGTTGTTTCTTGCCCTAAACCGTTGTCGGGTCATCCCCTTATATACACGGGTTGACGCCATGCGGCCTACGGAGTCCCGGCCGGCTCATACAATCGTGTCTGGCTCAGCGATTCTTGTTGCATGCCTTACGACACAAGTCACACATATGGCAGTTGATACTCATAGGCTTTAAGCCGCCGCAGGCCCTGGGCCCTTAACTAAACCGCCATCTTTAACATGCTTCTGGGCTGGGCTCATGAACCGTCATTGGGTAACCCGGCCCCTCCTGGGCGGGTCATATGAAATACTTATATTCCCAACAGTTTTCAAGTGGCAAAATTACAGGTTAATATCAATGGTTTTACAATCTTGATTTATGTCGACTACTAAATCACCAGTGCATCTTGCAGAAGAATAAGATTACAGGGAATATCAGAGATCAAGTCATATATTTTGATCAGGACACCTACATTGCAATCTATCCTGATAAAGCAGTTTTCAAGCATAAAACATGCACGATGGCATGGCAAATCATTGTTTTAAACTAGCCTATTACAAGGCTCCCATAAGCCAGCCACATTGGAGCAAAGAGTTCTTCAGAGCTGGATAATTGAAGAGTCATTATGCCTTCAATTATTGTCATTCTGGCGAGTTGATGACTCCGGATCATCCCGCTCTGGCTCTTCTTCTTCGGTCATCTGAAGATCACGAGCCATCCAGTTGATGCCAGTTAAGGCCTCAAAGAAAGCTTCATCATTGATATTTGCAGATGGAGCAACATCAGGAGCAAAAGTATGCTTACGGGTTGGAGGAGTAAGATCCATGATGTCATAAGCCGGCGTTTTAGCCTTCTTATTTTCCATATGGTAATCTGCCTGATATCTAGACAGACCGGTTTCCTTGGCCAACAAGCATGCTAAGGGACGCGTCTCCTTTGCACATTGCAAAGTCTGCCTCATCAAAAGGGGACCCATCTTCTTTCAAACCTGGGCAACCGGTGGCCATCTCTACTGGGTCTTGCTCTGCTTGCCACGCTTTAGCACGGCTTAGAGCAGTAATTGCGCCAGAGCGGGCGGTTGATAATTTTATTCCACTTTCTCAGGTATTATGGAGAGTTTGTTTAACACATCATGGATCAGAGTGGGTGGCTCTTTCCCATTAGAAAAGGCAATAAGGGCCCGTTGAGTGCTAGTGTACAGTTGCTCTACAAGAGAGTAGACGTCTTTCAATTTAAGTAACATATCTGGGCCAAGGTTGGCCCTTCTACGACTTGTTTTCACAAAGGTTATGTGTCAGTCGCCAAGCGGATTAAAATAGTGTGATATAAACAATTCCGGGTCAAGTGAGGTTTACCAAATATGGCGGCTGTCATCTGAGTAATACGGTGTTTTAAGGCGGACAATCTTGCAGTGGTGTATTTTAACGAGGACTGAGCAGCCTATGCCCTTTGTAATAGCTGGGTCTTCTCTTCTTCCCAGGCGGCTCTTTCATTGGCCAAGCTAGTTTTTAGCTTTTCATTTTCATCCAAGCTAAATTTAAACTTCGATTCAGCCTTCAGAGTTTCAGCCTCATGGTGCTTCAAGAGTTTTCTCAACTCAGCAACTTGAGAGTCGGCCGAATTCAATGCATCCTGCAATCAAAGCTAAAATAATACAGGTGTATTTCAAATCTGGTTAGCAATTAAAAAGCAAAAAGTATACAAGTCCAAAGCACATTGCAAGCAATACACTTGGCACTTGGGGGCTAATGTGTCAGGAAGCTCTTCTATAAAATTTTACTAAAAGATCTGGATCATCTTTTTAAGATAAGCCAGACCTCGGGGACTAATGCATCAGAGCTCTTCTCAAATTATATTAATGAAGACCCGGCTCATCTCTATAAGATAAGCCGGCCCTTGGGGGCTTTTCTCATATTCTACCATCAAAAGATCTGGGTTATCTATGTGAGATAAGCCGCCCCTTTAGGGCTATGGCAGATTTTATTGGACAATTATATTGTTCAAGACCCGGCTCCTCTTCATCAGATAAGCTGGCTCTCGAGGGCTATGACCTAAAATTCAAATACATATATGCTATTAAGTCTTATCCATACTCAGTATGACCTTTCCTATGAATAAGACTTGGGGGCTGGGTAATTATATATGCAAGGGAGACAAAATGATTATACCTCATATTTTTTACGCATCTGTTTCACCAATTCAGCTTCCAGGGTATGTAGGCGGTTTAGATAGCCAGAATACAGTTCATTTACATCCAGCTGGGAATAGCTGGCAACATCAAACTTGGTTTTATTCAGATCAGTGCCAAAGAGCTCATCTTGGCAGAATGCTTGGCAAGACTTGTGGGGGCTCTAGGCGGCTTAAACTGACCCTATTATGAACACGTCTTCAGCATGCTCTTCAGCAAAATTCTTGATGGGCGAAGCCGGCTTAGGACTTGATGGGTTAAGAGTGTTCTCTGGGTGATCTTGGACGATTGAAGATGGTTCAGCCTGTGGAGGCAGCTCATCCTGCTGCTTCTCAGAATCTTCAGGATTTACAATTGGTACTTTATCAGCCTTGGCAGCTTGATTTTCTTCCGTGGCTACGGAAGACTCGGCCACCTTTCAGTTTTTACCCGTCTTGGCTTTAGCTCTGCAAAACAAATAATCAGGGCTGCTAAGTATAAATCAGAAGGAAGATCTACTCAGCACATATTGACACTTACTCCGGATTAACCACAAAAGCGGGGAGCTGTGTAGCGGTAATTCGCCAGAAGAGTTAGATGATTCCTGGTATGACAAATCAGATGGATTAAGAGGCTACCGTATGAGGCCGACTTGTGGAAAGGATAAAGTAGGATGATGAGGCACCTCTTGACGATGTTTCCGGATAGCCGGGGTATTTTGTAAGCTGGCCACAAGTTCTTCTTGGCCGCTACTCCGGGTGCTACGCCTGGACTCGTGTTGTTGTTTCTTCAAAAGACAATTTGGGTCCAAGTAAGCAAGAGGTTGGGAAAACCTTACTTTCCTAACGACCCGCCATTCTTTCTCTCTTGGCAAAGGTTCTGGGTCAGAGGAGACAGGGATTACCTCGGCAACATTGGCACGACTTGCATAAAAAGAGTACCAAGTGAGTTGGGTTCTACCTCTAACTCATCTAATTCAGGCAAGTCTTGAGTGGTGGTCTTCTTGGGGTGACCCGAGCCAAGACCAGTTGTTTTAACCCTCTTAGGAGCAGTTGAGGTTGGTAGCTTCTTCTTCCGAAAGGTGGAGTTGGCATGTTTATGTATGAAAGTAAGCATCTAATATACAAAAGGTTGATAAGGGGGCAAAATCTTTAGACACTTACAGCGGGAGTCGGGTTAAGAACGCAGAAAGGGGCGAGACCCGTCTTGCAGCAGTTTTCAAATGGCTCACCAAGGAGCAACTTGACAGTACTATTGATCTCCTCTTCAGTAAGTTCCACAGAAGTATATCATAGTGGATCGTTGGGCTCCCCGGTGTATTCACACATTAACCCAAAGTGGTGGCTTCAACGAAAAATCCTCCATGCCATCCAGCAGTGAACCAGATCGACTCCGGTTAATCCGTTAGCAACCAGAGCTCTGATCTTTGATAAGGTGGAAGCGAAAGGAACCCACTCTTCAGTAGTTTATTTATTTGGAAGAGGGTGTTGGTCATGAGCAGGTTGGGACGGAAACCCGACAGAGGATTATCTCCATCTAGAGAGGTATCTTTGCAATAAAACCAAGTAATATTCCAGTGTTTGGGGTGACTTGGCAAAGCACCGGGTGGAAATATTATGTCCCTCCGCCTCTGAATGGAAAGGCCTCCTAGTTCGAGGTTGGGCCCATCAGTCATCTTAGTCTGGCAATTGATATAATAATAGTCTCTGAATTAGTCAATGGAAGGTTCTTCAGCAAGATACACTTTGCAGACTTGGAAATTAAATATGTTTGAGACGGAGTTGGGGCCAATATCTTGTGGGTGAAGATTGTAGTAGTGCAGAACATCTCGGAAGAATTTACACCCGGGGGGAGCAAAACCACGAAGCATGTGGTATGTGGAGACTATGACCTCATCATCTTGAGGCGCGGGGGTACCTTTGAGACCCAGAACCCGCCAATGGATAACCTCCTTGGCAGCTAAAATACCCATGTTTACAAAATCATTGAGAGCATCTTCAGTGACTCTGGAGGAAATCCAATTACAGATTGTGGGAGACTTAGTTGCTGGACCTTAGTCATGATGAGCCGGAGATTGAGAAGCTATGAAGAGAAAGAAAATACAATAAATTCAAGTGTGACAGGGTAAAGTTAAATTACAAGTGTTAAGCTGGCCAGAGGCTGGCAGGTTGTATGATCATCTTTATGAGCCGTCGAATATGGTACAACTAATCAGAGGTCCCTAAGAATAAGAAGGACCGGAATTCAGCTAAGTGTTGCTCAAACAGTTTCCGCGGATCACAGGTTTATTTATGGATCTACAATAGCTCAAGAAAAGAAAAATTATTCATTGACCTAAAGCAGTTATGGAAGAACTAGTATACCGAAGGTGGATCTTACAGAGGCAAGATATATCTATAAATGAGTCACGGATACTAAAGATTACCGCCGCACGATTTCAGTACTGCATCCGATGTTCAACTAGGCGAAAGGAAGGAAGAACTACGAGTGGATAGATGAACAATGATTAACACACAAAAGGAGGAAACCCTAATGCAGATTGGGAGGGGGAAGAACTGAGTACCCGATGAATCTGATGGATAGCGGAAGAGCGTCGCTAGTTTCTGGTATGCAGGTTGATGCAGCGGCCGGGCTGGAGTTGACGGCGAAGGTCGACGCCGGTGGCAGAGCTCGAAGAGCGACGGGCGATGCGAGGAAGACGAAGAGGGATGGGGTAAAAATTGAAAAGGGCCCCCCTCGTGCCTATTTATAAGGGGAAAGGTGAGTAGTAAAATGGCAGGCGCGGAAATCGAGGAGGCAAAAGCATTATCTTAACAACAGAAGTGCCTCGATTTTTTGAAAGATCAATCAATGTAGAGATCTGTTATGATGTCCTCAAGGTCTTTAAAGATCCATAACTACGATGTCATCTTTTGTCATGGTGGGTTACTAAACTTTATCTGGACCAAATGGTGAAAGGATATAGGAGAATCGCCAGTCAAGGGATGAAGATTGATATGAACAAGTTCAAATCAACCTGGGGCCTAATGTTGGGGATATAACCCCATGATAGGACCCACCCAAGAGGGGCCGGGTCATACTATTGGTGATTCAATAAAGAAGGCCCAAGAAGGCCTGATGAGAAGACCAAGGGGCGGCTTACGAGCAAGCTCGTTGGAAGCCCATAACCCGGAGGCGGTTCAAGACCCCAAGGTGTAAGCCGCCAGATGGTGACTTGCCTAGCAAGGCAAGGTGACCTAGAACCGGAGTCGGTTATGTTGTATAACCCGACCTGGACTCATGTAAGCCGCCGGGCCTCGACATGTGTATATAAATGCGAGACCCGGCGGCGGCTCAGGCGAAGAAAAAGAGTTGATCGATAGCTAGGTCAAGCGTATTTGCTCCCTTGTAATCGAGATTATAGCAATATAGCAAGAAGCAGGAGTAGGCATTTACCTCATTGGTGAGGGGCCAAACCTGGGTAAACCCGTGTCTCTCGTCCCGCTCAACCCCTCCAAGCTAATCACCATGACCATGGCCTCACACCTAAGTCCTTTCACAAGGGCATCTGTCGTGACAAACCCATGACATTCGGGGTATCTTCACCTCAAGCGAAAGCACACTTAGTTGCCCCTCAACCTACTGCACCTACTTAAAATACTAAATATGAAATTCCTTTGGGTGTGATAGAACAACTGCTAGCTAATCCTTATGCAGGAGATGCAACCGAACAACCTGATATGCATTGGATATATGTGGATTATCTAAGCTTGCAGGTTTGCCTGGAGATGAAGCTAAGAAGAAGGTTTTCCCTTTATCTTTGAAGGGAAAAGCATTGACATGGTATAGGCTATGCGATGATATTGGATCTTAGAATTGGAATCGTTCGAAACTGGAATTTCATCAAAAATATATCTTATGCATCTAGTTCATCGTGATCGGAATTATATATATAATTTTTGGCCTCGTGAAGGAGAAAGTATCACTCTAGTTTGGGGGGAGGCTTAATTCAATGTTATATTCATGCCCCAATCATGAGCTCTCAAGAGAAATTATCATTCAGAACTTCTATGCTTGGCTTTCAAATAATGATTGATCCATGCTTGATACTTCTTGCGTCGGTTCTTTTATGAAAAAGACTATTGAATTCAAGTGGGATCTCTTAGAACGAGTTAAACACAACTATGAAGATTGGGAACTCGAGAAGGTAAAGAGTCAAGTATTAAGCTTAAGTTTGATTGTGTTAAATCTTTTATGAATACTGATGTTTTTCAAAAGTTTAGCACTAAGTATGGACTTGACTCTGAGATAGTAGCCTCTTTTTGTGAATCTTTTGCTACTCACGTTGATCTCCCTAAAGAGAAGTATTTTAAGTATCATCCTCCTAATAAATAAGAAATCAAAGAATCGGTAGTTCCTAAGGAAGAAACTATCATTCACAATGTTGATCCAGTTGTTCCTACTGCTTACATTGAGAAACCACCTTTCCATGTTAAGATAAAGGAGCATGCTAAGGTTTCAACTGTGGTCCGTAGAAGTAATATTAAGGCACCTAAAACCCCTGAGAAGATCAAAGTATAACCTAGTGTTGCTATGGTTAGGAATCTCTTGGTCGACAATATTGATGGGCATGTTATTTACTTCATTGGTGAAGCTGCTAGAATTGCTAAACCCGATGGAAAAGACAAACATAGACCTGTTGTAGGCATGCTTGTTGTTTCAGTCAAAATATGAGATCATTGCTATCATGGTTTATGTGATATAGGTGCTAGTGTAAGTGCTATTCCTTTTACTTTGTACCAAGAAATTATGAATGACATAGCACCCGCTCAAATGGAAGACATAGATGTTACTATTAAACTTGCCAATAATGACACCATCACACAACTTGGTATTGTTAGAGACGTTGAAGTCTTGTGTGGGGAAACAAAATACCCTACTGATTTTGTAGTCCTTGGTTCCCCATAAGATGACTTTTGTCCCATAATTTTTGGTAGACCTTTCTTGAGCACCGTCAATGCTACTATAGAATGTACTAAACAAACTGTCGGTGTTAGTTTCGGTGATGAGTATCATGAGTTCAATTTTTTCAAGTTTAGTAGAAAACCTCATAAAAAAGAATTGCCTTGTAAGGATGAAATAATTGGTCTTGCTTCTATTGTTGTACCCCCTACTGATCCTTTAGAGCAATATTTGCTAGACCATAAAAATGATTTGCATATGCATGAGAGAAATGAAATAGATAGAATCTTGTTTGAACAACAACCTCTGCTTAAGCACAACTTACCTATTGAAACTTTAGGAGATCCTCCTCCACCTAAAGGTGATCCTGTGTTTGAATAAAGCAACTACCTGACACTTTGAAGTATGTTTATCTTGATGAGAAAAAGATATATCATGTTATTATTAGTGCTAACCTTTCAAAACATGAAGAAGAAAGATTATTGAAAATTCTGAGGAAGCACCGAGCTGCTATTGGATATACTCTTGATGATCTTAAGGGCATTAATCCCACTCTATGTCAGCACAAGATTAATATGGAACCTGATGCTAAAACCGTTACTGATCACCAAAGTCGGTTAAATCCAAAGATGAAAGAAGTGGTAAGGACGGAAATATTAAAACTTATGGAAGCAGGTATAATCTATCCCATAGCTGGTAGTAGATGGGTAAGTCTTGTTCATTGTGTTCCTAAGAAATGAGGTATTACTGTTGTTCCTAATGATCAAAATGAACTTATTCCACAAAGAATTGTTACAGGCTATAGAATGGTAATTGATTTTAGAAAATTAAACAAAGCAACTACAAAATAGCATTACCATGTGCCTTTTATTTATCAAATGCTAGAAAGATTATCTAAGCGCGCACACTTTTGTTTCCTTGATGGATATTCTGGTTTCTCACAAATACCTGGTTCACAACCTAATCAAGAAAAGACCACTTTCACTTGTCCTTTTGGAACTTATGCTTATAGATGTATGCCTTTTGCTTTATGCAATGCACCTGCTACCTTTGAAAGATGTATGACCGCTATATTCTCCGATTTTTGTGAAAATATTGTTGAGGTTTTGATGGATGACTTTTCTGTTTATGGAAAGTCATTTGATGATTGTTTAAGCAATCTTGATCGAGTTTTGCAGAGATGTGAGTGATACGTCTCCAACGTATCTATAATTTTTTATTGTTCCATGCTATTATATTATCCTTCTAGGATGTCTTATGGACTTTATTATACACTTTTATATGATTTTTGGGACTAACCTATTAACCCAGAGTCCAGTGCCAGTTTCTGTTTTTCTCCTGTTTCAGGGTTTTACAGAAAAGGAATATCAAACAGAGTCCAATTGACGAGCCAATTTTTTATGCTTTTTTCTGGACCAAAAGAAGCCCCAGAAGCAAAAGAGTTGGGCCAGGAGAGCCACGGGCAGCCCACGAGGGTGGAGGGCGCGCCCTGGGAAGGTGGTGGCGCCCTCCTATCTCGTGGACAGCCCAGAAGCCCCCCTGACGTGGGACCTACGCCAAAAATTCCTATAAATACTGAAACCTTCGGAAATTAACCTAGATCGGGAGTTCCACCGCCGAAAGCCTCTGTAGCCATCGAAAACCAATCTAGACCCGTTCTAGCACCCTGCCGGAGGGGGGAATCCCTCTCCGACGGCTATCTTCATCATCCCGATGCTCTCCATGACGAGGAGAGAGTAGTCCACCCTCGGGGCTGAGGGTATGTACCAGTAGCTATGTGTTTGATCTGTCTCTCTCTCGTGTTCTTCAGATGGCACGATCTTGATGTATCGCGAGCTTTTCTATTTTAGTTGGATCTTCTGATGCTTCTCCCCCTCTACTCTCTTGTAATGGATTGAGTTTTCCCTTTGAAGTTATCTTATCGGATTGAGTCTTTAAGGATTTGAGAACACTTGATGTATGTCTTGCACGTGTTTATCTGTGGTGACAATGGGATATCATGTGATCCACTTGGTGTATGTTTTGGTGATCAACTTGCGGGTTCCGTGACCTTGGGAATCTATGCATAGGGGTTGGCACACGTTTTCGTCTTGACTTTCCGGTAGAAACTTCGGGGCACTCTTTGAAGTTCTATGTGTTGGTTGAATAGATGTTTCTGAGATTGTGTGATGCATATCGTATAATCATGCCCACGGATACTTGAGGTGACAATGGAGTATCTAGGTGACATTAGGGTTTTGATTGATTTGTGTCTTAAGGTGTTATTCTAGTACGAACTCTATGATAGATTGAACGTTACTACGGACTCTTGAATAGATCGATCAGAAAGAATAACTTTGAGGTGGTTTCATACCCTACCATAATATCTTCGTTTGTTCTCCGCTATTAGTGACTTTGGAGTGACTCTTTGTTGCATGTTGAGGGCTAGTAATATGATCCAATTATGTTATCCTTGTTGAGAGAACTTGCACTAGTGAAAGTATGAACCCTAGGCCTTGTCTACTATCATTGCAACACCGTTTATGCTCACGTTTACCACTTGCTACCTTGCTGTTTTTATATTTTATTATTACAAAAACCTATATCTACCATCCTTATTGCACTTGTATCACCATCTCTTCGCCGAACTAGTGCACCTATAAAATTTACCATTGTATTGGGTGTGTTGGGGATACAAGAGACTCTTTGTTATTTGGTTGCAGGGTTGCTTGAGAGAGACCATCTTCATCCTACGCCTCCCATGGATTGATAAACCTTAGGTCATCCACTTGAGGGAAATTTTCTACTGTCCTACAAACCTCTGCACTTGGAGGCCCAACAACGTCTACAAGAAGAAGGTTGTGTAGTAGACATCAGTGAGCAAACTAATCTTGTCTTGAATTGGGGAAGTGCCACTTTATGGTTAACGAAGGTATTGTTTTGGGCCATAAAATTTCTGGAAAGGGTATTGAGGTGGACAAAGCTAAGGTTGATGCAATTGAGAAAATGTCATGTCCTAAAGATATCAAAGGTATTCGTAGTTTCCTTGGTCACGCTGGTTTCTATAGGAGATTTATCAAAGACTTTTCTAAAATTTCTTGGCCTCTTACAAATCTTTAGCAAAAGGATATTCCATTTGTTTTCGATGATGATTGTGTAGAAGCCTTTGAAACACTCAAGAAAGCCTTAATTTTTGCACATATTGTTCAACCACCTGATTGGAACTTGCCTTTGAAATTATGTGTGATGATAGTGATTATGATGTTGGTGTTGTTCTAGGACAAAGAGTTGATAAGAAACTAAATGTTATTCACCATGCAAGTAAAACTCTAGACAGTGCACAAAGAAACTATGATACTACTGAAAAATAATTTCTAGATGTTGTGTTTGCTTGTGATAAATTTAGATCCTATATATATTGTGGACTTAAAAGTAATTGTTCACACTGATCATGCAGCAATAAAATATCTGATGGAAAATAAAGATGCAAAACCTAGACTCATTAGGTGGGTTCTTTTGCTACAAAAATAGATTTGCCTATCACTGATAGGAAAGGAGCTGAGAACCCCGTAGCTGATAACTTGTCTAAGTTGGAGAATGTTCTTGATGACCCACTACCTATTGGTGATAGTTTTCCCGATGAACAATTAGTTGCAATAAACGTTTCCAGTAGCACATCTTGGTATGCCGACTATGCTAATTATATTGTTGCTAAATACATACCTCCTAGCTTCACATACCAACAAAAGAAAAAATTCTTCTATGATTTAAGACGTTACTTTTGGGATGACCCACATCTTTATAAAGAAGGTGTAGATGGTATTAGTATAAGTTGTGTACCTGAGCATTAACAGGAACATATCCTACGGAAATGTCACTCCGAAGCTTATGGAGGATATCATGCAGGAGACAGAACTGCTCACAAGGTATTACAATCTGGTTTTTATTGGCCTACTCTCTTCAAGGATGCTCGTAAGTTTGTCTTATCTTATGATGAATGCCAAATAATAGGTAATATCGGTAAGCGTCAAGAAATGCCTATGAATTATTCACTTGTTGTTGAACCATTTGATGTTTGAGGATTTAATTAAATGGGACCTTTTCCTTCCTTTAATGGGTATACTCATATTTTGGTTGTTGTTGATTATGTTACTAAGTGGGTAGAAGCTATTCCAACTAGTAGTGTTGATCACAACACCTCTATTAAAATGCTTAAGGAAGTTATTTTCCCAAGGTTTGGAGTCCCTAGGTACTTAATGACTGATGGTGGTTCACCTTTATTCATGGTGCTTTCCGTAAAATGCTTGCCAAGTATGATGTTAACCATAGAATTGTGTCACCCTATCATCCTCGGTCTAGTGGTCAAGTTGAACTTAGTAATAGAGAAATAAAATTAATATTGCAAAAGATTGCCATTAGGTCTCGAAAGAATTGGTCCAAGAAATTGGATGATGCACTTTGGGCCTACAGAACAGCTTATAAAAATCCTATGGGTATGTCTCCTTATAAATGGTTTATGAAAAGCTTGTCATTTGCCTCCTGAGTTAGAACATAAAGCATATTGGGAAATTAAATAACTCAACCATGATTTCAAACTTGCTGGTGAAAAGAGGTTATTTGATATTAGCTCACTAGATGAATGGAGAACCCAAGCTTATGAAGATGCCAAACTATTCAAAGAAAAAGTTAAAAGATGGCATGATAAAATAATCCAAAAGCGGGAATTCAAAGTGGCTGAATTGTTTTATTATACAACTCTTGTTTTAGATTCTTTGCAGGAAAACTTCTCTCTAAATGGGAAGAACCATATGTTATCGAAGAAGTCTATAATTCTGGAGCCATCACAATAAATAATGCCGAAGGTACAAACCCGAAGGTGGTCAATGTGAAGGAAATATGCCCTAGAGGCAATAATAAAGTTATTATTTATTTCCTTATATCATGATAAATGTTTATTATTCATGCTAGAATTGTATTAACCGGAAACTTAATACATGTGTGAATACATAGACAAAACAGAGTGTCCCTAGTATGCCTCTACTAGACTAGCTCATTGATCAAAGATGGTTATGTTTCCTAGCCATAGACATGAGTTGTCATTTGATCAACGGGATCACATCATTAGGAGAATGATCTGATGGACAAGACCCATCCGTTAGCTTAGCACTATGATCGTTTAAGTTTTACTGCTATTGCTTTCTTCATGACTTATACATGTTCCTATGACTATGAGATTATGCAACTCCCGAATACCGGAGGAACACTTTGTGTGCTACCAAACGTCACAACGTAACTGGGTGATTATAAAGGTACTCTACAGGTGTCTCCAAAGGTACTTGTTGGGTTGGCGTATTTCGAGATTAGGATTTTTCACTCCGATTGTCGGAGAGGTATCTCTGGGCCCACTCGGTAATGCACATCACTATAAGCCTTGCAAGCATTGCAGCTAATGAGTTAGTTGCGGGATGATGTATTACGGAACGAGTAAAGAGACTTGTTGGTAACGAGATTGAACTAGGTATTGAGATACCGACGATCGAATCTCGGGCATGTAACATACCGATGACAAAGGGAACAATGTATGTTGTTATGCGGTTTGACCGATAAAGATCTTCGTAGAATATGTGGGAGCCAATATGAGCATCCAGGTTCCGCTATTGGTTATTGACCGGAGACGTGTCTCGGTCATGTCTACATAGTTCTCGAACCCGTAGGGTCCGCACGCTTAAGGTTTCGATGATAGTTTTATTATGAGTTTATGAATTTTGATGTACCGAAGGAGTTCGGAGTCCCGGATGAGATCGGGGACATGACGAGGAGTCTCAAAATGGTCGAGACGTAAAAATCGATATATTGGACGACTATATTCGGACATCGGAAAGGTTCCGAGTGATTCGGGTATTTTCGGAGTACCGGGGAGTTACGGGAATAGAGGAGAGAGGCCAAAAGGAAGGAGGCGTGCACCCCCCTTCTGGTCCGAATTGGACAAGGGGTGCAGCCCCCTTTTCCTTCTCCCTCTCCCCCTCTTTCCTTCTCTCCTACTCCGGAAAGGAAAGGGGAATCCTACTAGGACTTGGGAGTCCTAGTAGGACTCCCCACACTTGGTGCGCCCCCTCTAGGTCGGCCTCTCCCTCCCTCCTTTATATACGGGGGCAGGGGGGCACCTCTAGACTCAACAATTGATCTCTTGATCTCTTAGCCGTGTGCGGTGCCCCCCTCCACCATAGTTCTCCTCGATAAATATTGTAGCGGTGCTTAGGCGAAGCCCTGCGACGGTAGAACATCAAGATCGTCACCACGCCGTCGTGCTGACGGAACTCTCCCTCGACACTCGGCTGGATCGGAGTTCGAGGGACGTCATCGAGCTGAACGTGTGCTAGAACTCGGAGGTGCCGTAGTTTCGGTGCTTGATCGGTCGGGCCGTGAAGACGTACGACTACATCAACCGCGTTGTTCTAACGCTTCCGCTTTCGGTCTACGAGGGTACGTAGACTCACTCTCCCCTCTCGTTGCTATGCATCTGGTAGATAGATCTTGCGTGATCGTAGGAATTTTTTTTAAATACTACGTTCCCCAACAGTGGCATCATGAGCCAGGTCTATGCGTAGATGATATGCACGAGTAGAACACAAGTGAGTTGTGGACGATACTAGTCATACTGCTTACCAGCATGTCATACTTTGATTCGGCGGTATTGTTGGATGTAGCGGCCCGGACCGACATTACGCGTACGCTTACGCGAGACTGGTTCTACCGACGTGCTTCGCACACAGGTGGCTGGCGGGTGTCAGTTTCTCCAACTTTAGTTGAATCAAGAGTGGCTACGCCCGGTCCTTGTGAAGGTTAAAACAGCACATACTTGACGAAATATCGTTGTGGTTTTGTATGCGTAGGTAAGAACGGTTCTTGCTAAGCCCGTAGCAGCCACGTAAAACTTGCAACAACAAAGTAGAGGACGTCTAACTTGTTTTTGCAGGGCATGTTGTGATGTGATATGGTCAAGACATGATGAGTTATACGGTTTTGTATGAAATGATCATGTTTTGTAAAGTTATCGGCAACTGGCAGGAGCCTTATGGTTGTCGCTTTATTCTATGAAATGCAACCGTCATGTAATTGCTTTACTTTATCACTAAGCGGTGGCGATAGTCGTAGAAGAAATAGTTGGCGAGACGACAACGATACTACGATGGAGATCAAGGTGTCGCGCCGGTGACGAAGGTGATCATGACGGTGCTTTGGAGATGGAGATCAAAAGCACAAGATGATGATGGCCATATCATGTCACATATTTTGATTGCATGTGATGTTTATCTTATTATGCTTCTTATTTTTCTTAGTTCAACGGTAGCATTATAAGATGATCCCTTACTAAATTTCAAGGTATAAGTGTTCTCCCTGAGTATGCACCGTTGCGAAAGTTCGTCATGCCGAGACACCACGTGATGATCGGGTGTGATAAGCTCTACGTTCAAATACAACGGGTGTAAGCCAGTTTTGCACACGCAGAATACTCGGGTTAAACTTGACGAGCCTAGCATATGCAGATATGGCCTCGGAACACTGGAGACCGAAAGGTCGAGCGTGAATCATATAGTAGATATGATCAACATAAGATGTTCACCATTGAAACTACTCCATCTCACGTGATGATCTGACATGGTTTAGTTGATTTGGATCACGTGATCATTTAGATGACTAGAGGGATGTCTATCTAAGTGGGAGTTCTTAAGTAATATGATTAAATTGAACTTTAATTTATCATGAACTTAGTCCTTGTAGTATTAGCATATCTATGTTGTAGATCAATAGCTCGCGATGTTGCTCCCCGTTTATTTTTTATATGTTCCTAGAGAAAACTAAATTGAAAGATGTTAGTAGCAATGATGCGGAATTGTTCCGTGATCTGAGGATTATCCTCATTGCTGCACAGAGAATTATGTCCTTGATGCACCGCTAGGTGACATACCTATTGCAGGAGCAGATGTAGACGTTATGAACGTTTTGACAAAAGCTCGGTATGATGACTACTTGATAGTTTAAGTGCACCATGCTTTATGGCTTAGAACCGGGACTTCAAAAACGTTTTGAACGCCACGGAGCATATAAGATGTTCCAAGAGTTGAAATTAGTATTTCATACTCATGCCCGTGTCGAGAGGTATAAGACTTCTGACAGTACTTTGCCTAAAAGATGGAGGAGAATAGCTCAACCAGTGAGCATGTGCCCAGATTGCCTGGGTACTACAATTACTTGAATCAAGTGGGAGTTAATCTTCCAGATAAGATAGTAATTGACAAAGTTCTCTAGTCACTATCACCAAGTTAGTAGAACTTCGTGATGAACTATAATATGCAAGGGGTGACGAAAGGAATTCCCGAGCTCTTCGCAATGCTGAAGTCGGCGAAGGTAGAAATCATGAAAAAGCATCAAGTGTTGATGGTTAACAAGACCACTTGTTTCAAGTAAAGGGCAAAGGGATAGAAGGGGAACTTCAAGAAGAATGACAAGCAAGTTGTCACTCCCGTGAAGAAACCCAAAGCTAAAACTCAAGCCTGAAACTAAGTGCTTCTACTGCAAAGGAAATGGTCACTAGAAGTGGAACTGCCCTAGATACTTGGCGGATAAGAAGGATGGCAAAGTGAACAAAGGTATATTTTGATATACAGATTATTGATGTGTACTTTACTAGTGTTCATAGCAACCCCTGGGTATTTGTACCGGTTCAGTTGCTAAAATTAGTAACTCAAAACGAGAATTGCAGAATGAACAGAGACTAGTTAAAGGTGAAGTGACGATGTGTGTTGGAAGTGGTTCCAAGATTGATATGATCATCATCGCACACTCCCTATACTTTCGGGATTAGTGTAAAACCTAAATAAATGTTATTTGGCATTTGCGTTGAGCATGAATATGATTTGATCATATTTGTTGCAATACGGTTATTCATTTAAAGTCATAGAATAATTGTTATTCTGTTTACATGAATAAAACCTTCGATGGTCATACACCCAATGAAAATAGTTTGTTGGATCTCGATCGTGGTGATACACATATTCATAATATTGAAGCCAAAAGATGCAAGGTTAATAATGATAGTGTAACTTATTTGTGGCACTGCTGTTTAGGTCATAATGGTGTAAAGCGCATGAAGAAACTCCATAGTGATGGACTTTTGGAATCACTTGATTATGAATCACTTTGTGCTTGCGAACCATGCCTCATGGGCAAGATGACTAAAACTCCGTTCTCCGGAACAATGGAGCGAGCAACAGATTTGTTGGAGATCATACATACAGATGTATGTGGACCAATGAGTGTTGAAGCTCGCGGCGGGTATCGTTATTTTCTGACCTTCACTGATGATTTGAGCAGATATGGGTATATCTACTTAATGAAACACAAGTCTAAAACATTTGAAAAGTTCAAAGAATTTCAGAGTGAAGTGGAGAATCATCGTAACAAGAAAATAAGAGTTTCTACGATATGATCGTAGAGGTAAAATATTTGAGTTAGCGAGTTTGGCCTTCAGTAAAAACAATGTGAAATAGTTTCACTACTCACGCCACTTGGATCACCATAGTGTAATGGTGTGTCCGAATGTCATAACCGTACTTTATTAGATATGGTGCGATCGATGATGTCTCTTACCGATCTACCACTATCGCTTTTGGGGTTATGCATTAGAGACAGATACATTCACGTTAAATAGGGAACCATCTAAATCCGTGGAGATGAAACCGTATGAACTGTGGTTTGACGAGAAACCTAAGCTGTCATTTCTTTAAGTTTGGGACTGTGATGCTTATGTGAAAAATTTTCAACATGATAAGCTCGAACCCAAATCGGAGAAGTAAATCTTCATAGGATACCCAAAAGAAACTGTTGGGTACACCTTCTATCACAGATCCGAAGGCAAGGTCTTTGTTGCTAAGAGTGGATCCTTTCTAGAGAAGGAGTTTCTCTCGAAAGAAGTGAGTGGGAGGAAAGTGGAACTTGATGAGGTAATTGTACCTTCTCCCGAATTGGATAGTAGTACATCACAGAAACTGGTTCCAGTGATTCCTACACCAATTAGTGAGGAAGCTAATGATGATGATCATGAAACTTCGGATCAAGTTACTGCTGAACTTCGTAGATCAACCAGAGTACGTTCCGCACCAGAGTGGTACGGCAACCCGGTTCTGGAAGTCATGTTACTGGACCATGATGAACCTACGAACTATGAGGAAGCGATGATGAGCCCAGATTCCGCAAAATGGCTTGAGACCATGAAATCTGAGATGGGATCCATGTATGAGAACAAAGTGTGGACTTTGGTTGACTTGCCCGATGGTCGGCAAGTCATCGAAAATAAATGGATCTTCAAGAGGAAGACTGACGCTGACAGTAATGTTACTGTTTACAAAGCTCGACTTGTTGCGAAAGTTTTTCAACAAGTTCAAGGAGTTGACTACGATGAGACTTTCTCACCCGTAGCGATGCTTAAGTCTGTCTAAATCATGTTAGCAATTGCCGCATTTTATGAAATCTGGCAAATGGATAACAAAACTGCATTCTTTAATGGATTTATTAAAGAAGACTTGTATATGATGCAACCAGAAGGTTTTGTCAATCCTAAAGGTGCTAACAAAATGTGCAAGCTCCAGCGATCCATCTATGGACTGGTGCAAGCATCTCGGAGTTGGAATCTACGCTTTGATAAGTTGATCAAAGCATATAGATTTATACAGACTTGCGGTGAAGCCTGTATTTACAAGAAGTGAGTGGGAGCACTACAACCTTTCTGATAAGTATATGTGAATGACATATTGTCGATCGGAAATGATGTAGAATTTTCTGGAAAGCATAAAGGAGTGTTTGAAAGGAGTTTTTCAAAGAAAGACCTTGGTGAAGCTGCTTACATATTGGGCATCAAGATCTATAGAGATAGATCAAGACGCTTGATAAGACTTTTGATGAGTACATACCTTGGTATGATTTTGAAGTAGTTCAAAATGGATCAGTCAAAGAAGGAGTTCTTACCTGACTTGTAAGGTGTGAAGTTGAGTAAGACTCAAAGCCAGACCACGGCAGAAAAATATAGAGAGAATGAAAGTCATTCCCTATGCCTCAGCCATAGGTTCTATAAAGTATGCCATGCTGTGTACCAAACATGTTGTGTACCTTGCCATGAGTTTGTCAAGAGGGTACAATAGTGATCCAGGAGTAGATCACTGTACAGCGGTCAAAATTATCCTTAGTAACTGGATGACTAAGGAAATGTTTCTCGATTATGGAGGTGATAAAGAGTTCGTCGTAAAGGGTTACGCCGATGCAAGCTTTGACACTAAATCCAGCTGACTCTAAGTATCAATCTGGATGCGTATTGAAAGTGGGAGCAATTAGCTAGAGTAGCTCCATGCAGAGCATTGTAGACACATAGACATTTGCGAAATACATACGGACCTGAATGTGACAGACCCGTTGACTAAACTTCTCTCACGAAGCAAAACATGATCACACCTTAGTACTCTTTGGGTGTTAATCACATAGCGATGTGAACTAGATTATTGACTCTAGTAAACCCTTTGGGTGTTAATCACATGACGATGTGAACTATCGGTGTTAAATCACATGGCGATGTGAACTAGATTATTGACTCTAGTGCAAGTGGGAGACTGAAGGAAATATGCCCTAGATGCAATAATAAAGTTATTATTTATTTCCTTATATCATGATAAATGTTTATTATTCATGCTAGAATTGTATTAACCGGAAACTTAATACATGTGTGAATACATAGACAAAACAGAGTGTCCCTAGTATGCCTCTACTAGACTAGCTCATTGATCAAAGATGGTTATGTTTCCTAGCCATAGACATGAGTTGTCATTTAATCAACGGGATCACATCATTAGGAGAATGATCTGATGGACAAGACCCATCCGTTAGCTTAGCACTATGATCGTTTAAGTTTTACTGCTATTGCTTTCTTCATGACTTATACATGTTCCTATGACTATGAGATTATGCAACTCCCGAATACCGGAGGAACACTTTGTGTGCTACCAAACGTCACAACGTAACTGGGTGATTATAAAGGTACTCTACAGGTGTCTCCGAAGGTACTTGTTGGGTTGGCGTATTTAGAGATTAGGATTTGTCACTCCGATTGTCGGAGAGGTATCTCTGGGCCCACTCGGTAATGCACATCACTATAAGCCTTGCAAGCATTGCAGCTAATGAGTTAGTTGCGGGATGATGTATTACGGAACGAGTAAAGAGACTTGTTGGTAACGAGATTGAACTAGGTATTGAGATACCGACGATCGAATCTCGGGCATGTAACATACCGATGACAAAGGGAACACTGTATGTTGTTATGCGGTTTGACCGATAAAGATCTTCGTAGAATATGTGGGAGCCAATATGAGCATCCAGGTTCCGCTATTGGTTATTGACCGGAGACGTGTCTCGGTCATGTCTACATAGTTCTCGAACCCGTAGGGTCCGCACGCTTAAGGTTTCGATGATAGTTTTATTATGAGTTTATGAGTTTTGATGTACCGAAGGAGTTCGGAGTCCCGGATGAGATCGGGGACATGACGAGGAGTCTCAAAATGGTCGAGACATAAAAATCGATATATTGGACGACTATATTCGGACATCGGAAAGGTTCCGAGTGATTCGAGTATTTTCGGAGTACCGGGGAGTTACGGGAATAGAGGAGAGAGGCCAAAAGGAAGGAGGCGTGCACCCCCCTTCTGGTCCGAATTGGACAAGGGGTGCAGCCCCCTTTTCCTTCTCCCTCTCCCCCTCTTTCCTTCTCTCCTACTCCGGAAAGGAAAGGGGAATCCTACTAGGACTTGGGAGTCCTAGTAGGACTCCCCACACTTGGCGCGCCCCCTCTAGGGCCGGCCTCTCCCTCCCTCCTTTATATACGGGGGCAGGGGGCACCTCTAGACACAACAATTGATCTCTTGATCTCTTAGCCGTGTGCGGTGCCCCCCTCCACCATAGTTCTCCTCGATAAATATTGTAGCGGTGCTTAGGCGAAGCCCTGCGACGGTAGAACATCAAGATCGTCACCACGCCGTCGTGCTGACGGAACTCTCCCTCGACACTCGGCTGGATCGGAGTTCGAGGGACGTCATCGAGCTGAACGTGTGCTAGAACTCGGAGGTGCCGTAGTTTCGGTGCTTGATCGGTCGGGCCGTGAAGACGTACGACTACATCAACCGCGTTGTTCTAACGCTTCCGCTTTCGGTCTACGAGGGTACGTAGACTCACTCTCCCCTCTCGTTGCTATGCATCTGGTAGATAGATCTTGCGTGATCGTAGGATTTTTTTTAAATACTACGTTCCCCAACACAATGGTCAAAGAATCAAACATTATATCTCCGGTACGCCTATTAATGTTGAAAGCAATATTATCCAAACCATGACACCGGAGGAACACATAAAAGAAACCTTCTGAAACACTCCAGGATCATGAAGTAAAGGAGGTACGTGATACGGTAAGTAAACGGACTTCGAAAAATTCGCAAAAATATCTTCTGTCAGTTTTGGAATATTAGAAAAATTAGGAAAATAAGAAGCAACCAGGAAGGCACCCCTGCCAGGCGTGCCCAGGTGGGTTGAGCCCACCTCAGGTACCTTCTAGACTCCGTTTTTCTCCCATTTGCTTGTTTCCCAAGATACAAAATCTTTATATACCCCCGAACCTATTGACCTTTGTATCTCGGAGAAATCCTCTGTTCTTCTTTCTTGTTGTTTTCTGGCAGATCTGAAATTATGTCATCTCAAAACTCAGGGGAGGAAAGCCCTATTTCTCATCAATCTCTGGATATTTATGTCTTTAAGACGTACTCCCCGTATGTGTGGCTCTCGGATGAGGAGGATGAAAACGAGCTGATGGCTTCTCGTTTCCTGCGTGAAAGCAAGGAAGCGTTGTGCAAGAAGATACTAAAGCTTGAGCCGGAGAACGAGGATTTGAGGGAAGTAAATTTTAGCCTCAGACGCAAGTTGGAAGATCTCTCTACTACCTCATCATCCCCACCAACACATTCTTCACCACCAAAGGATAATTGAGTATCGGGTATGGCACTCCCCTTGGCTTGAGTCAAGCTTGGGGGAGGTGTCACGGTATCGTATCACATCACTATCTTTGCCTTTATCTACCTTATTTTAATCTTTAGTTATCTTTTTGCATTAGTTGAATAAAAGTTTAGCTTGATCTTTCTTTGAGAAGTTTGCTTAGTGATCTATCTATCTATCTATGTAATCGTGTGCGAGATATATATTAGTTTGAGTTTTGCTTTCCTTACTCCTTTGTTACAATAAAAAGAAAGGAAATAAATGAAAAAATAAATATGCTAATCTTATGGTAAGTAATGACATCACATAAGGAACATTATAAGTAGTAAAATTGATTGGAGATTGACAAACATAGCATTGGTCAATGATGTGATTCATGAAATAATTAATTAGGGAAGAGAAGATTCACATGAAAATATAGTATCTTGGACATCTTTTGTGATTGTGAGCCCCCATCAAAATATTATATGCCAAAACGGTTGACGATGGACAAGGAAGACAACGTAATGACTTATATTTGCTCATATTCACATAGAAGTTATATTGTCATAGATCCTTTAACATGTGGTGCTTGCTCAATATCTTTTCTAGCCAAAAATTCCGCACTAAGTAGAGATACTACTTGTGCATCCAAAAGCCCTTAAACCCAAGTCTTTTTCGAGAGTCCACCATACCTACCTATGGATTGAGTAAGATCCTTCAAGTAAGTTGTCATCGGTGCAAAAAGGCAATAAAAATTGCTTCTAAATGTGTAAGATCATTTAGTGCAAGAGAAAATTGAGCGTTGTACGAACATGTGATGGCAAAGAATAAAAGCGACAGACTACATAATAAAGGTTGCTATCATAAGGGGCAATATAATGTGACGCTCTTTTGCACTAAGAGATTGAGCATACAAATAAAAAAGGCGCATGACAACCTCTGCTTCCCTCTGTGAAGGGCCTATCTTTTACTTTTATGCAAGAGTCAAAGTACTTCTCTATTCCTTTTTATTTTATCTTTTGGCAAGCATCATCTGGTGAGTAAAGATCTAGGAACATATATCCAAATGAATATGGGTGAGCATGAATTATTATTGTTGACATCACCCTTGAGGTGAGTATGTTGGGTGGCGAAACCATAAGCCCCTACCTTTATATGTGTCCGGTTGAAACTTTTTGCTCATGTGTATGCGGTGAGTGTTAGCAATCATAGAAGACTATATGATGGTTGAGTATGTGGACTTGCCTAAAGGCTCCGATACATGACCCTTCCTAAAAATAGTTGCAAAGTTGACCCAGAACATAGTTTGTTGGTTTTCAATAGGATTTATGCTTTATACTTCAATAGTGTGATGAATTGTTACTTGCTCATAAGAAGTTATGTGATAGAGCTCTGTTTTATTATGTTCTAATGAAGTTTGTTGATGTTACGATAATATGCATGATGCTTCTATGTCAGTATTTTGCTTCTATCGACACCTCTCTCTCTCTCTCTCTCTCTCTCTCTCTCTCTCTCTCTCTCTCTCTCTAAGCATGTGGACATGTTTTTTGATTTCGGTTTTTGCTTGAGAATAAGCGAGGTCTAAGCTAGGGGGAGTTGATACGTCCATTTTGCATCATGTTTTCCTACTGTTATTTATAATGTTGTATGCATAATAATGCCTTTTCGAGTAATTCTAATGTCTTTTCTCTCACAATATGCAAGGTTTATATTGAGAGGGAGAATACCGGCAGCTGGAAATCTGGACCTAAAAAAGCAACGCCAGGCTACCTATTCTGCACAACTCCAAATGAGTTGGAATATATAATAATTATTGGAGCAAATAACTACTAGAGGGGCCCCACCAGGTGGGCACAACCCACATGGGCGCGCCAGGGAGCCCAGGCGCGCCCTGGTGGGTTTTGCCCTCCTCGGCCCACCTCCGGTGCCCATCTTCTTGTATATAAGTCATTTTGACCTAAAATAATTAAGGAGAGGACTTTCGGGACGGAGCACCACCGTCTCGAGGCGAAACTTACGCAGGAGCACTTTTGCGCTCCTTCCGCCGGGGGAACTTCCCTCCTAGAGGGAGAAATCATCATCATCATCATCATCACCAACAACTATCCCATCTTGGGGAGGGAAATATCCATCAACATCTTCAACAGCACCATCTCCTCTCAAGCCCTAGTTCATCTCTTGTGTTCAGTCTTTGTACCAAAACCTTAGATTGGTGCTTGTGGGTGACTAGTAGTGTTGATAACATCTTGTACTTTATTACTATATGGTTTACTTGGTGGAAGATTATATGTTCAGATCCATTATGTTATTCAATATCCCTCTGATCATGAACATATTTATCCCTTGTGAGTAGTTACTTTTGTTCTTGAGGTCACAGGAGAAATCTTGTTGCAAGTAATCATGTGAACTTGATATTTGTTCACTATTTTGATGATATGCATGTTGTGATTCTCTTAGTGGTGTCATCTAAACGTGGACTACATGACACTCCACCATATTTGGGCCTAAGGGAATGCATTGTGGAGTAGTTATTAGATGATGGGTTGCTAGAGTGACAGAAGCTTAAACCCTAGTTTATGCGCTACTTTGTAAGGGACCGATTTGGATCCAAATGGTTAATGCTATGGTTAGATTTTATCTTAATACTTTTCTCGTAGTTGCGGATGATTGCGAGGGGGTTAATCATAAGTAGGAGGTTTGTTCAAGTAGAAATAATATCTAAGCACCGATCCATCCACATATCAAATTATCAAAGTAGTGAACACAAATCAAGCCAATATGGTGAAAGTGACTAGATGAAATTCTCGTGTGCCCTCAAGAACACTTTGCCTATTATAAGAAACCTTTTTGGCGTGTCCTTTGCCCAAAAAGGATTGGGCTACCTCGCTGCATACTATTTACCGTTACCGTTACTTGCTCATTACAAATTATCTTGATATCAAACTCTCTGCTACTTCCAATTTCAGTGCTTGCAGACATTACCTTGTTGAAAACCACTTGTTATTTCCTTCTGCTTCTCGTTGGGTTCGACACTCTTACTTATCGAAAGGACTATGATTGATCCCCTATACTTGTGGGTCATCAGTCGCGTCCTACAATCAATGTGTGCTCTGATACCATCTTGTAGCGACCCGACCCGGTAAGAGTCGAAGTCTCTGTGCTTACTGTGCTAGTTCCTAGATCGACTTGCTAGCACACGCAGTACTCGATGAAATAACAGAAATAACACGCATCTCTTTATTACATCGATAGTCCAGGAACAAAACATTTATTATAAAATAGGGCATATATCCAAATAAACAAATACTGCGGAAGCAAAGTAGTAAATGAGTCCAACTCCACAAGCAAGGTTGAGTGTAGAACATCGACCTATCGCACCTAAATCATCATCGGATATATCTGCAACGTGATAAGTTGCATTCATATAGGTCAGTACATTGGATGTACTAGCAAGTCACATCATAAGTATAATGACCTATTTGTACATGCAATTTGGCTGGTGAAAGCTCTAAGTTTAGTTTTGCATAAAGCTAGTTTTCCTCTAGAATAAAGATATTATTCTACCACTAAAGTAATAGCATAGGATGAGTTGGCAAACCCAACTCGATCCATTCCCAAATTTTCATTTAAGCCCAACGGATTTAATTAAGGGTGATGAGATCTCCCGGCACTTCCACTACTAGATGCTCAAGTGTAAGCCCGGGCGTTCGGTCTATTCGGTTTGTTCGGTCCGGTCTTTTCGGTCTTTCAAAAATTCGGTCTTCCATAATTGATGACCGAAATAATTTCGGTCTTTTCGGTTTATCACTATTCGGTCTTCGGTCTTTAATATTCGGTCTTTGGTCCCACCCAAACAGACCAAATTATTTTCTACAACTCAGATTTATGTTTCTTCAAGTATCATATGCAAACTGCATGTACTACCGAGATGTATGCATATACAGAGGTGCATGTGTACAGAGACACCAAAAGTGCATATAGAGGTGCATGTGTGCATAAGAAAAATTCAGACAAGTAATAGTTGTTGGTAATATGGACAGCACAGAACATGAACATCACAAAATTTGTACATCACATAAATAATCATCTGAACAAAATATGTACATCACAGAATATGACACATCACAAATGAGGTTAACCATGACCAAGGCATACAATATATACATATTTCTGGTCGCACACTGAATATCTTCTTTCCTGCATGTTAATCCCAATCACACCACTTATACAACCTGACCATCACTATTCTCATTGTTCTATCTTTCTTCTCTATATTCTCTGACCAAACTTTTCCTCATTAATTTGATGCACATAGAGAGATCAGAGATGAAGTAGCTGGCTCACCTTCAGTTGTGAGGTGGAGCATGGGTAGAGGATGGTAGGCGCCGAGTCGGCGACCAACGTGGAAGAGGACGAGGTGGTGACAAACTGCAGATTAGATGCTGGTGATGAATTGCGAGGCGGAGCCCGGGATGGATGGCCGCATCAAGAGCAGTAGAGCAATGGGGGAGGGTCAAGGTTGGTGGCGCGGCGTGACGGATGGGGCACGGCGGTTGGCGGCGCGGCGCGACGGACGGGGCATGGCGGTTGGCGGCTTGATGCTAGTCGTCAGCGCCTCACCGGTCCTACGCGCGGCTTAGGGCGCCGGCCTCACCAGTCAGGGGCGCGCGGCGCGCCCCGGTGCGGCAGTTGTCACGGGCTGACGGCTCGCGGGGGTTGAGGCATCGGGCCACAACGGCGGGCGGCGGCTAGGGTTCGTCGTGTGGGAGAGAAAAGAGGAGCGGTTGCTGGTTGCTGTGAATCGTGAGGTGGGGCTGAGGACGTGCGGTCTGCGTATCTTGCTCGAGACTTGGGCTGGCGGGATGGGCCTTTGCTAAATTCTTCAAATGGGCCTTTATTAGTAATTCGGTCTATTCGGGCTATTCGGTCTGGAAGATACCAGGACCGAACATACCGTAATTATTTCGGTCTTCTATCTACACAGACCGTTTTATATTCGGTCTTTTCTAGTTCGGTCTTTTCGGGTTCGGTCTCGGTCTTTTCGGGTTCGGTTTTCGGTCTTCGGTTTTTATGCCCGGGGTGACTCAAGTGTCCGTAACCGGAGACACGGCTAATCGATTAGGTTGACACTCTGCAGAGTTTGCGCACTTTTCCCCACAAGACTCGACCACCTCCATGATCGGAAGATCGAGACATAGTATTTTGAAAGTATTCCCCCTTAACCCACAGATAGGCCGGTACACCTACATATTCTACATCTGCTAGCCCATCCCGGAAGGGGTCACAGTATCTACTCAACTAAGCCAGAGCCCATATTGGCTTGTGGTTGCACACATAAGCTTCTAGACATGAAAATACGTTTGATCCCTTTGATCCTGAGCGGACGGACCACTAGTGGTGCACCACCATGGATTTCCCATGCATGCCCCACTGTACTTTGCCGCCATTTAAACCAGTTTCCGTCCAGGTAGTTCATTAATTATCTTAGGTCATGTTTACTACATTGTCACTCATACTTTATAATGATCGCTCCCCAATCCACGTCTACTTTAGCGAAGCAATATAATGTAAAACAGTGGTGACAATGTTGTAAAGTTAATCCTACCTCAATGGACTGCTGGGTGTAAAGCATAGCCATTCGGCATAAATTCCTACCAAGATGTCCTACCGCAAAGAACTAAGTGCGTAACAAAAACATAGGTAATGAAAATATGATCAAGATGCAACTTGCCTTGGTACTGTTGGTTGAATTCTAGAGACTAATAGTATTCTGCTTCGCACTCCGGACAATCTATCGCAAAGTAAATAAACATACATAAGCAATCGCCTCAAAGAACCAAAATAACATGCAAAGCAAAAGGTCTCGGAAAAACCAAATGAACATACAACACACTTAGCTATCACAAAAATATTCTAAGTGCAAAACAACATATGACACATGTTTCAAAAAGTGATGTGCACTATAGTTCATACTAGGCATACTAGTAAAAATATTAATGGACATATCCTAGTGTGTGAAAAATTATTGTGACAAAGGTCCAGGCGATGGAGTTTGGCTACGGTGACAAAACGCAAAAGGAATCAACTTAATCCAAGCTACGGTTTAGAGATATGGTCAATTGAAGTTTTAATTCAAATATGAATAAAGTTCAAATTTGAATCTGGCAAAAGTTTACAAAAATGATACCACTGAATAGATCTAATCATGACGAAGAATTTGCCGCTAGTTTCATCGAATTTTGATCTATGGTTAAAAAGTTGTGACTATTCTAAAATCAGAGACCAATCTGCTAATTACAGCGACCTAGCAGTGAAACATAAATAAAATAAAACTACGAACAGGCCCTTGGCCACATGGCGATACGCGAGTGGCTAAGCAGCGTCTGGTATGGAACTTATTCGGTGAACGGCCGCTAAATAAGAAAAATAGCAGCGGCGGCTAACTAAAAGAAAAACCGACGACTAAAAAAAATACCGGTCGGTTTATTAGAAAACCCGCGGTTAACTGCGTACCGATTCGCAAAATAAAAAAACACCTAAGATCTTATCTGGGCCATCTACGGTAGATCGAACGGGCGAGAGTGGAGCGGTGGCTCATAGTGGGCTGGATGTGGCCGGCGGCAATGTCGACGACGGTGGCGGCGGCTCCGGCGGGTTCCGGCTGCGGCGAAGTGACGGAGGGGTGTGGCGTGGCGCGTGCGATCGGATGGTGATGACGGCAGGCATCGGCGTGCACCAAACGGGGCGGAGGGAGGCAGCGGAGCTCCGGTGCTCCTGCGAACTCGGCATCGTCAAGGCGGCCTCTTCGGTGACCTAGGGACAAGAAAAGGTTGTCAACGAGATGCGCTTTGACTCGGGAAACATATTGAAGTAGAATACGGAGGTTGTGGCGGCTTACGGACGGCGGCAAACTCCGGCGACGGAGCTTCAGCCGGCGATATGCGAACGGCAACGGCGACAGCTATGGGCGGCGTGGGACGATGCGAGACGGCGAGTATGGAAGAGGGAGTTGAGGGGCTTTTATAGGCGAGGCTAGAAGCACTGCGGGGCTGCAGATAAGCCTCATCCGTGAGGGAGCCGAGCGGCGGTTGCGGGAGCGCGGCGTGCTCATCCGAGCGGAAGAGGCGGGAGGTTGAGGACGGCCTAGCATGCGGGTCCCACTTGGCAGCGAGAGCAGACGGGCGAGCGGGTGAGCGACGAGGGACGGGCGACCGGCACGAACGCCTTCGGGCGCTGGAGGTTGACCCGTGGGCCAAAATGGCCGACTAGGCCGCTGGCTGCGTGCGCGCGCATGTGTGTGAGAGTGTGTGTGCGTGTTTTTTTAAGACAGGAACATTTTTGTGGCCCAAAACAAAACAAACCAATTTATAAAAATACCACGATGATTCCTAAATTCATTTATGAATATCTACAACACAGTGAACATTAATTTAAGAACATAAAATTTTGAAAATATTTTCCTAATGCAATTAATGCACTTTTGGCAAATAAAATAAGTACCAAATAAACTCTAGAAACTCCAAATATTATTCAAATGAAATTTCCAGCTCTTTTATAATTTGAGGAAGTCATCTTATCCCCTCTCTTTTATTTATTTTCTCGAGTGGAAAAATATTTGAGTATTTCAAAAACTCCAAAAAGTAATAAAATATGATATGCATTGATGAATCTATTAACATCCAAATTTAATAAAATTGGGATGTTACATGATCATAGTTGTGAACGCTACTTTTTTGTATATTTCTCAACAATAATTTGTCTACCATGCCATTACCTGCTTCCGAGAGAGATGCCACTAGTGAACCTATGGCCTCAGGGTATACTCTCATCAATCATTGCGTTTACATAATTGCTATTTTATTTAGTCTCCATTATTTTACCGCTCCACTATATTATTATGATCCACTATTTGCTTTTAACCTTGCAACTAGCAAGACGATGGGATTGACAGCCCCCTTGCCAAGTTGGGTGCAGTCATTTATTTATCTTGTGTGTAGGTGTTGCTTATTTTGTTAGCTTGGAGACTCCTACTGGTTCAATTAAATATTGGTTCTTAATTGAGGGAAATACTTTATGTTGCTCTGTTATGTTACCCTTCCTCTTCGGGGTAATCCAACAACTCCTAGGGGAGTAGCATTCGGGAGCTCTAAGTATCTAGAATCCAGACCAGGCTAGATAGTTGCCTCCATGCAGGCCGAAATCCTTCCACTCTTCATGCGTGGTAACACCTTGAAGATGTACCTCCAAAGGTCAAAATGTGGATCCACCCCAAGGAAACACTCACAGAGCATGAGGAAGCAGGCCAGGTGCAGTACCCCATTCGGGGTCAAGTGGTGAATCTGCAGCCCGTAGTAGGTAAGATCCCACAAGTAAAGTTATTCAGGGAAAGGCGCATGTCGCACACAATGAAGGAATTATGCACCACGAAGTTCCATGGAAGGGAATCTGGAACCTTGTAGAGTTGTCGCGCGATGAGCCAATGAAGCTTATCATGCTTAGGCAACTACCACTGGCAGTCAGGCCTTCCAGGTGCTCAAGGGTAATCGCAGAGGGCTTCCAATCACCAGTCCCTATGGGAAAATTGGCCGCCTCGGCCAAGGGAGGCGACAACAGGGCAAAACTCTGCACTGTGACATCTCCATGAATGGAGGCCGCATAAATTTTGCTCGGCCCAGGCTTCATGATTGCTCTTCTCTCATACGGCGGCAACTGATGAAACTTTGGAAGAATTGGGGAAGGGGAATACGCGTAGTTAGCACCTACCTCCTCCAGATTTATAAGGAGTCAAGAGGATCTGGAGCGGCGGCGTGGCTCCCAAAAATATCGCCGAAGAAAACGGTGGCGCATGGAAGGCATAAAGTGGAGACGTGTGACGCCGATCACCGCTGGACCGCGACCATGGCCCAGGTCTTTTTCACTGGTCCAAGAAGCGTTGGCCTCATCACCATGACCTCAGGCCAACATACGCGAGGGGTCACGAACCCAGGAGCCCTCTCGCCACAACCCAAGGAAAATGTCATGAGCCCAGGGAAGGAGGGCCGAGGGGAACCACAAGACTCCCAGAACAAAGCCTCCTAATCAGGCAAGCCTCGTGCGGTTCAACCAAGCCGAGATCTCTAGCAACTATCAACAAGATGAGGAGCCTGCCCGAGTTCTCGAAGACCGAAGAAACTCCAACTCCATATAGGATCAGGGCTATTGGCGTTGCCCTGCACCGGGGGTGGATCCTCTCAAGGGAGCCCGACGGAAGGCCTACTAGGGGCCCAGGAGGCCTGCCAAGACACTGGCATAGAAAGGAAGCCCGAAGAGTAGACGAGCGTCCACGAGACCATCTTGGCCCTCAAGCCATCTTGGTGAAGGGCAATATTGGATCTACCTTTGTAAAACCCTAGCCCTCCCCGTGTATATAAGTTGAGGGCTACGGGGCTCTCTCATCTACTTTGCCATTGATTAAACTCTCAGTAGCCTCTTGTAGTCTCTATTGTATCCCTCACACAAAGCATACCCACCATGAATAACAACAACAAGCATAACGTAGGGTATTACTTCTCATCGGAAGCCCGAACCTAGGTAAATTGTGCGTGTGGGCTCCGTTCTGGTACTTCCGGCCATGTTTAGCACCCTCCTAGGGTACTAACAACTTTCCGCTCTGTCTGAACTCGAATGCTCATTTGTTTGCTAATATTCTTCGCGAGCGCTTTCAACCTTCTCACTTCTGGCTTAGGATACATGCAATTCCCTTTGGCATAATTAGGTGACTCGTAGTCATCACAATGCAATTTGACGCCATCTTTGCTCAGCTTCCCTCCATCAAGTTCCTCTGGTTGGTTTCTCAATTTTTTTTCTTGATTCCTTATTGTAGAGAGGAGGCATAATCTGAACTCCATTCATCTTGGGCCATTCCCTTTTGATTCTAACGGACATAATATTCTCACTAATGAGCCTTCAGAAAAGTGTCAATGCTACATGATTTGGGTACCTTTGCTCTCATGAGATATCCTCTCATGTCTCAATTCAAGCAATAACATGAGACACATGAAATACCAGTAAGCTTCCATGTCTGCCATCTCATGTCATACAACCTCTTTACCATCGACAAGAGCAAAACAGTTGGCAACACAATCTTCATGTTCTTCTAGTTACCCCTTGCCGTGTATATAATCTTCATGTTTTTCTAGTTACCTCCTCATTTATATAAGCTTGTTGTTTTTTGGGGAAGGGGGGTGATTATCCCACCATGGTCAATACAGGTAGCTCCCTTGAACATGAAACGCTTGTCCATTTAGTATGTGTAAGTTACATTGTTAAGAAAAATGGCAACTTACAAACATGGAACAATAAAACATGACATGATGAAACAAATGAAAGGTGTTTGTAAAAAAACTTCATAGATATTGTTGAGCAAGTTGTCACATATTAGAGAACTAAAAAGGGTATGTTTAAGCGGCTGTTTGGATTGAGCCCACACCAGCCCTACCAACACGATGGCGTGCCAAAATTTTGGCAAAGGAAACAACAGCCCAAAAACTTGCCCGCATGCTAGTACAGAATCGGAAAAGCTGGCCAAAAAATTGGTAGCGATCAGGAAATTCGGGGTATGTTTGGATTGTGGCCCAAGTGTACCATACCAAAATTTTGATCATGACCCAAAGATTGGTTTTTTGTTTGGATGATTGCCAATTTTTTGGCATGCCAATGAACTCTAGCCAACTCTGGTTCATTTTTCTTGCCAATATTGACCAAATCATGGGCAACCAAAATCTCAACCAATATTTTGGCTAGCCAATGCTTTGGCGGGACATCCTTGGGCATAAACCAAACACACTCTCGGCTGCAATCGATACGGTTGCCCAACGGCCAAAATTTTGGAAGGGCGGCTTTCCGCCATCCAAACATGGCCATATTGTTGAGCGACATATCACATATTTGAAACTCTTCAATGGTATTGTTGAGCGACATGTCACATATTGAAACTCACTAAAAAAAACGGGAAAAGACTTGTTTAAAGCTTTCCAAGTATTTTGAGCAACTCAATTATTGGAAATCACTAAAAAAAAGGCAAAGCGTGGTTGTTGAGCGACATGTCACATATTTGAAACTCTTCAATGGTTTTGTTGAGCGGCATGTCACATATTGAAACTCACTAAAAAAAGTCAGCACTGGAAAAGACTTGTTTAAAGCTTTCCAAGTATTTTGAGCAACTCCT
>LR738709.1:534711193-534838187 GCA_902687465.1 Secale cereale | reverse complement strand
CCCCCCCCCCCCCGGTCGCCGCCGCCCCCGGGAATCAACCACCGTCGCCGCCCCGGTATCACCCCGCTGTCAGTTAGTCCCTTTTGTGGTTTTTGCGAGCTGTGTAGTGGATTGACGCGCCGGTGTGCGTGTAGATTGAGTTGACCCCGTGCGAGAAGTTCTTGCTATCCGATTCGGACGACTAGGATGTTGAGACCATGCTTGTGTTGGAAATATGCCCTAGAGGCAATCATAAAATGGTTATTATTATATTTCCTTGTTCATGATAATTGTTTATTGTTCATGCTATAATTGTATTATCCGGAAACAGTAATACATGTGTGAATACATAGACCACAACATGTCCCTAGTGAGCCTCTAGTTGACTAGCTCGTTGATCAATAGATGGTTACGGTTTCCTGGCCATGGACATTGGATGTCATTGATAACGGGATCACATCATTAGGAGAATGATGTGATGGACAAGACCCAATCCTAAGCCTAGCACAAGATCGTGTAGTTCGTATGCTAAAGCTTTTCCAATGTCAAGTATCTGTTCCTTAGACCATGAGATTGTGCAACTCCCGGATACCGTAGGAGTACTTTGGGTGTGCCAAACGTCACAACGTAACTGGGTGGCTATAAAGGTACACTATGGGTATTTCCGAAAGTATCTGTTGGGTTGGCACGAATCGAGACTGGGATTTGTCACTCCGTATGACGGAGAGGTATCTCTGGGCCCACTCGGTAAGACATCATCGTAATGAGCTCTATGTGACTAAGGAGTTGGTCACGGGATGATGTGTTACGGAATGAGTAAAGAGACTTGCCATAACGAGATTGAACAAGGTATCGGTATACCGACGATCGAATCTCGGGCAATTACTATACCGATAGATAAAAGGAATTGTATACGGGATTGATTGAATCCTTGACATCGTGGTTCATCCGATGAGATCATCGTGGAACATGTGGGAGCCAACATGGGTATCCAGATCCTGTTGTTGGTTATTGGGCGGAGAGATGTCTCGGTCATGTCTGCATGATTCCCGAACTCGTAGGGTCTACAGACTTAAGGTTCGATGACGCTAGGGTTATAGGGAATGTATGTACGTGGTTACCGAATGTTGTTCGGAGTCCCTGATGAGATCCCGGACGTCACGAGGAGTTCCGGAATGGTCCGGAGGTAGATATTTATATATGGGAAGTCCCGTTTTGTTCACCGGAAGTGTTCTGGGCGTTATCGATAACGTACCGGGACCACCGGAAGGGTTCTCCGGGTCCACCGGGAGGGACCGCCAGCCCCGGAGGCATGCGCGGGCCAAGAGTGGGAAGGTACCAGCCCCTAGGTAGGCTGGTGCGCCTCCCACCAAGGCCCAAGGCGCGGGGAGAGGAGAGAGGGCAAACCCTAGGTGTAGATGGGTGTTAAGGCCAACCCTAGGGCGCGCCCCCCTCTCTCCCCCCTCTGGTCGCCCCACCAGATCCAATCTGGGGCCACCGCCACCTCTAGGGAGGGAACCCTAGATGGGGGCGCAACCCCTCCCCCCCTATATATAGTGGTGGTTTTGGGGCTGCCAGAAACATGAGTATCCCTTTCTCTTGGCGCAGCTCTACCCCTCTCCCTCCTCGTCTCTCGCAGTGCTTGGTGAAGCCCTGCTAGAGTGCCACGCTCCTCCACCACCACCACGCCGTCGTGCTGCTGCTGGACGGAGTCTTCCCCAACCTCTCCCTCTCTCCTTGCTGGATCAGCGCGCGGGAGATGTCACCGGGTTGCACGTGTGTTGAACGCGGAAGCACCGTTGTTCGGTAACGGTGCTTAGATCGGATTCGGCCGCGATTTGAATCGCTTCGTGTACGACTCCACCGACCGTGTTCTTGCAACGCTTCCGCATCGCGATATTCAAAGGTATGAAGATGCACTCCCCTCTCGTTGCTAGTAAACTCCATAGATAGATCTTGGTGATGCATGGAATTTTTTTGAATTTCTACAATGATCCCCAACAGTGGCATCATGAGCTAGGTCTATGCGTAGTTACTATGCATGAGTAGAACACAAGATTGTTGTGAGCGTAGATCATGTCAATTTACTTGCCGCTGCTAGTCTTATCTTGATTCGGCGGCATCGTGGGATGAAGCGGCCCGGACCGACCTTACACATACGCTTACGTGAGACAGGTTCCACCGACTGACATGCACTAGTTGCATAAGGTGGCTAGCGGGTGTCTGTCTCTCCCACTTTAGTCGGATCGGATTCGATGAAAAGGGCCCTGATACGTCTCCAACGTATCTATAAATTTTTATTGTTCCATGCTATTATTTATGATGGTTTGGATGTTTAATGGGCTTTGTCATACACTTTTATATTATTTTTGGGACTAACCTACTAACCCAAAGGCCCAGTCGAGATTGTTGTTTTTTTGCCTGTTTAAGGGTTTTGCAGAAAAGGAATATCAAACGGAGTCCAAACGTAATAAAACCATCGGGAGAGATATTTTTGGAGAAAATCACGCACGGGAGACTTGAGAATCACTGAGTAGGGGCCACGAGGTGCTCACGAGGGTGGGGGCGCGCCCCCTGCCTCGTGGGTCCCACGTGAGGCCCCTGCTGCCCTCCTTCTTTCTATATATATCTACGTACCACGAAACCATCAGACGAATAGAGAAAACCCTAGTTCCACCGTCGTAACCTTTTGTTCCCGTGAGATCCCATCTTGGGGCATGTTCCAGAGCTCCGCCGGAGGGGGGGGGGGGGTCTACCACTGAGTGCTTCTACATCATCATCATCGCCTCACCATGAGTTGTGAGAAGTTTACTACAGACCTTCGGGTCCATAGCTAGTATCTAGATGGCTTCTTCTCTCTCTTTGGATCTCAATACAAAGTTCTCCTTGGTCTTTGAGGAGATCTATTCGATGTAATCTCTTTTTGCGGTGTGTTTGTCGAGATCCGATGAATTGTGGGTTTATGATCAAGATTATCTATGAGAAATATTTGGTTCTTTTCTGAACTCTTTATGTGTGCTCATAATATCCTTGCAAGTCTCTTCGAATTATTGGTTTGGTTTGGCCTACTAGATCTATAGTTCTTGCAATGGGAGAAGTGCTTGGCTTTGGATTCAATCTTGCGGTGTCCTTTCCTAGTGACAGTAGGGGCAGCAAGGCACATATTGTATTGTTGCCATCGAGGATAAAAAGATGGGGTTTATATCATATTGCTTGACTTTATCCCTCTACATCATGTCATCTTGCTTAAGGCGTTACTCTCTTCTTATGAACTCAATACACTAGATGCATGCTGGATAGCGGTCGATGTGTGGAGTAATAGTAGTAGATGCAGGCAGGAGTCGGTCTACTTGTCTCGGACGTGATGCAAATATACAATGATAATGCCTAGATAGTCTCATAATTATTCGCTTTTCTATCAATTGCTCGACAGTAATTTGTTTACCCGCCGTATAATATCGCTTTCATGAGAGAAGCCACTAGAGAACACTATGGCCCCCGGGTCTATTCTCAACATATCAATTTACATCTACTTTACTTCTTCCGTTTTTACTTTCTGTTCTTATAAACAAAAATACGAAAAATATAAACTATCATCTCTATCAGATCTCACTTTCGTAAGAGACCGTAAAAGGATTAACAACCCCTTATCGCGTTGGCTGCGAAGTTCTTATTTGTTTGTGCAGGTGCGAGGGGCTCGCGCGTGGTCTTCTACTGGATTGATACATTGGTTCTAAAAAACAGAGGGAAATACTTACGCTACTGTGCTGCATCTCCCTTTCCTCTTCGAGGGAATACAACGCAAACTCGAGAAGTAGCAAGAAGAATTTCTGGCGCCGTTGCCGGGGAGGCTTACGCAAAAGTCATATACCAAGTACCTATCACAAACCCTTATCCTTCGCATTATATTTTTGCCTCTCGTTTTCCTCTCCCCCACTTCACCCTTGTTGTTTTATTTGCCCTTCTTCTGCTGTGTGTTTATCGTTCGATTGCTTCTTGTTTGCTTGTGTGTGTTGGATTGCATGCTTGTCACTATGGCTCAGAACAATACCAAATTGTGTGACTTCTCCAATACCAACAATAATGATTTTATTAGCACTCTGATACGTCTCTGTCGTATCTATAATTTTTGATTGTTCCATGCCAATATTCTACAACTTTCATATACTTTTGGCAACTTTTTATACTATTTTTTGGGACTAACATATTGATCCAGTGCCAAGTGCCAGTTCCTGTTTGTTGCATGTTTTTTGTTTCAAAGAATATCCATATCAAACGGAGTCCAAACGGAATAAAAACGAACGGAGATTTTTTTTGGAATATATGTGAATTTTGGGAAGCAGAATGATACGTCCAAAATGCATCACTATTTTGTATCATAATTTATCCTTATTCATTGATATATTTCACGTCACGGTGATGTTCTTATGTTGTTTTGGTCTATTTTACATAGTTTGCAAACTCTCCGATGCCGGAACAGCAGACGCATGATTCAGCAGTAAAAAGTGGACGCTGAGTTGCTGAAGAAGAATACCTCCAAATTACCTGAAAATTGATGGGAGATATTTTTCAGATGAATCACGAAGACACGCAAAAGGGGAGCCAGAGGGGGGCCACAGGGTGCCCAGGCGGCCTGCCGGCGCCCCCCCCCTGGCCGCGCCGGGGGGGCGCCTGGAGCCCCTGGCCCACCTCCGGATGCCCCCCTTTTGCCTATATACTCTCCGTTCTCCGAAAACCCTAAAAAGAAGACTTTTTACGGAGTTCCGCCGCCGCTCCGAGGCGGAAACCTACAGAGAAGAAAAGGGCATCTCCGGCGGGCAAATTCCGCCGGGGAGATCACCTCCCGGAAGGGGAGATCGTCGCCATCGTCATCACCATCGTCTCGGGCATCATCGAGATCATCATCAACATCATCCCCAACACCAGCACCATCTCCATCTTCATCCAAATCTCATCTTACAATCGCAACTCGTGTTGTAACTCGTACTACCTATCCTCTCTACTCCATCGATATTGATTACTACTTTGTGGTGAATGCTATTGAGTTTTGTTGGAGAAATATTATTATGTCCAGATTGTTTGTCACATATTTATCCCCACTGATCATGATCTTTTTTATGTCTCGTGAGTAGTTACCTTAGTTCTTGAGGACATGGGGAGAGTCTTGTTGTTAGTAGTCATATGCTGTTGAAGTAATATGTATTGTTTGATACTTAAGTTGCGTTGTCATTCTACTAGTGGTGTTGTGTGAGTCGAACACCCAACACTTCGCCTTATTAAGGACCTAGGAGAATACATTGTGTATAAAGAATGCTTACGGTGGGTTGCCGGAGTGACAGAAACCTGAACCCCAGTTCGCACGCTTTTGCATAAGGGGATAATGGATCCTCGATCGTATTGCTATGGTTAGGCTTTTGCCTTAAATTCTATCTTGTATTTGCGGATGCTTGCAAGGTGTTTAATCATAAGAGTGCATTCATCTTAGTCTAGAGAGTGCACTAGCATAGATCCACCCACTCAACACTTATCAACACATAACATAGTATCGATACGGAATATGGTGAAAGCACATGACTACCTCTCCCGTGTGTCCTCAGGAACGCTTTAGTCTTTATAAGTTCAGTTGCTAGGCCTCTCCTTTGCTAAGAAAGGATTGGGCCACCTGTTACTCTCAGTACCTTTTACATTACTTGCTTTTACTTTCCTGTTGCTTATACCGAGAAAACCCCTAAAAGTTATCTTTCAGTGCTTGCAGTCATTTCTTGCTCAGAATCGCTTATCAATACCTTCTGCTCCTCGTTGGGTTCGACACTCTTACTTATCGAAAACGCTGCAATAGATCCCTTACGGTTGTGGGTCATCAAGTACCGTTTTCTGGCGCCGTTGCCGGGGAGCGTAGCGCTATTGGTAAAGTGAAACTGGTAAGAAAGTTTTTTATATATAATTCTGTTTTTGTTTTTGCTATTGCTGCTCTTTGTCCTTATGGATAACCCTATTATTGGATCGTTGCTTGCGGGAAGACGCCCCACACCTGTGGTGGTTGATCCTCCCCCTACTGAAATTGTGCCTTATAAAATACCAGCTGGTATTATCGATTATGTTTTGGCTAATCGTTATGCAGGAGACAGACATCCCGGTGAACACTTGCTATATCTGTCACAACTATGTTCATTATTTAAGCTTGCAGGTGTATCGAGGGAGTTTGTCATGAGGAAATTGTTTGTCGTATCACTTATAGATAAAGCTTCAGATTGGTATGGGCTTCTCGATAACTCACACTTGTTGGACTGGCAGGAGCTTATGTCTCTCTTTTATACTAAGTTTTATCCTCTTCATGAAATTCATCGAGACATGAATTTTATCTATAACTTTAGGTCTCGTGACGGAGAAAGCATTGCTCAAGCTTGGGGGAGATTGAAGTCCCTAATGCTCAAATGCCCTATTCATAAGCTTCCCAAGGAAATTATACTTACAAATTTTTATGCCAGGCTTTCTCGTCGGGATAAGGAGATGTTGGATACCTCCTCTAGTGGGGTGTTTCAGAAGAAGAGTGTTGAAGAAAAGTGGGATCTCCTTGAAAGAATCCAGAGGAATACCGAAGATTGGGAAATTGATAAAGGTATTGAACCCGCTATAAATTATGAACATGATTATATTGAGAGCTATGTGGAAACTGATTACTTCAATACTTTTTGCTCTAAGATTGGTCTTGATTCCCATCTAGTGATTGATTTGTGTAAGAATTTTGCCTCTCACGTTGATTCTTTTAAAAAGAAGAGAGACCAGCACCATGAACCTTTTAAAGAACCACCTATTGATATTTATGTTGCTGACCCTATTTTTCCTGCAGTTATATATGAAAAGCCTCCTTTTCCCACGAGGATAAGGGAGCACTCTCTTGTGACAGGCATAATAAATAAAAGTGAGAGAAGAGTTGATGAGCCTAAGGACCAGATCAAAGTCGATCCTCAAGTTGCATTGATTAAAGACCTTGCTACTAATGATGTTTTGGATTCCAATATAATTTTTTGTGCTGTTTCCACTAACCTTGTCACAGCCAAGAATAAAGGCCCAATTTCAGGCACTCCAGTGGTATCTGTTAAAATAGGAGATCACAATTATTATGGGCTATGCGATTTGGGATCGAGTGCAAGTGCTATCCCCTATTCACTTTATGAAGAGATCATCGGTGAGATTTCCCCTTGTGAACTTGAAGAAGTTGATGTTACTATTCATCTTGCAAATAGAACAACTATCTCTCCTATCGGAATTGTGAGGGACGTTGAAGTCCTATGTGGAAAGGTAAAATACCCTACCGACTTTCTAGTACTTGGTTCAGAGAGGGACAATTTTTGTCCAATTATTTTTGGTAGACCTTTTCTTAGAACTTGTGGAGCTATAATAGATTGCAAGAAAGGTAAAGTTTCTGTTGAATTCGATGGTGAACCATATGAATTTAATTTTTCTAAGTTCTCTAAGCAGCCTCGTGGTACTGATTTACCTAGTGATGATAAAATTATTGAAAGTATTGCCTCTATTGCTATTCCCCCTAATGATCCTTTGCAGCAATACATGGAGGACCACGAGAATGATTTGCATATGCAGGAAAGAAATGAACTAGATGAAATATTCTTGAGGCAGCCTGCTATCCAGAAGCACAACCTTCCGGTTGAACCTTTGGGAATTTTATCAAAACCGAAAGAAGACCCGGTGTTCGATCTTAAACCTCTTCCCGATACGCTCAAGTATGCTTATTTAGATGAAAAGAAAGTATATCCTATTATTATCAATTCTAACCTTTCAGGATATGAAGAGGAGCGATTATTGGAAGTACTTCGTAAACACCGAGGCGCAATTGGCTACACCCTTGATGACCTTAAGGGGATTAGTCCATCTATCTGTCAACATACTATCAACCTTGAGCCTGATGCTAAACCAGTTGTAGATCATCAACGACGGTTGAACCCGAAGATGATGGATGTTGTGAGAACTGAGATTCTCAAGCTTCTAGCCGCAGGTATTATCTACCCTATAGCTGATTGTAAGTGGGTAAGTCCGGTACATTGTGTTCCTAAGAAAGGAGGTACAACTGTGGTTCCTAATGATAAAAATGAATTAATACCTCAGAGAATTATTATTGGATATAGAATGTGTATTGATTACAGGAAGTTGAACAAGGCAACCAGGAAGGATCACTATCCGTTGTCGTTCATCGATCAAATGCTTGAAAGGTTATCCAAAAATACCCACTTTTGTTATCTCGATGGTTATTCTGGCTTCTCTCAAATTCATGTTAACACTGCCGATCAAGAGAAGACCACTTTTACTTGTCCCTTTGGTACTTATGCTTACAGGCGTATGCCTTTTGGTTTATGTAATGCCCCTGCTATCTTTCATGGTTTCTGCGGGGATATTATGGAAGTCTTCATGGACGATTTCTCCGTCTATGGAACTTCTTTTGACCATTGTCTTCACAACCTTAATAAAGTTTTGCAGAGATGCGAGGAGACAAATTTGGTACTCAACTGGGAAAAGTGCCACTTTATGGTTAATGAAGGAATTGTTCTTGGTCACAAGATTTCCGAAAGGGGAATTGAAGTGGACAAGGCCAAGATCGAAGCTATTGAAAGGATGCCCTATCCAAGGGACATCAAAGGTATTCGCAGTTTTCTCGGTCATGCAGGTTTTTATAGAAGATTTATTGAAGACTTTTCTAAAACCTCAAGACCCCTCACTAATCTTCTCCAGAAGGATGTTCCTTTTGTATTTGATGAAAATTGTAAGGAAGCTTTTGAAGTCCTTAAGAAAGCTTTAATAACTGCTCCTATAGTACAACCACCTGACTGGAATTTACCTTTTGAGATTATGTGTGATGCAAGTGATTTTGCTGTTGGAGCTGTTTTAGGACAAAGAGTTGATAAGAAATTGAATGTTTTACATTATGCTAGTAAAACCCTTGATAGTGCTCAAAGAAACTATGCTACTACTGAGAAGGAATTCTTAGTTGTAGTTTTTGCTTGTGATAAGTTTAGGCAGTATATTGTTGATTCCAAAGTTATTATTCATACTGATCATGCTGCCATTAAGTATCTTATGACAAAGAAGGATGCCAAGCCAAGGCTTATCAGATGGGTACTCCTTCTTCAAGAATTTGATTTGTAGATTGTTGATAGGAAAGGGGAAGACAATCCGGTGGCGGACAATCTTTCAAGGATGGAAGATATACCGCACGACCCCATCCCAGTTAATGATAGTTTTCCAGACGAGCAACTTGCCATTGTAAAAGTACAATCTCTTTTCGATCCTTGGTATGCAGATTATGCTAATTTTATTGTTGCAAAGTATTTGCCTCCAGGTCTAACATTTCAGCAAAGGAAGAAGTTCTTTCATGATTTGAGGCACTACTTTTGGGATGACCCACATCTTTTCAAAGAAGGTCCCGACGGGATCGTGAGAAGATGCATTCCGAAACATGAGCAGAAGGACATTCTCAGACGGTGTCATGATAGTCCCTATGGAGGACATCATGCCGGTGAAAGGACTGCACATAAGGTTCTTCAATCAGGTTTTTATTGGCCTACTCTCTTTAAAGATGCTAGAAATTATGTTTTAGCCTGTGATAAATGTCAGAGAGTTGGTAACATTAGTAGAAGGAATGAGATGCCTATGAATTACTCACTAGTGATTGAACCTTTCGATTGTTGGGGTTTTGACTTTATGGGTCCTTTTCCTTCTTCGCACAAGTACACTCACATTTTAGTAGCTGTTGATTATGTGACCAAGTGGGTTGAAGCAATCCCCACTGAAAGTGCTGATCACAAGACATCTTTGAAAATGCTTAAAGATGTAATATTTCCCAGGTTTGGTGTACCAAGGTATCTCATGACTGATGGGGGATCACACTTCACGCACGGAGCTTTTAGAAAAGCTTTGGCCAAATACGATGTTAATCATAGAATTGCTTCACCATATCATCCTCAAACTAGTGGGCAAGTTGAGCTCACCAATAGAGAGATTAAGTTGATCTTGCAGAAAACAGTAAACAGAAATAGGAAGGATTGGTCAAACAAGTTAGGAGATGCTTTGCGGGCATATATAACTGCTTACAAAAACCCCATGGGCATGTCTCCCTATAAGATGGTGTATGGCAAGGCCTGCCATTTGCCATTAGAGTTAGAACACAAAGCTTTCTGGGCTGTTAGAGAGCTTAACGCTGACCCAAAACTAGCTGGTGAGAAGCGTCTCATGAACTTGACTTCTCTAGATGAATGGAGAAGTGAAGCTTACGAGAGCGCTAAAATGTTTAAGGAAAAGGTAAAAAAGTGGCATGATAGGAAGATTCTGAAACGTGAATTTAATGTTGGTGATAAAGTTTTGTTGTTTAGATCCCGTTTCAGGTTTTCTCCAGGTAAACTACTTTCCAGGTGGGAAGGACCATTTCATATTGAAGAAGTTTATCGGTCTGGTGCAATTAAGATTAACAATTTTGAAGGCACCAAACCTCAAGTTGTGAATGGGCAAAGACTTAAACATTACATAGCAGGAGACCCTGTCAATGTTGATGTGAATATAATATACACAACAAACCATGAAGAACATGTTGCAGCCCTGTTTTAGACGCCAGCAGAAGCAGAATAAAGAAAGGTATGTAGTACGGTAAGGAAACATCACGAACCGCCATAAAAGTTCCGTATTACGAGTTTCTGCAAAATTAGTAAAAATCCGAGTCTAAGTGGAGCCGGAGACGACCTCCAGGGAGTCCAGGCGCCCCCCCCTGGGCCGCGCCGGCAGGCCGCCTGGACACCCGGGAGCCCGTCTCCGACCCCGCTTTGATCCGTTACCTTCCTTTCTGTGCATAAATTTTTCCTATATATTTGCCCGGATTGTTCCGGCAACGTATCTTGCGATTTCGCGTGTTTTCTTTTCGATCTGTTTCTGCCAGGGAATCTTTCAGCTGAATTTAGGTGCCATGGCTTCTCCAAGTTCCCCCAAGGACAAGTTCGTCGTCAACGTCATCAACCCTTACCTCGCTGAGGTGAAGAAGCACCCTCAGGTTGTTCGGATGGAGGACGGTGTCCTTCATCAAGAAGATCTGAAGGGACCTATCAAGGAGGGGAGCATCCAGGCCAGGCTGGAAGAAGTGGAGCAAGAAGTCTTTGAGTACAAGAAGATGACCGAGCGTGGTGTCGAAGCTAACTTTGACATCACCAACGAGCTGAAGAACTACTTCCTGAAGGAGATGAAGGAGATGTGGGAAAGAATCGTCGCGTTTGAAGAAAGAATTATAGAGCTCCAAGGGCAAATTAATGATCTACATAACCAGAACTATGAGTATGAACTAAGGTTTCTGCGCATGGGTTTGGGTGCTGAATGCAGGATTCAGGAGACGAGCTTCTCATATGAGACTGGAGAACCCCTTCCATGGAAGCGTTTCGCCAAGGACTACTTGATCAACGCCAACAAGGATGATGAGTGAAATCTCCTGGGGTAATGGCATTCCCTTGGCTTGTTCCAAGCTTGGGGGAGTGCCCGGTATCTTTATCTTTACCTTTTGTCTTTTAGAGTCAAGTAGAGTCGTATCATGTCTAGGGAGGTTGTTATATGAGATAGGTGTGTGCATTGAGGTCTATTGCTCCTTCGGTGAGGAATTGTATCCGTGAGTGTGGAGTCGTTTATGAGGAATATTAATGAGAAGTTTATCGGTTCCTTTTTGCTGCACTCGGTATTCTCTTCACGCAATCGACCTTATATGATGATTCTTATGGGGAGTATTGACCTTATGTCAGGTATGGCTATGAAACTTTATTTAATCTTGGCAAACATAGTTTTGGTCATAACAACAAGCATGATTTTCTTAAATTTTCAACATAGCCAAAACTTTATGTTATTATGCTTGAAGTGTTATGCTGACAAGGAAGACAACTTGATGTGTTATGCTTATTTCAATGTTCATGCTTTATATTGCTTTGCATCTTAGTCATCATCAATTGTCTGTTCTCTCAAAACCTTTGCTAGCCTAACTCTGTACTAAGCGGTATTCTGCTTGTGCATCCATACCCTTAAGCCAATACCTTCCATATGAGTCCACCATACCTACCTACTCGTAGTATTCCGCTACCACCTCCTAAAAGTATATAATTTATGTGTTATCCTCAAATGTTCAAAATCTTTTATTTTGTGCCTCTGTTTTAGCTCATGAGGAAGTAATAGCTAATTCATAGTCTTTTTGAGTTGGACAAGCTTCACCCCGGGATTGCATGTATAATGTGCAAACCCATAATACGAGAAGGAGCTGGCATAGAGTGCGCCCGGCTTAAGAATAATATAACAAACAAACCCTCCTTCACGCTTTGTTCATGAGAAATCAGAAAACTTTGGCAGTGCTAAACAAAGGAGAATAAGAGGATGTTATCGTCCTCGTGCGGGAGCCGTTCCTCGAAACTTGTCCAGCTCAAAAAGCAATTGAGTTATCTATTAGCATTCGTTGACAAATCATGCACCCCTAAAAACTTGTTTTCATTCTGTTTTATTTGAGGATAGCACATGAATTTTCCCTACTACCTAGAGCAGGGCCTATCTTTTAATTTTAAGTTGAGTCAGTTACTTCTACTTCCTTCTATTTCTCAAAGAGAGCAGACGTTTGATGTTGATAAGGATTCATTCATATAAAGCTGCATTAAGATTTGTCATATCATATCCTTGTTGACATTATCATTCGATAAGTAAGTTGTTTGTCATGCCCAGCTAAGGCAAACATCTTCCTTTGTGTTAACACTTTCACTTCTTGCCTATTAACATGTTATTTTCAAAAAGCTTCAATTGATCTCATCAAATATAAGAGCAAAAGTTAAATCTATTGTTGTTCTTTGACCAAAGGACATGTTTGCCATGATATAATGAGTTTCCTTAGCCCTACTTTCGAATATAAGTGTTATCACTCTTTCATAAGGGCCTTATGAGTTGAAGATTGCTGTCGAGGATATTTGAGTTGGTAAAGAAACTATGATGCTTCTTGTCTGTATTCTATTTATCGACACTTCACTCTCTAAACTTGTGGACAGGTTTACCGAGTTCATATTCGCTTGGGGACAAGCGAGGTCTAAGCTTGGGGGTGTTGATACGTCCAAAATGCATCACTATTTTGTATCATAATTTATCCTTATTCATTGATATATTTCACGTCACGGTGATGTTCTTATGTTGTTTTGGTCTATTTTACACAGTTTGCAAACTCTCCGATGCCGGAACAGCAGACGCAGGATTCAGAAGTAAAAAGTGGACGCTGAGTTGCTGAAGAAGAATACCTCCAAATTACCTGAAAATTGACGGGAGATATTTTTCAGATGAATCACAAAGACACGCAAAAGGGGAGCCAGAGGGGGGCCACAGGGTGCCCAGGCGGCCTGCCGGCGCGCCCCCCTGGCCGCGCCGGGGGGGCCCCTGGAGCCCCTGGCCCACCTCCGGATGCCCCCTTTTGCCTATATACTCTCCGTTCTCCGAAAACCCTAAAAAGAAGACTTTTTACAGAGTTCCGCCGCCGCTCCGAGGCGGAAACCTACAGAGAAGAAAAGGGCATCTCCGACGGGCAGATTCCGCCGGGGAGATCACCTCCCGGAAGGGGAGATTGTCGCCATCGTCATCACCATCGTCTCGGGCATCATCGAGATCATCATCAACATCATCCCCAACACCAGCACCATCTCCATCTTCATCCAAATCTCATCTTACAATCGCAACTCGTGTTGTAACTCGTACTACCTATCCTCTCTACTCCATCGGTGTTGATTACTACTTTGTGGTGAATGCTATTGAGTTTTGTTGGAGAAATATTATTATGTCCAGATTGTTTATCACATATTTATCCCCACTGATCATGATCTCTTTTATGTCTCGTGAGTAGTTACCTTAGTTCTTGAGGACATGGGGAAAGTCTTGTTGTTAGTAGTCATATGCTGTTGAAGTAATATGTATTGTTTGATACTTAAGTTGCGTTGTCATTCTACTAGTGGTGTTGTGTGAGTCGAACACCCAACACTTCGCCTTATTAAGGACCTAGGATAATACATTGTGTATAAAGAATGCTTACGGTGGGTTGCCGGAGTGACAGAAACCTGAACCCCAGTTCGCACGCTTTTGCATAGGGGAATAATGGATCCTCGATCGTATTGCTATGGTTAGGCTTTTGCCTTAAATTCTATCTTGTATTTGCGGATGCTTGCAAGGTGTTTAATCATAAGAGTGCATTCATCTTAGTCTAGAGAGTGCACTAGCATAGATCCACCCACTCAACACTTATCAACACATAACATAGTATCGATACGGAATATGGTGAAAGCACATGACTACCTCTCCCGTGTGTCCTCGGGAACGCTTTAGTCTTTATAAGTTCAGTTGCTAGGCCTCTCCTTTGCTAAGAAAGGATTGGGCCACAATGTCAATAAGAAGAATAAGGAGGGGGGCTCTCTCCCCCTCGCTTCCGGTAGCACCGGAGTGCCGCCGGGGCCATCATCGTGTGACGGCGATCTACACCAACACCTCTGTCATCTTCACCAACATCTCCATCACCTTCCCCCATCTATCTACAGCGGTCCACTCTCCCGCAACCCGATGTACCCTCTACTTGAACATGGTGCTTTATGCTTCATATTATTATCCAATGATGTGTTGCCATCCTATGATGTCTGAGTAGATCATCGTTGTCCTATCGGTGATTGGTGAATTGCTATGATTGGTTTAAATTGCTTGTGGTTATGTTGCTGTCCTTTGGTGCCCATCATATGAGCGTGCACGTGGATCACACCATAGGGTTAGTTGTATGTTGATAGGACTATGTATTGGAGGGCAAGAGTGACAGAAACTTTAACCTAGCGTAGAAATTGATGCATACGGGATTGAAGGGGGACCAATATATCTTAATGCTATGGTTGGGTTTTACCTTAATGAATGTTAGTAGTTGCGGATGCTTGCTAATAGTTCCAATCATAAGTGCATAGAATTCCAAGTAAGGGATGACATGCTAGCAGTGGCCTCTCCCACATAAAACTTGCTATCGGTCTAGTAACATAGTCAATTGCTTAGGGGCAATTTCGCAACTCCTACCACCACTTTTCCACACTCGCTGTCATTAACTTTAGTTGTGTCTTTATCTTAACAGCCTCTAGTTTTATTTGCGTGCTCTTTATATTCTTGCAAACCTATCCCACAAAAACTACAAAGTACTTCTAGTTTCATACTTGTTTTAGGTAAAGTAAACGTCAAGCGTGCGTAGAGTTGTATCGGTGGTCGATAGAACTTGAGGGAATATTTGTTATACCTTTAGCTCCTCGTTGGGTTCGACACTCTTACTTATCGAAAGAGGCTACAACTGATCCCCTACACTTGTGGGTTATCAAGACCTTTTTCTGGTGCCGTTGCCAGGGAGCAATAGCGTGGGGTGAATATTCTCGTGTGTGCTTGTTTGCTTTATCACTAAATAGATTTTATTTGTTGATCTAAGTTGTTCTCTATCTTTAGTTATGGATATGGAGCACGAAATACCAAAAAACTTAGGTGTACTTGCTACTCATGGAGATGGGGAACTGTAATGCCCAGGATGGGACTATACCTCCTACGTGTCGAGGCACGACTTAAAGGTATAAGCCCATCCTAGAATGATCTCAAGTTTGGTATCTTTGCACGACTCATGTAAAAGAGGGATTAAAATGCAAAAGGAGATAGTTGGCTTACATTCGCCACTTCACACAATACATTACATAAGCATAACATCATTCAAAAACATCACAACCCGACTACGGGTGAAGATCCAAAAGAAAGATACCAAAACAACATAAAGCCACAGGTCAGGATCGAATCCTAGTAGAAACCACTACTGAACATCGAAACGTCACAAGCAAACGGCCACACTCTCCAACGAGCTCCTGGTGAAGCACTGATCCATCACCTGCTTCAAACTCGGCTGAACCTGCATCTGGTGTGGTGAAGTAACTGTGAGCCACAGAGGACTCAGCAATCCCGTTCCCGGGTAACAAGACTATTTAAGCCTTGGGTGAGGGAGAGGCTGAAGAAAGAACAAGTCTGCAGCAGCAACTAGCATCTAGCTTACGCAAGTGAGAGCGAGAAGAGAAGGCATCGGCGAGAAGTGATCACGAAGTGATCCTAGCTACAAGCTCTCAAACATAACCCCTCCGTGTTCAACTCCCGAATCCCTATTCGGAAATTGACAGTCACAGAACACACGCTGGTAGTGTATTAGTAACATTGTGTCAAGTTTTTCTACAACCGGAATTAACAAGCTCCCATCTGCCACATAACCGCGGGCACGGCTTTCGAAAGTTCAAACCCTGCAGGGGTGTTCCAACTTGGCCCATCACAAGCCCACGATCCGCGAAGTCGCAACTCCATAGTTGGGAAGACCCGAGTATTCTCGGAATCCCGTGCTCAAGTTAAACCGAACTAAGGTAAGGCTAATCCAGCAAATCCTCCCGGCGTGTCGACACCCTGATAGGTAGCCGCGCGTATCTAGTCTCAGGACACGACCGGATGGGCGAAGCTACGGGTTTTTACCAAACCTCGAGTTGCCTCGTGGTGGCCCCGCAGGCTCCCCGTTTCGGACCAACACTCATGTGGAGCACTGGCCCGGGGTTGTTGAATTAAAATAAAAGGGATAGCTAGTCCACATGCAAGTTTTTATTAGGTTGTTATTAGGCAAATAGTACCAAAGGTTGGGACTTGCTGGAAAAGACTTAGCACTTAGCGGTTTATCAAGGGGGTCCCATACACCCCAACCGTGTTAGGAACGCATAATCAAGGAACATAATACCGGCTTATACGGATCCTAACGGCACGAGTGGAACAAATCACCAAGCAAAAGGCTTAGCCTTCCACCCTGCCAGTATATAGATGATTTCATTTAAGCATTTATATATAGTGTGATATAACCCAACCAAACTTCAACATGAAGCAAGCATCTTCAATCTTCACCTGCAACTAGCAATGCTATAAGAGGGGCTGAGCGAAGCGTACCTAGCCAAGCAACGGTTTGCATAGGTAGGGTGGTTAAACATGGCAATGGTTACAAGTAGGAGGCTGACAAGAAGAACATGGGCATCGAGGCAAAACTAAAGAGCGATACTCTAGCAATAGGCAAAGATAGTAATGGTATCCGGGTTCGGTCATCTTGCCTGGGATTCCACAAGGGAGAAGAACGGGCCCAAGAAGAAGACGGAGCAACAGACGAGCGGATCCTCACAACTCCGGAACGAAACCGAAGCTAACAAGAGAAGCAACCGGAAAGAAACAAACAACACGGTAAACACACACATCATAAACATGGCATACGATGCACAAACAAGTATGATGCATGTCCGGTTTAATTTGCAAGGCATGGCAAAGTGCACAAACAAAACTACAAGTTAAGTGGAGATCAATATGCAACGAGTTGCATATTGACAAAACACCACAATAATTATTTAGTTGACTCTAGTTATTAACAAGACAAGATTAAGAGTTTGTTAACATGGCAAGAGGTGAAGCATAAAGAAACTACACTATTAAGACATTTTAAATGAGGCCGGAGAATAACAACAACAAGTCCGGAAAATCCCCATGAGCATGTTTAAATATTATAAGCAAACAACAATTTAACATATATAATGTTGTTAAAAGATGCGGATGACATGAACAAGTTTATGCAATTTTATTAACAGGTTGACTTAAGAGGATAAGAAGCATTTGTCACCGTGGTGGAACGAAAGGGTGCCACGGCATGATCCGAAAATGATGCAACGCATCATATCGGTTCCGGTATCTCGTTGAGAGTCCGGTGCAAAAGATAGAATCGACATGAGCGAGTCAAACGAGATGAAAGAGGTGGGGCGATCCCGTTACCGGGTTCCCACGAGTCGGTGACGAGGCAACCGAGGGACATGACAAAAGGTCGGAACGGGCACGAAGCACACACAAGGGAGACATTTCATACAACCACAACAAGCATTCACGGGTCATTCACGGGGTCGTCTCGTTATACCTTTGAAGCGTGCATTTCGGGGCGGTTCGAGACGTCGAGGGACGTAGTGGAAGGAGTCGTTCACGTCGGAGAGGAAGTAGCCGTTCCGTAGAGGGAAGTAGTCGTTCTCGCAACTCGTAGAGGAAGTAGTGGTTCACGTCATCGTGTCGTGGTACTTGGCGAATTTCTCGTTTCCGGGCGACGGTAGTTGTACTCGGGGCGACGGTAGACGTTCACGTAGGCGTTTCTGTTTCCGAAGAGGTACTTGTCGCGTCGGCGTTCGTAGTGGTACTTGTGGTCTCCGAACTTGTCGACGGTAGTGGTACTCGCCGTAGGGGTACTTGGTCGGGTCGCCGGTAGTCGTACACGGGGCGTTTTGTAGATGTTCACGGATCTTGTTCGTAGATGTACTTGACGGTCCGGTCTCGATTCTTGTGACGTAGAGGTACATGTGGAACCGAGGGCTCCGAGCGTCGTGGTACTTGCACATCCGGTAGTCGAACTTCTTGAAGAGGAACTTGACGGTCCTCGTCGTCCGGGTGCTTGGCAATCCGGGGATACCTGTTGTACCAAACAACACACCGGGCCAAAAACAGAAGAAGCACAACAGCAGCAAACAAGACGGAGGTGCACGGCCTTGCGGACGGGACGGCGGAGGGAGGCCGGCTGCGGGGCGTCTCGGGCCGAAGGGCGCGGACGGAGGGAGCCTCGGTCGCCGGGCGACGGTAGGGCGCAGCCTGCGGCGCTGCTGGAGAGGACCTCGCGGCCCTGGAGGTGATGGGGAGGCGCGAGGGAAGCGACCGGCCTGGGGCTCCTGCTGGTCGCGGACGAGGAGAGGGCGAGGCGGCGCTGCTCCTGGCCGGCCTAGGCGCAGGGCGGCAGCCATGCCTTGGCGAGGCGAGGGACGGCGCTCGGGCTCTCGAAGCCGCGAGGCTGGAGGGAGCGGGCGTCCTGAGGACGGGCCGCACGGGGACGTCGATGCTGGAGGGCGCCTCGGGGTCGCGGCTCCTGGCCGGCCGGAGGGAGATGAACGAGGGAGATGCGCCAGGCACCGAAGGAGAAGAGGAATCGGGGCGATGCAACAGCTAGCCGGCCCGCAGGCGCCATGGCGAGGACGCCAGAGGAGAGGGACGCGGGGCGCGCTCGGCGCGCGACCATAGCTGGCGATGCGGGACCGGAGGGGGATGGCAGGGGCGCTGTGGAGGCGCGCTTGAGGAGGCGAGATCGATCGAGGCCAGAGGGGATCGAGCGAAGGAAGGGGATCGGGGGAGATAGGGAAAGGCTCGAGCGAGGGAAGCGGGTCGAGAGGGAGAGGGCTGGCGGCGGCTCTGCGGGAAGAGAGGGAGAGAGCGGTCTCAGGCTAGGGTTAGGAAGCTGCGGGCCAGGTTGGGCCAAAGTGGGAGGCGAGCCGGGCTGCGGCCTGGGAGGAAACAGGAGGAAGCCCAGAAGGAATTGGGCCAGGGAGGCCTGGGCTGCACTCCTTTTTAAAATTACTTAGTAGAATAAAACAAAGAAGGAGAGAGCCAAAATAAAAAGAAAAGAGGCAAGGAAGAGAATAAAATGATGGACATTTTTGTAAGGCTTTACGGATTAATTCCAACCTCACAAAAATAGTTCCAACAAAAAGGGAAGTGCAAAACTAAAACATTTAGCTTGCAATAAAAGGAGTTTAGATAAAAGGAGGAGCCTCGAAACAACGGAAAGAAATATAGGCAAGGTATAGAAGTCAAACTTGAAGTGAAATAAACATGGGGAATTAATGCAAGTGTGTTACGATGAATTCCAACGAATGGAATATTTATTATAGCTCTCTAAAAATAATGAGAGACTTTTATATGTTATAAAGAGAAGTCACCTTCCCTCGATTTAAATGGACCGAAGGTCCACACAATTTATTAAGGTTGAGATGCAAAAATTAAAATGACATGATGACATGATGCAATGCAAAAAATAGATAACACAAGCAAAAGAAACACACGGGCAACCCGGAACATCCGGAATCTCTGGAATCTTCTGGAATCTTCTGGGACGTCGGTCTCGGGCGTCACAACTCTCCCACACTAACAGAGGATCTCGACCCGAGATCCTAGAGATAGCACCGGGTAAAAACGGAAGAGGAAGAGGTAAAACAAAGTTGCTTCTTTGACAGACGAGTGAAAACCAAAGAACCTTGAGAGGTTGAACAAATTTGAAAGAAAGAATGCAACGGAGATGAACGGAGATGAAACACTCTGTTAGGAAAGAGGAACAAGGAACATTACGAGAACCTTGCAGGTTGAATGACATTAAACAAGAGCTCACGGATCAAAAGAATATGAAACCACAACGGTATAGCCAAGGAATAAGAATGACAAAATTTGGACAGCACTCCGTCTGTAAATGGAAGGAAAAGAACAAGAACTAGCCAAGTTGGAATGATACTTGATGAAAACAACAACACACAGCCTCCGGAACAAATAAAAGAATGGCACAAGGGTAAGAAAGATTCAGACAGCACTCCGGTTGAAAAGAGAGGCAAAACTAGATAAGATGAGAGAACTTGAATGAAGAATACAACACTCCGGTTAAATGACAAGCAAGGGAGAATATGATCTTGATAAAAACGATATGATGGTTAAAGAAAACAACATCACAATGCCTCCGGAATGAAAGAATGGAATATAGATCGTTGGAAAGAAAAGATCGAAGAAGAAGATGACAACTTCTCCCACGAATGAATTAGAAAATCCTCCTTACGGAGAAGTGTTTAACAGAGTTGTTGGAATTCAACAACGAAAGAATAAGCTTGATGTGGGCTTATGGAAAACATCTCAAAATTAAGAGGTGACAACCAGCCACTAACTTAAACAATTGATTGGATAGAGATCAACAAGGATATGAAAAACTTATTCCACCGGAAGGATAAATGAAGAACTTGGGTCATTTATAAGCACCATAATACCACAATCCTTAGGGAAAGCTTTTAGGTGAATTATACCCCAAGATAACTCCAATGAAAAAAATTGAAGGGTTGAGAAGGTCTCCTGAACAATGAAAAAAATGATGGTTTTAAATATCTCATTCCTGATAACTCGTGAATCATGAAACATGAAGGAATTGTCAAGAATGACATAACACCATCTCAAAGATAAGGTAGAAAGAATTGCAATAGGAGGCATGATGAAGAATGCTTGAGCTCCAACAAGAATCTTGATGAAGCCTTCGATGATGAATTAAAAAACATGATGAATTACCATGAAGAACTCCGGTAACAAAAGCATGAAAAGTGAAAGATGAAAAGAATAAGATTCAAGACCTGCGATGAATTAGATAGAGCTTTGAAATGATGATTGGAATAACTTGAAGCTCCGGAAAACAAGATGAACAACTTAGAAGCGAGAATATGATATGATGAACAAGCTCCAGACAAAAGAATTAATTCACCTTGAAGGAATAAGAATAAGAATTATGTCATGCATCTCCTTCACCAATTTAAATTGATGACAAGCAATGGATTTGGCATACTACTTATTCTCGTTGCAAGGAATTAAAGAGAGATCTAGCACAAGCTTGTGTAAAACTTCAACGAACCACCGGTAGGATTGTGAAAAGAACAAATGAATTAAAATGATAACAACGGAAGGGTAAACTTGAATGAACCACCGTAAGAATATGGAGACGAACGAAGAGACATCAATGAAGAATATTTGGAGGACGAAGTTGAAAACTGAGAACGAAGAATCTTCTGAAATGATGGCCTTCGGAGGAACACAAAGGAAAAGAATTCATGAAAATCTTGAGAAAATGGGCCAAGATTTAAGAGAAACACTTCTGCGGTCTCCAAATGCTGAGAATGAAGACGAGAAATGCCATGAAGAATTGTTGAGCACTCTGGAATGAAGAATTAAAAAGGTTGAACCGAAGATGAAAAAAGAATTGAAAGCGATCTTGGAGAAGACATGTGACTGATGGAAATCATTCTTACGTCACACTTTGAAAAGAATTTGAGTATAACTCCAGAAAATAGAAGAGTCGGGTAAGATCCTGAGAAAAGACCTGTGGGTTAGGGCCCACTCAAAGAAATCACCGTTGGAAAAGATTGCTTAAGAGATATTGCACCGGTTGAATTAAATGGCTTGAATAAGATGATAATCCTCAAAAAAAATAGCTTGAACGGATTAAGAATGGAATTATGAATCTTCAGCACTCCGGATATGAATAGCAAGAGAAGAATGATTAATTGGAGCACCGGAATAAGAAAGCATTGTGAAATGAGGAAAAGGATAAGATCAACACCGAAACTTGAATTACATCCACCGGAAGAATTAGAGAACAAAAGAATGATGAACTTGAAGCTCTTGAGCATCTTCACGATAACGCACCGGATAAGAATATTGAAGGAAAAGAATGAAGAAACCTCACATGAATAAAATGGATACTTCATCTGAGAATTTTTTGCTCTGAGAAGAAGAAGGGTGGGAGGGTGGGGAAAACAAAGACAACTTGGGATGAACAAAATGGACACCGGTTGAGAAGAATTTAACATGACCATCTTGATGATCAAGAAGAATTAACACTCCCATAGAAAATATGAGAACACTGCTTAGGAAAGGTATGGAATCAACATTTGACATCGAAGCAACTCGAATACCAGAATCAAAACAAAACAAAGGGTAGATATGCAACAAGATCTTCACAATATCATTCGAACAGAGACTCGAACGAATGAATTCCGCAGGTACATCAACTTGTCGAGAAGCCACTTGGAAGAAGAAAAGATAAATAAAAAGGAACAAGGATCAGATAGAACAAATACAAGATAGAAGTTTCGTTCGACATCTTCGTGCTGTAAGCTCATGGAACGTGTTACAAAAGGGTTTTGCAATCCCCGGATCAGCATAGCCAAGGACCCTTTAAGATGCAACTCCCGATCAGAACAAGTCCATAAAACCACTTCACTCAATGTAGAACCCCAAACTTCATATCGTGCATCCGTTGGAAGAATGCCTAGAACTACTAGATGAACCCACCTATAGATTTCCGAAAGTTTCCAGTTATGCAATCAGGTGTTGGGGATACACGGGAAGCACCGCGCAATCAACTCTAAACCTACATCCAGGTGTATCCATCCTTCAACACATAACCAGTCTTTCTCGGAAACTGTTTACCTCGGACCTTCGAAAAGCATCCACTATAACAAGCTATGGCAATACTCTCGAACTACCTCCCCAGTACTGGGTGATGTCGGGGTTATCTTGCCACTGGCCGTATAGGAGAGATTTTCGATGTCGGCCGTCTTAAGTATTTAGTACTGCCGCGATATGCTTGTTACAATGATACCCCGAAGCTCAACTCCTCGGTAACAGGAGGCATCGAGAACAATATCCTTGTCACAAGAACATCGGAACAATCCCAGAATACTCGCGGGATCCTAAAAAAAAATTGGTGCAAATTTTGAAAGTAGAAGAGAAAAGAGTAATCGTCAGGAGTCCTCACCAGAGAGAAAGGGGATGAGAAGCAAAGAAATCCTACTCTCCGATATAATATAGGACTCAAAATATTTTCAGTGTGTGCCTAGACTCAACCGTCAACGATTCGATCAATCAGTGGGGGCTTCTAGGTCGGAGAAGGCTCTGAATACCAACTTGTAATGCCCAGGATGGGACTATACCTCCTACGTGTCGAGGCACGACTTAAAGGTATAAGCCCATCCTAGAATGATCTCAAGTTTGGTATCTTTGCACGACTCATGTAAAAGAGGGATTAAAATGCAAAAGGAGATAGTTGGCTTACATTCGCCACTTCACACAATACATTACATAAGCATAACATCATTCAAAAACATCACAACCCGACTACGGGTGAAGATCCAAAAGAAAGATACCAAAACAACATAAAGCCACAGGTCAGGATCGAATCCTAGTAGAAACCACTACTGAACATCGAAACGTCACAAGCAAACGGCCACACTCTCCAACGAGCTCCTGGTGAAGCACTCATCCATCACCTGCTTCAAACTCGGCTGAACCTGCATCTGGTGTGGTGAAGTAACTGTGAGCCACAGAGGACTCAGCAATCCCGTTCCCGGGTAACAAGACTATTTAAGCCTTGGGTGAGGGAGAGGCTGAAGAAAGAACAAGTCTGCAGCAGCAACTAGCATCTAGCTTACGCAAGTGAGAGCGAGAAGAGAAGGCATCGACGAGAAGTGATCACGAAGTGATCCTAGCTACAAGCTCTCAAACATAACCCCTCCGTTTTCAACTCCCGAATCCCTATTCGGAAATTGACAGTCACGGAACACACGCTGGTAGTGTATTAGTAACATTGTGTCAAGTTTTTCTACAACCGGAATTAACAAGCTCCCATCTGCCACATAACCGCGGGCACGGCTTTCGAAAGTTCAAACCCTGCAGGGGTGTTCCAACTTGGCCCATCACAAGCCCACGATCCGCGAAGTCGCAACTCCATAGTTGGGAAGACCCGAGTATTCTCGGAATCCCGTGCTCAAGTTAAACCGAACTAAGGTAAGGCTAATCCAGCAAATCCTCCCGGCGTGTCGACACCCTGATAGGTAGCCGCGCGTATCTAGTCTCAGGACACAACCGGATGGGCGAAGCTACGGGTTTTTACCAAACCTCGAGTTGCCTCGTGGTGGCCCCGCAGGCTCCCCGTTTCGGACCAACACTCATGTGGAGCACTGGCCCGGGGTTGTTGAATTAAAATAAAAGGGATAGCTAGTCCACATGCAAGTTTTTATTAGGTTGTTATTAGGCAAATAGTACCAAAGGTTGGGACTTGCTGGAAAAGACTTAGCACTTAGCGGTTTATCAAGGGGGTCCCATACACCCCAACCGTGTTAGGAACGCATAATCAAGGAACATAATACCAGCTTATACGGATCCTAACGGCACGAGTGGAACAAATCACCAAGCAAAAGGCTTAGCCTTCCACCCTGCCAGTATATAGATGATTTCATTTAAGCATTTATATATAGTGTGATATAACCCAACCAAACTTCAACATGAAGCAAGCATCTTCAATCTTCACCCGCAACTAGCAATGCTATAAGAGGGGCTGAGCGAAGCGTACTTAGCCAAGCAACGGTTTGCATAGGTAGGGTGGTTAAACATGGCAATGGTTACAAGTAGGAGGCTGACAAGAAGAACATGGGCATCGAGGCAAAACTAAAGAGCGATACTCTAGCAATAGGCAAAGATAGTAATGGTATCCGGGTTCGGTCATCTTGCCTGGGATTCCACAAGGGAGAAGAACGGGTCCAAGAAGAAGACAGAGCAACAGACGAGCGGATCCTCACAACTCCGGAACGAAACCGAAGCTAACAAGAGAAGCAACCGGAAAGAAACAAACAACACGGTAAACACACACATCATAAACATGGCATACGATGCACAAACAAGTATGATGCATGTCCGGTTTAATTTGCAAGGCATGGCAAAGTGCACAAACAAAACTACAAGTTAAGTGGATATCAATATGCAACGAGTTGCATATTGACAAAACACCACAATAATTATTTAGTTGACTCTAGTTATTAACAAGACAAGATTAAGAGTTTGTTAACATGGCAAGAGGTGAAGCATAAAGAAACGACACTATTAAGACATTTTAAATGAGGCCGGAGAATAACAACAACAAGTCCGGAAAATCCCCATGAGCATGTTTAAATATTATAAGCAAACAACAATTTAACATATATAATGTTGTTAAAAGATGCGGATGACATGAACAAGTTTATGCAATTTTATTAACAGGTTGACTTAAGAGGATAAGAAGCATTTGTCACCGTGGTGGAACGAAAGGGTGCCACGGCATGATCCGAAAATGATGCAACGCATCATATCGGTTCCGGTATCTCGTTGAGAGTCCGGTGCAAAAGATAGAATCGACATGAGCGAGTCAAACGAGATGAAAGAGGTGGGGCGATCCCGTTACCGGGTTCCCACGAGTCGGTGACGAGGCAACCGAGCGACATGACAAAAGGTCGGAACGGGCACGAAGCACACACAAGGGAGACATTTCATACAACCACAACAAGCATTCACGGGTCATTCACGGGGTCGTCTCGTTATACCTTTGAAGCGTGCGTTTCGGGGCGGTTCGAGACGTCGAGGGACGTAGTGGAAGGAGTCGTTCACGTCGGAGAGGAAGTAGCCGTTCCGTAGAGGGAAGTAGTCGTTCTCGCAACTCGTAGAGGAATTAGTGGTTCACGTCATCGTGTCGTGGTACTTGGCGAATTTCTCGTTTCCGGGCGACGGTAGTTGTACTCGGGGCGACGATAGACGTTCACGTAGGCGTTTCCGTTTCCGAAGAGGTACTTGTCGCGTCGGCGTTCGTAGTGGTACTTGTGGTCTCCGAACTTGTCGACGGTAGTGGTACTCGCCGTAGGGGTACTTGGTCGGGTCGCCGGTAGTCGTACACGGGGCGTTTTGTAGATGTTCACGGATCTTGTTCGTAGATGTACTTGACGGTCCGGTCTCGATTCTTGTGACGTAGAGGTACATGTGGAACCGAGGGCTCCGAGCGTCGTGGTACTTGCACATCCGGTAGTCGAACTTCTTGAAGAGGAACTTGACGGTCCTCGTCGTCCGGGTGCTTGGCAATCCGGGGATACCTGCTGTACCAAACAACACACCGGGCCAAAAACAGAAGAAGCACAACAGCAGCAAACAAGACGGAGGTGCAGCAGCTAGCCGGCCCGCAGGCGCCATGGCGAGGACGCCAGAGGAGAGGGACGCGGGGCGCGCTCGGCGCGCGACCATAGCTGGCGATGCGGGACCGGAGGGGGATGGCAGGGGCGCTGTGGAGGCGCGCTTGAGGAGGCGAGATCGATCGAGGCCATAGGGGATCGAGCGAAGGAAGGGGATCGGGGGAGATAGGGAAAGGCTCGAGCGAGGGAAGCGGGTCGAGAGGGAGAGGGCTGGCGGCGGCTCTGCGGGAAGAGAGGGAGAGAGCGGTCTCAGGCTAGGGTTAGGAAGCTGCGGGCCAGGTTGGGCCAAAGTGGGAGGCGAGCCGGGCTGCGGCCTGGGAGGAAACAGGAGGAAGCCCAGAAGGAATTGGGCCAGGGAGGCCTGGGCTGCACTCCTTTTTAAAATTACTTAGTAGAATAAAACAAAGAAGGAGAGAGCCAAAATAAAAAGAAAAGAGGCAAGGAAGAGAATAAAATGATGGACATTTTTGTAAGACTTTACGGATTAATTCCAACCTCACAAAAATAGTTCCAACAAAAAGGGAAGTGCAAAACTAAAACATTTAGCTTGCAATAAAAGGAGTTTAGATAAAAGGAGGAGCCTCGAAACAACGGAAAGAAATATAGGCAAGGTATAGAAGTCAAACTTGAAGTGAAATAAACATGGGGAATTAATGCAAGTGTGTTACGATGAATTCCAACGAATGGAATATTTATTATAGCTCTCTAAAAATAATGAGAGACTTTTATATGTTATAAGGAGAAGTTACCTTCCCTCGATTTAAATGGACCGAAGGTCCACACAATTTATTAAGGTTGAGATGCAAAAATTAAAATGACATGATGACATGATGCAATGCAAAAAATAGATAACACAAGCAAAAGAAACACACGGGCAACCCGGAACATCCAGAATCTCTGGAATCTTCTGGAATCTTCTGGGACGTCGGTCTCGGGCGTCACAGGAACCTCCTAAAACCCTCGATGCTCCTTATGTGAAAGATATTATGTACTACTTTGATAATCCTGAGAAAACCCCATTCAACTATGTAATGGGAGTAACGTTGGATCAACGTGAATACTTTAGGGATTATCGCTTGACACAAAAAGGGAAACTGTTATGGGATCAAATTCATATGTTGCATTGGTATGCTCGGCAACTATGCTTGAGATATGATTATACTTGTTGCCTAGGATGAAGGTTTGATACGTCTCCAACGTATCTATAATTTTTTATTGTTCCATGCTATTATTTATGAAGCCTTGGATGTTTAATGGGCTTTATCATTCACTTTTATATCATTTTTTGGGACTAACCTACTAACCCAAAGGCCCAGTCCAGATTGTTGTTTTTTGCCTATTTCAGGGTTTTGCAGAAAAAGAATATCAAACGGAGTCCAAACGAAATGAAACCTTCGCGAGAGATATTTTTGGAGAAATTCACGCACAGGAAGCTTGAGAACCACGTCAGAGGATCGAGGAGCTTCCCTCGAGGGTGGGGGCGCGCCCCCTGCCTTGAGGCTTCCTCAAGTGGCCCCCGGTGCCCTCCTTCTTCCTATATAAGTCCACGTACCCCAGAAACTCCGAGGATAGAGAGAAAACCCTAATTCCACCGCTGTACCTTCTGTTCCCGTGGAGATCCCATCTTGGAGCCTGTTCCTGAGCTCCACTAGAGGGGGATCCATCACAGAGGCCTTCATCATCATCATCATCGCCCTCACCATGAGTTGTGAGTAGTTTACCACAGACCTTCGGGTCCATAGCTAGTATCTAGATGGCTTCTTCTCTCTCTCTGGATCTCAATACCAAGTTCTCCTCGGTCTTCGAGGAGATCTATTCGATGTAATCTCTTTTTGCGGTGTGTTTGTCGAGATCCGATGAATTATGAGTTTATGATCAATGTTATCTATGAAAGATATTTGGTTCTTCTCTGAACTTTTTATGTGTGCTCATAATATCCTTGCAAGTCTCTTTGAATTATTGGTTTGGTTTGGCCTACTAGATCTATAGTTCTTGCAATGGGAGAAGTGCTTGGCTTTGGGTTCAATCTTGCGGTGTCCTTTCCCAGTGACAGTAGGGGCAGCAAGGCACGTATTGTATTGTTGCCATCGAGGATAAAAGGATGGGGTTTATATCATATTGCTTGAGTTTATCCCTCTACATCATGTCATCTTGCTTAAGGCGTTACTCTGTTCGTATGAACTCAATATACTAGATGCATGCTGGATAGCGGTCGATGTGTGGAGTAATAGTAGTAGATGCAGGCAGGGGTCGGTCTACTTGTCTCGGACGTGATGCCTATATACAATGATCATACCTAGATAGTCTCATAATTATTCGTTTTTCTATCAATTGATCGACAGTAATTTGTTTACCCGCCGTAGAATATCGCTATCATGAGAGAAGCCACTAGAGAAAACTATGGCCCCCGGGTCTATTCTCAACATATCAATCTACATCTACTTTACTTTTACCGCTTTTATTTGCTGTTTTATTAAAACCAAAAATACCAAAAATATCAACTATCATCTCTATCAAATCTCACTCTCGTAAGTGACCGTAAAGGGATTGACAACCCCTTATCGCATTGGCTGCGAAGTCCTTATTTGTTTGTGCAGGTGCGAGGGACTGACGCGTGGTATCCTACTGGATTGATACCTTGGTTCTAAAAAACTAAGGGAAATACTTACGGTACTGTGCTGCATCTCCCTTTCCTCTTCGAGGGAATACAACGCAAGCTCAAGAGGTAGCAAGGCTCCACACCTTCCCTTTTTCATGCAAATTTAATGATAATGAAACCTTAGCTTCTTATGCTAATGGTATATATGATTTTTATGATGTGGAACAAATAGAAGAATTCGTTGCTTTTAAGGGTGGTTATGAAATTGAATCTCTGTTTAGAAAGAATGATGCTTTTGATGATGATGTTTCTAGGCCTGAAAATCTTGCTATATTGAAATATTGCTATTTGAATTATGAATATAACTCCAATATTGATGCGTTTATTGAGGAGGTCTCCGCTGTCCAAGAAGAGACTAATATTTTGCAGGAGTCTATGGAAGAAGAAATCAATGACATTGTGAGCTCATTGGATGAAAAAGATGAGGGGGAGAGTGAAGAACAAAAGGAGGAAGAGCGGATTAGCTACCCGTGCCCACCTTCTAATGAGAGTAACTCTTCGACTCATACATTGTTTAATTTCCCTTCGTGCTTACCGAAGGATGAATGCTATGATGATTGCTATGATCCTGTTGATCCTTTTGAAATATCCCTTTTTGATGATGCTTGCTATGCTTGTGTCCAAGATGCCAATGTGAATTATGCTTATGGAGATGAACTTGCTATAGTTCCTTATGTTAAACTTGAGATTGTTGCTATTGCACCCACGCATGATAGTCCTATTATCTTTTTGAGTTCTCCAAACCACACTATATCGGAGAAGTTTGCACTTATTAAGGATTATATTGATGGGTTGCCTTTTTCCATTACACATGATGATTTTGATGAATATAATATGCATGTGCTTGCTGCTCCTACTTGCAATTATTATGAGAGAGGAACTACATCTCCGCCTCTCTATGTTTCCAACACGATAAAATTGTAAGAAACTGCTTATACTATGCATTGGCCTTTACTTGATGTGCATGAATTGTTCTTTTATGACATGCCGATGCATAGGAAGAGAGTTAGACTTCGTTGTTGCATGATATATATCACTTTGTGCTCACTACTAAATGCCAAAACATTGTTAATTAAAATTGGCTTTGATATACCTTGGGATCCGGGTGGATCCATCACTTGAGCACTATATGCCTAGCTTAATGGCTTTAAAGAAAGCGCTGCTAGGGAGACAACCCGGAAGTTTTAGAGAGTCATTTATTTCTGTTGTGTGCTTTTATAAAGTTTAAAAACAAAAATAAAAATAAAGAGGGGAACCCAAAATTTTCAAAAAAGAAAAGTGAAAGTGATATAGACGAGCATTGTGAAAGTGGGGGACGTCCTTGAACTTTGTTCATGCCCATAGAAACTTTGTGAATCTTAATTACAAAAACTTTTCAACAAAAATAATTATCCCCTTGTACAATTCCATTGTATTATAAAAATAATGTGCCAAGGTTTGCCTTTAGGATGTTTACAATGCTTGTTGGTTTGTGCGGTGCACGACAAAAACTTTGGCTGTAGTGCACGATTGTACATTTTTTGCTGGAATGTCAAATGGTTGTGAAACTTTTTGCACTGTCTTTATATACAAATTGTTTATTTTTCCTAATTTTGGCAGCATTTTTAAAGTATCAGAAGTATGGTGAATGTTCCGATTATTACAGACTGTTCTGTTTTAGACAGATTCTGTTTTTGATGCATAGTTTGCTTGTTTTGATGAAACTATCAATTTATATCAGTGGATTAAGCCATGGAAAAGTTATATTACAGTAGCTACAATGCAAAAACAAAATATGAATTGGTTTGCAACAATACTTAGAGTAGTGATTTGCTTTATTATACTAACGGATCTTACCGAGTTTTCTGTTGAAGTTTTGTGTGGAAGTGTTCGAAGATCGAGGAGGTCTCGATGTGAGGAGAAGAAGGAGAGGCAAGAGCTCAAGCTTGGGGATGCCCAAGGCACCCCAAGTAAATATTCAAGGAGACTCAAGCGTCTAAGCCTGGGGATGCCCCAGAAGGCATCCCCTCTTTCTTCAACAAGTATCGGTATGTTTTCGAATTCGTTTCATTCATGTGATATGTGCAGATCTTGGAGCGTATTTTGCATTTAGTTTTCACCTTTTCTTTTATGCACCATGATGGTATGAGATAGTCCTTGGTTGATTTATAGAAAGCTTTTTGCACTTCACTTATATCTTTTGAGTATGGCTTTATGGAATGCTTCATGTGCTTCACTTATATCATTTGAAGTTTGGATTGCCTGTTTCTCTTCACATAGAAAACCACCATTTGTAGAATGCTCTTTTGATTCACTTATAATTGTTAGAGCGTGGCATAACTTTTGTAGAAAGAATTAAAACTCTCTTGCTTCACTTATATCTATTTAGAGAGTTGACAGGAATTGGTCATTCACATGGTTAGTCATAAAATCCTACATAAACTTGTAGATCACTGAATATGATATGTTTGATTCCTTGCAATAGTTTTGTGATATAAAGATGGTGATATTAGAGTCATGCTAGTGGGTAGTTGTGGATTGTAGAAATACTTGTGTTGAGGTTTATGATTCCCGTAGCATGCACGCATGGTGAACCGTTATGTGACGAAGTTGGAGCATGATTTATTTACTGAGTGTCATCCTTTGTGTGGAGGTCGGGGGTGCACGATGGTTAACACCTACCAACCTCCCCCCTAGGAGCATGCGTGTAGTACTTGGTTTCGATGGCTAATAAATTTTTGCAATAAGTATGTGAGTTCTTTATGACTAATGTTGAGTCCATGGATTATACGTACTCTCACCCTTCCACCATTGCTAGCCTCTCTTGTATCGCGCAACTTTCGTCGGTACCATACTGATGACCCACAAGTATAGGGGATCTATCATAGTCCTTTTGATAAGTAAGAGTGTTGAACCCAACGAGGAGCAGAAGGAAATGATAGGCAGTTTTCAGTAAGGTATTTTCTGCAAGCACTGAAATTATATGTAACATATAGTTTTGTGATAAGATAATTGGTAGCAAGTAACAAACGGTAAAAGTAAATAGGTGAAGCAAGATGGCCCAATCCTTTTTGTAGCAAATGACAAGCCTGGACAAACTCTTATGCAAAGTAAAGCGCTCCCGAGGACATATGGGAATTATCGTCAAGCTAGTTTTTATCATGATCATCTGATTCACGTTCGGTATTTTGATAATTTGGTATGTGGGTGGACCGGTGCTTGGGTGCTGCCCTTACTTGGACAAGCCTCCCACTTATGATTAACCTATAATGCAAGCATCCGCAACTACAAAAGAAGTATTAAGGTAAACCTAACCATAGCCTTACGAAGCAACGCATAAACTAGGGTTTAAGCTTCTGTCACGCTAGCAACCCATCATCTACTTATTACTGCCCAATGCCTTCCTCTAGGCCCAAATAATGGTGAAGTGTCATGTAGTCGACGTTCACATGACACCACTAGAGGAGAGACAACATACATCTCATCAAAATATCGAACTAAGACCAAATTCACATGACTACTAATAGCAAGACTTCTCCCATGTCCTCGGGAACAAAAGCAACTACTCACAAGACATAATATTGTTCATGATCAGAGGGGTATTAATATGCATAATGGATCTGAACATATGATCTTCCACCAAATAAACCAACTAGCATCAACTACAAGGAGTAATCAACACTACTAGCAACCCGCAGGTACCAATCTGAGGTTTGGATACAAAGATTGGATACAAGAGGTGAACTAGGGTTTGAGAGGAGATGGTGCTGGTGAAGATGTTGATGAAGATAGATCTCCCCAAAATGGGAGAGTTGTTGGTGATGACGGCGGTGACGATTTCCCCCTCCCGTAGGAAAGTATCCCCGGCAGAACAGCTCTGCTGTAGCCTTAGATTTGTTTCCGCCTCGAGACGGCGGCGTCTGGTCCCGAAAGCCTCTCCTTGATTTTTTTTCCAGGTCAAAACGCTTCATATAGGAGAAGATGGGCACCTGGGGCCCACCGTCTGGCCCTCGAGACAGGAGGGCGCGCCCCCACCCTCGAGGCTAGCCAGTGGCCCCTCTCGTGGGTTCTTCTGCCAGATATTTTTTATATTTTCCGGAAAAAAATTCTGTGGAGTTTCGGGGCTTTTTTAGTTGTGCAGAATAGGTTTCTAGAGTTTGCTCCTTTTCCAGCCCAGAATTCCAGCTGTCGACATTCCCCCTTCTTCATGTAAACCTTGCAAAATAAGAGGGAAAAGGCATAAGTATTGTGACAAAACATGTATGAATAGCCCATAATGCAATAAATATCAACTTATAAGCATGATGCAAAATGGACGTATCAACTCCCCCAAGCTTGGACCTCGCTTGTCCTCAAGCGAAAGCCGATATCGAAAAATATGTCCACATGTTTAGAGATAGAGGTGTCGATAAAAACATAATACGGACATGAGGGCATCATGATCATTCTCGTAATAACAACTTATATAAATATAGTCATATGATCATTATGCTAAAGTAACAATTCATCCACAATATCAAGTATGCATCATAAACTTCATTGGAAACTAACAAACTTTAATCTCGGTCATTGGAGCAATTGCAATTTATCGTAACATCGGAAAGAGTCAATATAAGAGCTTTTCAACAAGCCTACATACTCAACTAGCATATAGTCTTTCATAATTGCTCACACTCACGCAATACTTATGTTTATGGAGTTTTAATCGGACACAGAGAAAGATAGGGGCTTATGGTGTTGCCGCCCAACCTTTTACCTCAAGGGTAATGTCAACAGTAATAGATCATGAAAACTTACATCCAAGTGGGTATATATGTCAGGATCTTTCCAACACAATGTGCTTGCCAAAGGATAAAATGAAAAAGGAAATGTGGATTTCACCTTGACACTTATAAGACAAGAATAAAAGATAGGCCCTTCGCAGAGGGAAGCAGAGGTTGTCATGTGTTTTTATGGTTGGATGCACAAAGTCTTAGCATAGAAGAACTTCGCTTTATATTGCCACTTGTGATAAGGACCTTTATTATGCAGTCCGTCGCTTTTATTACTTCCATATCACAAGCTCGTATAAAGCTAATTTCTCCCACACTAATAAATCATACATATTTTAGCGAATTTACAACATGACAACTTACTTGGAAGGATCTTTCTCAATCCATAGGTAGGTATGGTGGACTCTCATGGCAAGACTGGGTTTAAGGATATATGGAGGCACAAGTAGTATATCTACTTAGTGCAAGGAATTTTGGCTAGCATGAGGGAGAAAGGCAAGCTCAACATGTTGGAAGATCCTTGACAATATACTTCATTTCAGATATAAGAAGACATAACCCATTATGTTGTCTTTCTTGTCCAACATCAACTCTTTAACATGTCATACTTTAATGAGTGCTCACAATCATAAAAGATGTCCAAGATAATATATTTGTATGTGAAGCCTCTCTTCTTTTATTACCTCCTATTAATTGCAACGATGACCAAAACTATGTTTGTCACCTACCAACAGCTTTTATTTATCATACTCTTGTATGTGAAGTCATTACTTCCCATAAGATCGGTATGATCTCTTTGATTCTCTTTTTGTTTTCTTTCTTTTTATCATGACCCAAGTGAGGAAATCAAGCCCTTGACTCAACACTAATCTTTATTATATAGCTCACGGACTCGATTACAAAGGATAAAGCTCACAAAGCAAAAGCTCACAACTAGATCATGCCGACTTTATTCTAATAGATCAAGATACTACCAAAAGGATCGAACTAAGTAAAACGGTAAAGATAGGAGTGATGGTGATACGATACCGGGGTCACTCCCCCAAGCTTGGCAGTTGCCAAGGGGAGTGCCCATACCCATATGATTATGTCTCCTTCTTCGGGGTTGGTGATGATGGAGTTGTTGCTGATGTAGACTTGTTGTTCTTCCAAGGCATGGGATCACCATCATAGAAGGATGATCGAGTCTCCGGGATACTCAAATCTACAGCCAAACTCATATTCTTGAATCTATACTCATGCTCACAGTTTTGGTTTTGCAGGTCATAGATCTGTGCTTGGAGGTGATCGATCATCTCTTGAAGATTGGAGATGGCTTCTCCGAAGATCCTTGAGTCCATCTTGAGGTTGTTGGCAAGCTCCTAGATCATCATGTGGTTTGCGTCGAGTCCTCGTTCCACCATACCTTGGCACTTAAAAATTTGTTGCTCCATTGCTTCAAGTCTTGTCTCCATGCTTCCGGTCCTTCTCGGCCCCTCAACATCGCAGATGTGCAGCACCCCCTCATGCAACTCCATAGTTTTGGGGTGGTTCAGGACCTCCGCAAGGTAGGGGTTGATGACCTTCTCGAAGAACTTGTCCTTGGGGGTGTTGGAGGACGCCATGATGATCTAGATCTGTCAAAAACAGCAGGTCGAAACAAAAACAGAGAAATTCCGCGTGATATAGAGGTCAAAACTTTCGGGGGTATATATAATGAATTTTTCCCGAACAAAAGGAGTAACCCACAAGAAAATGGAGTCCGGGGGACACACGGGGTGCCCTCGAGGTAGGGGGCGCGCCCTGGGAAGGGGGGGCATGCCCCTACCCTCGAGGAGGCCCCGTGTCTCCTCCGGACTGCGGTTTATTTTTATATTTTTCTAAATATTCCAAAATGGAGAAAAATTGCCTTTAGAACTGTTTTGGAGTCGGTTTACTTACCGTATCACGTACCTCTTCCTTTTCGGAGGCCGAATCATTCTGGAAAGTGTCCCTTATGTATTCCTCCGGGGTTATGGTTTCAATAATATTAGTTTCAACATTTATAGGATTACCTGATATATAATGTTTGATCCTTTGACCATTCATCACCTTCGGATTTGTGCCTTCGAAGTTGTTGATTTTTATGGCACTGGAACGATAGACCTCCTCGATAACACAAGGTCCTTCCCACTTGGAGAGAAGTTTTCCTGCAAAAAATCTTAAACGAGAGTTGTATAGCAAACCATAATCACCTACGTTAAACTCACGCTTTTGTATCCTTTTGTCATGCCATCTTCTAACTTTTTCTTTTAAATAACTTAGCATTCTCGTAGGCCTGGGTTCTCCATTCATCGAGACAGCTAATATCAAATAGCCTCTTTTCACCGGTAAGTTTGAAATCATAATTGAGCTCCTTGATAGCCCAATATGCCTTATGTTCTAGCTCAAGAGGTAAGTGACAAGCTTTTCCATATACCATCTTATATGGAGACATACCCATAGGATTTTTGTATGCAGTTCTATAGGCCCATAATGCATCATCTAGTTTTTTGGACCAATTCTTTCTAGACCTATTAACTGTCTTTTCCAATATTAATTTCAACTCCCTATTACTTAATTCAACTTGACCACTAGTCTGTCGGTGATATGGTGATGCAATTCTATGGTTGACATCATACTTAGCAAGCATCTTACGGAAAGCACCATGAATAAAGTGTGAACCACCATCAGTCATTAGATATCTAGGGACTCCAAACCTCGGAAATATAACCTTTTTAAGCATTTTAATAGAGGTGTTATGATCAGCACTACTAGTTGGAATAACTTCTACCCACTTAGTAATGTAATCAACAACAACTAGGATATGTGTGTACCCATTAGAGGAAGGAAAAGGTCCCATATAGTCAAAGCCCCAAACATCAAATGGTTCAATAACAAGTGAATAATTCATAGGCATTTCTTGACGTCTACTAATATTTCCGATTCTTTGACATTCATCACATGATAAGACAAACTTACGGCCAATAGAAACCGGATTGCAATACCTTATGTGCAGTTCTGTCTCCCGCATGGTGTCCTCCATAGGCTTCGGAGTGGCACTTGCGTAGGATCTGTTCCTGTTCATGCTCAGGCACACAACATCTAATAATACCATCTACTCCTTTTTTATAAAGATGTGGGTCATCCCAAAAGTAATGTCTCAAATCATAGAAGAACTTTTTCTTTTGCTGGTATGTGAAGCTAGGTGGTATAAACTTAGCAACAATGTAATTAGCATAATCAGCATACCAGGGGGTAGTACGAGAAGTACTTATGACAGCTAGTTGTTCATCAGGAAAGCTATCATCAATAGGTTGTGGGTCATCAAGTATATTCTCTAACCTAGACAAGTTATCTGCTACGGGGTTCTCAGCTCCCTTTCTATCAATAATATGCAAGTCAAATTCTTGCAGCAAGAGAACCCATCTAATAAGTCTAGGTTTAGCATCTTTATTTTCCATAAGGTATTTGATAGCAGCATGATCAGTGTGAATAGTTACTTTAGAATCAACGCTATAGGGTCTAAACTTATCACAAGCAAATACAACTGCTAAAAATTATTTCTCAGTGGTAGCATAATTTCTTTGGGCACTATCTAGAGTTTTACTAGCATACTGGATAACATTCAATTTCTTATCAACTCTTTGCCCTAGAACAACTCCTACATCATAATCACTAGCATCGCACATAATCTCAAAGGGTAAATTCCAGTCAGGAGGCTGGACAATAGGTGCAGAGATCAATGCTTTCTTAAGTATTTCAAATGCTTATAGACAGTCATCATCAAAGACAAAAGGAATATCTTTCTGTAAAAGATTAGTCAGAGGCCTGGAGATTTTGGAAAAGTCCTTAATGAACCTCCTATAAAACCCGGCATGACCAAGGAAACTTCGTATACCTTTGATATCCTTAGGGCATGGCATGTTTTCAATAGCATCAACTTTAGCTTTGTCAACTTCAATACATCTTTCAGAAATCTTATGTCCCAAGACAATGCCTTCATTAACCATGAAGTGGCACTTCTCCCAATTCAAGACAAGGTTAGTGTATTCACATCTCTGCAAAACTCGATCAAGGTTTCTTAAGCAATCATCAAAAGAAGTTCCATAAACGGAGAAATCATCCATGAAAACCTCAACAATCTTTTCACAAAAGTCAGAGAATATAGCCATCATACATCTTTGAAAGGTAGCAGGTGCATTGCATAAACCAAAAGGCATACTTCTATAAGCAAAGGTACCGAAAGGACAAGTAAAGGTGGTCTTTTCTTGGTCCCCCTTTGAAACAGGTATTTGAGTGAAACCAGAATAACCATCTAGAAAGAAGAAATGAGTATGTTTGGATAACCTTTCTAGCATTTGATCAATAAATGGTAAGGGGTAATGATATTTCTTAGTAGCTTTATTTAACTTACGGAAATCAATTACCATCCTATAACCTGTAACTATTCTTTGCGGGATTAATTCATCTTGATCATTAGGGACAACGGTCATACCTCCTTTCTTAGGGACACAATGGACAAGACTTACCCACTGACTATCAGCAATGTGATAGATAATACCTGCCTCTAGGAGCTTTAGAATTTCCTTCCTTACCACTTCTTTCATCTTAGGATTTAACCGTCGCTGATGATCAATAACTGGTTTAGCATTTTCTTACAATTTTATCTTGTGTTGACATATAGTGGGACTAATACCCTTAAGATCATCCAGAGTATATCCAATAGCAGCTCGGTGCTTCTTCAGAGTTTTCAATAATCTTTCTTCTTCCTACTCTTAAAGGTTAGCACTAATAATAACATGATATATCTTCTTTTCATCAAGATAAACATACTTAAGATTATCAGGCAAAGGTTTAAGTTCAAATACGGATCACCCTTGGGTGGAGGAGGATCCCCTAAGATTTCAACAGGCAAGTTGTTTTTAAATACGGGTCCCTGTGTAAAGAATATTTCATCTATCTCCCTTCTCTCATTCATATGCATATCATTTTCCAGGTCTAGCAAGTATTGCTCTAAAGGATCATTTGGTGGCACGGCAATAGAAGCGAGACCAATAAGTTCATCCTTACTGGGTGGTGCCTTTTCAAGGGGATGTCTACGGAATTTAGCAAAGTTAAAATCATGAGACATATCCCCTAATCCAATAGTGACAATGTCTTTCACGCAGTCTATCTTGGCATTAACGGTATTCAAGAAGGGTCTACCAAATATAATGGGACATAATGCATCTTGTGGGGAACTAAGAACAAGAAAATCAGCAGGGTATTTAACCTTCCCACACAAGACTTCAATATCTCTAACAATCCCAATTGGTGAAATAGTATCTCTATTAGCAAGCTTAATAGTAACATCAATCCCTTCTAACTCAACAGGTGCAATATCATGCATAATTTCATTGTACAGATCAAGAGGGATAATACTCGCACTAGCACGTACGTCGCATAAACCATGATAGGAATGATCTCCTATCTTGACAGAGATAACAGGCAAGCCTACGACAGGTTTGTGTTTATTCCTAGCATTGGGTTTGGCTATCCTAGCAGACTCTTCTTGGAGATAAATAACATGTCCATCTAAATCTTCTACCAAGAGATCTTTAACCATAGCAACACTAGATTCAACTTTAATTTGCTTAGAGGGTGTAGGTATTCTAGTATTACTCTTCCGAACTACAGTTGAAGCTTGAGCATGATCCTTTATCCTAACAGGGAAAGGTGGTTTCTCAATATAAGCGGTAGGTATAACAGGATCAACATTATAAGTGATAGTCTTTTCTTCAACTTTAACAGGTTCAACTACTTTTACTTCAATAGGGGGATGATACTTAAACCACTTCTCCTTGGGGAGATCAACATGAGTAGCAAAAGATTCACAGAAAGAAGCTACTATCTCAGAGTCAAGTCCATATTTAGTGCTAAACTCACGGAAAACATCGGTATCCATAAAAGCTTTAACACAATCAAACTTGGGGGTCATACCTGACTCCTTACCTTCGTCGAGGTCCCAATCTTCGGAGTTGCGTTTAATTCTTTCCAATAAATCCCATTTGAAGTCAATAGTCTTCATCATATAAGAGCCAGAACAAGAATTATCGAGCATGGAGCGATTATTATGAGAAAGCCGAGCAGAAATTTTTTGGATGATCATTTCTCTTGAGAGCTCATGATTGGGGCATGAATATAACATTGACTTAAGCCTCCCCAAGCTTGAGTGATGCTTTCTCCTTCGCGAGGCCAGAAATTATAAATATAATTACGATCATGATGAACCTGGTGCATAGGGTAGAACTTCTGATGAAATTCCAACTTCAAACGATTATAGTTCCAAGATCCCATATCATCGCATAGCCTAAACCATGTCAATGCATCTCCCTTCAAAGATAAAGGGAAGACCTTCTTCTTGATAACATCCTCGGGCATACCTGCAAGCTTAAACAATCCACAAACTTCATCCACATAGATTAGATGTAAATCGGGGTGAAGTGTTCCGTCTCCTGTATAAGGATTTTCAAGCAGTTTCTCTATCACACCCGAAGGAATCTCAAAGCAAACATTTTCAATAGGTGCAGTAGGTTGAGGAGCAACTCTTTGCTCTTCTGCTCGGGGTAAAGATACCCCGAACAAGCCCCTCAAAGGATTTTGAGCCATAGTAACAAGTGACAATAAATTTCAGCACACTATATAAATTTTTCCTTACCAAATTCCACTTACCAAAGGCGCTTCACTCCCCGGCAATGGCGCCAGAAAAGAGTCTTGATGACCCACAAGTATAGGGGATCTATCATAGTCCTTTCGATAAGTAAGAGCGTCGAACCCAACGAGGAGCAGAAGGAAATGATAGGCAGTTTTCAGTAAGGTATTTTCTGCAAGCATTGAAATTATAGGTAACAGATAGTTTTGTGATAAGATAATTGGTAGCAAGCAACAAACGGTAAAAGTAAATAGGTGCAGCAAGATGGCCCAATCCTTTTTGTAGCAAAGGACAAGCCTGGACAAACTCTTATGCAAAGTAAAGCGCTCCCGAGGACATATGGGAATTATTGTCAAGCTAGTTTTCATCACGATCATCTAATTCACGTTCGGTACTTTGATAATTTGGTATGTGTGAGGACCGGTGCTTGGGTGATGCCCTTACTTGAACAAGCCTCCCACTTATGATTAACCTCTAATGCAAGCATCCACGATTACAAAAGAAGTATTAAGGTAAACCTAACCATAGCATGAAACATAATGGATCCAAATCAGCCCCTTACGAAGCAACGCATAAACTAAGGTTTAAGATTCTGTCACTCTAGCAACCCATCATCTACTTATTACTTCGCAATGCCTTCCTCTAGGCCCAAATAATGGTGAAGTGTCATGTAGTCGACGTTCACATGACACCACTAGAGGAGAGACAACATACATCTCATCAAAATATCGAACGAAGACCAAACTCACATGACTACTAATAGCAAGACTTCTCCCATGTCCTCAGGAACAAAAGTAACTACTCACAAGACATAATACTCTTCATGATCAGAGGGGTATTAATATGCATAACGGATCTGAACATATGATCTTCCACCAAATAAACCAACTAGCATCAACTACAAGGAGTAATCAACACTACTAGCAACCCACAGGTACCAATCTGAGGTTTGGGTACAAAGATTGGATACAAGAGATGAACTAGGGTTTGAGAGGAGATGGTGCTGGTGAAGATGTTGATGAAGATAGCCCTCCCCAAGATGGGAGAGTTGTTGGTGATGACGGCGGTGACGGTTTCCCCCTCCCAGAGGGAAATATCCCCGGCAGAACAGCTCCGCCAGAGCCCTAGATTGGTTTCCGCCTCGGTTCCGCCTCGAGACGGCGGCGTCTGGTCCCGAAAGCCTCTCCTTGATTTTTTTTCCAGGTCAAAACGCTTCATATAGGAGAAGATGGGCACCTGGGGCCCACCGACTGGCCCTCGAGGCAGGGGGGCGCGCCCCCACCCTCGAGGCCAGCCAATGGCCCCTCTCGTGGGTTTCTTCCGCCAGATATTTTTATATTTTCCGAAAAATGTTCTGTGGAGTTTCAGGGCTTTTGGAGTTGTGCATAATAGGTTTCCAGAGTTTGCTCCTTTTCCAGCCCAGAATTCCAGCTACCGGCATTCCCCCTTCTTCATGTAAACCTTGCAAAATAAGAGGGAAAAGGCATAAGTATTGTGACAAAACATGTATGAATAGCCCATAATGCAATAAATATCAACTTATAAGCATGATGCAAAATGGACGTATCACATACACCCACCATATAACTTCCTCAAAACAGCCACCATACCTACCTATTATGGCATTTCCATAGCCATTCTGAGATATATTGCCATGTAACTCCACCGTTCCGTTTATTATGACACGCACCATCATTGTCATATTGCCTTGCATGATCGTAAGATAGCTAGCATGATGTTTCCATGGCTTGTCCGTTTTTTGATGTCATTGCTACGCTAGATCATTGCACATCCCGGTACACTGCCGGAGGCATTCACATAGAGTCATATTTTGTTCTAGCTTCGAGTTGTAATCTTTGAGTTGTAAGTAAATAAAAGTGTGATGATCTTCATTATTAAAGCATTGTCCCATGTGAGGAAAGGCCAAAAAAAGAGATGGCCTAAAAAATTAAAAAAATAGAGAGGGGCTAAAAAAGAGAGAGAGAGAAAGCCCCTCCAAAAAAAACAAAAAAATGAGAGAAAAGAGAGAAGGGACAATGCTACTATCCTTTTCCACACTTGTGCTTCAAAGTAGCACCATGATCTTCATAATAGAGAGTCTCTTGTTTTGTCACTTCCATATACTAGTGGGAATTTCCATTATAGAACTTGGCTTGTATATTCCAACGACGGGCTTCCTAAAATGCCCTAGGTCTTCATGAGCAAGCAAGTTGATGCACACCCACTAGTTTTCTTTTTGAGCTTTCATACACTTATAGCTCTAGTGCATCCGTTACATGGCAATCCCTACTCACTCACATTGATATCGATTGATGGATATCTCCATAGTCCATTGATTTGCCTAGTTGATGTGAGACTTTCTCCCACCTTTTGTCTATCACCACCTTCTATTCCAGCCATAGTGCTATGTCCATGGCTCACGCTCATGTATTGCATGAAAGTTGAAAAAGGTTTGAGAATACTAAAGTATGAAACAATTGCTTGGCTAAAACCGGGGTTGTGCATGATTTAAATACTTTGTGTGGTGAAGATGGAGCATAGCCAGACCATATGATTTTATAGGGATAACTATCTTTGGCCATGTTATTTTGAAGAGACATGATTGCTTTGTTAGTATGCTTGAAGTATTATTATCCTAATGTCAAATGATAGACTATTGCTTTGAATCACTCGTGTCTTAATATTCATGCCATGATTAGATTACATGATCAAGATTATGCTAGGTAGCATTCCACATCAAAAATTATCTTTTTTTATCATTTACCTACTCGAGGACGAGTAGGAATTAAGCTTGGGGATGCTGATACGTCTCCGTCGTATCTATAATTTTGATTGTTCCATGCCAATATTCTACAACTTACATATACTTTTGGCAACTTTTTATACTATTTTTTGGGACTAACATATTGATCCAATGCCCAGTGCCAGTTCCTGTTTGTTGCATGGTTTTTGTTTCGCAGAATATCCATATCAAACGGAGTCCAAACGGAATAAAAACGGAGGGGATTGTTTTTGGAATAGATGTGAATTTTGGGAAGCGGAACCAACATGAAACGATGCCCGAGTGGGCCACGAGGCAGGGGGGCGCGCCCTGGGAAGGGGGGCGTGCCCTGGGCCCTCATGGCCACACCATAAGATAGTTGATGCCCTTCTTTCGCCGCAAGAAACCTAATATCCGGATAAAAACCGTGTCAAAAAATCAGCCCAATCGAAGTTACGGATCTCCGGGAATATAAGAAACGGTGAAGGGGCAGAATCTGGAAACGCAGAAACAAAGAGAGACAGAGAGACAGATCCAATCTCGGAGGGGCTCCTGCCCCTCCGCCGCCATGGAGGGCATGGACGAGAGGGGAAACCCTTCTCCCACCTAGGGAGAATGTCAAGGAAGAAGAAGAAGAAGGAGGGGGTCTCTCTCCCCCTCGCTTTCGGTGGCACCGGAGTGCCGCCGGAGCCATCATCGTGTGAAGGCGATCTACACCAACACCTCTGTCAGCTTCACCAACATCTCCATAACCTTCCCCCATCTATCTACAGTGGTCCACTCTCCCGCAACCCGTTGTACCCTCTACTTGAACATGGTGCTTTATGCTTCATATTATTATCCAATGATGTGTTGCCATCCTATGATGTCTGAGTAGATTATCATTGTCCTATCGGTGATTGGGGAATTGTTATGATTGGTTTAAATTGCTTGTGGTTATGTTGCTATCTTCGGTGCCCGTCATATGAGCGCGCACGTGGATCACACCATAGGGTTAGTTGTATGTTGATAGGACTACGTATTGGAGGGCAAGAGTGACAGAAACTTCAACCTAGCGTAGAAATTGATGCATACGGGATTGAATGGGGACCAATATATCTTAATGCTATGGTTGGGTTTTACCTTAATGAACGTTAGTAGTTGTGGATGCTTGATAATAGTTCCAATCATAAGTGCATCGAATTCCAAGTAAGGGATCACATGGTAGCAGTGGCCTCTCCCACATAAAACTTGCTATCGGTCTAGTAACGTAGTCAATTGCTTAGGGGAAATTTCGCAACTCCTACCACCACTTTTCCACACTCGCTATCATTAACTTTAGTTGTGTCTTTATCTTAACATCCCCTAGTTTTATTTGCATGCTCTTTATATTCTTGCAAACCTATCCCACAAAAACTGTAAAGTACTTCTAGTTTCATACTTGTTCTAGGTTAAGTATACGTCAAGCGTGCGTAGAGTTGTATTGTTGGTCGATAGAACTTGAGGGACTATTTGTTCTACCTTTAGCTCCTCGTTGGGTTCGACACTCTTACTTATCGAAAGAGGCCACAACTGATCCCCTACACTTGTGGGTTATCACACTCCGATTGCTCCTATTACCGATGCTAAATCTTGTGAGATCAATGCTGCTTTGTTGAATCTTGTCATGAAAGATCAATTCTCCGGCCTTCCTAGTGAAGATGCCGCTACCCATCTAAACAACTTTGTTGATTTGTGTGATATGCAAAAGAAAAGGGATACGGATAACGATATTGTTAAATTGAAGTTATTTCCAGTTTCACTTAGAGATCGTGCTAAAACTTGGTTTTCTTATTTGCCTAGAAATAGTATTGATACATGGAATAAGTGCAAAGATGCTTTTATCTCTAAGTATTTCCCTCCTGCTAAGATCATCTCTCTTAGAAACGATATTATGAGTTTTAAGCAACTAGATCATGAGCATGTTGCACAAGCTTGGGAGAGAATGAAATCAATGATACGTAATTTCCCTACACATGGTTTGAATCTATGGATGATTATTCAGAACTTTTATGCTGGCTTGAATTTTGGTTCTAGAAATCTTTTAGATTCGGCCGCAAGAGTCACTTTCATGGAAACTACCTTAGGAGAAGCTACCAAACTCCTAGATAATATTATGGATAATTATTCTCAATGGCACACCGAAAGATCCACTAGTAAAAAAGTGCATGCTATTGAAGAAATTAGTGTTTTGAGTGGAAAGATGGATGAACTTATGAAATTATTTGCTGCTAAGAGTGCTTCTTCTGATCCTAATGATATGCCTTTGTCCACTTTGATTGAAAATAACAATGAATCTTTGGATGTGAATTTTGTTGGTAGGAATAATTTTGGTAACAATGCTTATAGAGGGAACTTGAATCCTAGGCCTTTTCCTAGTAATTCCTCTAATAATTATGGTAATTCCTACAATAACTCTTATGGAAAGATGCCTTCTGAATTTTAAACTAGTGTTAAGGAGTTTATGATATCGCAAAAGATTTTCAATGCTATGCTTGAAGAAAAATTGCTTAAGGTTGATGAATTGGCTAAAAGTGTGGATAGAATTACACTTGATGTTGATTCTTTGAAACTTAGATCTATCCCACCTAAGCATGATATCAATGAGTCTCTCAAAGCCATGAGAATTTCCATTGATGAATGCAAAAAGAGAACCGATAGGATGCGTGCTAAAAGAGAGAAATGTATAAAAGCGTGTTCTTCTAGTTATCATGAAAATAAAAATAAAGATCTGAAAGTTATTGATGTGTCTCCTATTAGATCCTTGTTTTCTAGCATAAATCTTGATGAAGATAGGATTGGAGATGATTCTTCTTTAAGGTGTCCCAATGATTCAGAGTTTTTAGAACTTGATGCTAAAATTGCTAAAAGTGGGAGTGAAGATATTAAAACTTTGCATAGTGATGAACCCACTACTTTGGATTTCAAGGGATTAAATTATGATAATTGCTCTTTGATTGATTGTATTTCCTTGTTGCAATCCGTGCTAAATTCCCCGCGTGCTTATAGTCAAAATAAAGCTTTCACTAAACATATAGTTGATGCTTTGATGCAATCTTATGAAGAAAAACTTGAGTTGGAAGTTTATATACCTATAAAGCTTTATGATGAGTGGGAAAATACTATAAAAATAAAAATAAAAGATCATGAATGCTATGCTTTGTGTGATTTGGGTGCTAGTGTCTCCACTATCCCAAAAACTTTGTGTGATTTGCTAGGGTTCCATGAGCTTGATGATTGTTCTTTAAATTTGCATCTTGCAGATTCCACTATTAAGAAACCTATGGGAAGAATTAAGCATAGCATTCACATAAAGTAGGAGAACCCTGCAGATTACTACAGACTGTTTTGTCTTTGACAGATTCTATTTTTCGTGTGTTGTTTGCTTATTCCGATTCATCTATGAGTAAGGTGCAAATTCTTCCCATAGGTTTCTTAGTGGAATCCGCAAGATGCAAATTTAAAGAACAATCATCAAGCTCATGGAACCCTAGCAAATCACACAAAGTTTTTGGGATAGTGGAGACACTAGCACCCAAATCACACAAAGCATAACATTCATGATCTTTTATTTTTATTTTTATAGTAGGTTCCCACTCATCATAAAGCTTTCTAGGTATAGACACTTCCAACTCAAGTTTTTCTTCATAAGATTGCATCAAAGCCTCAACTATATGTTTAGTGAAAGCTTTATTTTGACTATAAGCACGCGGGGAATTTAGCACGGATTGCAACAAGGAAATACAATCAATCAAAGAGCAATTATCATAATTGAATCCCTTGAAATCCAAATTAGTGGGTTCATCACTATGCAAAGTTTTAATCTCTTCACTCCCACTTTTAGCAGTTTTAGCATCAAGTTCTAATAACTCCGAATCATTGGGACACCTTAAAGCAGAATCATATCCAATCCTATTCTCATCAAGATTAATACTAGAAAACAAGGATCTAATAGGAGACACATCAATAACTTTCAGATCTTCATCTTTATTTTCATGATAACTAGAAGAACACGATTTAATATAATCTTCTCTTTTAGCACGCATTCTAGCGGTTCTTTCCTTGCATTCATCAATGGAAATTCTCATGGCTTTGAGAGACTCATTGATATCATGCTTAGGTGGGATAGATCTAAGTTTCAAAGAATCAACATCAAGGGTAATTCTATCCACACTTCTAGCCAATTCATCAACCTTAAGCAATTTCTCTTCAAGCATAGCATTGAAATTCTTTTACGAGACCATAAACTCTTTAACACTAGTTTCAAATTCAGAAGGCATCTTTCCATAAGAGTTGTTGTAGGAATTACCATAACTATTAGAGGAATTACTAGGAAAAGGCATAGGATTAAAATTACCTCTATAAGCATTGTTACCAAAATTATTCCTACCAACAAAATTCACATCCAAAGATTCATTGTTATTCTCAATCAAAGTGGACAAAGGCATATCATTAGGATCAGAAGAAGCACTCTTAGCAGCAAAAAAAATCATAAGTTCATCCATCTCTCCACTCAAAACACTAATTTCTTCGATAGCATGCACTTTTTTACTAGTAGATCTTTCGGTGTGCCATTGAGAATAATTAACCATAATATTATCTAGGAGTTTGGTAGATTCTCCTAAGGTGGTTTCCATGAAAGTGCCTTCGGTGGCCGAATCTAAAAGATTTCTAGAAGCAAAATCCAAGCCAGCATAAAAATTCCGAATAATCATCCATAGATTCAAACCATGTGTAGGGCAATTACGTATCATCAATTTCATTCTCTCCCAAGCTTGTGCAACATGCTAATGATCTAGTTGCTTAAAATTCATAATATCGTTTCTAAGAGAGATGATCTTAGCACGAGGGAAATACTTAGAGATAAAAGCATCTTTGCACTTATTCCACGAATCAATACTATTTCTAGGCAAAGAAGAAAACCAAGTTTTAGCACAATCTCTAAGTGAACACGGAAATAACTTCAATTTAACTATATCGTTATCTGTATCCCTTTTCTTTTGCATATGACACAAATCAACAAAGTTGTTTAGATGGGTAGATGCATCTTCACTAGGAAGGCCGGAGAATTGATCTTTCATGACAAGATTCAACAAAGCAGCATTGATCTCACAAGATTCAGCATCAGTAATAGGATCAATCGGAGTGCTAATAAAATCATTGTTATTTGTATTGGAGAAGTCAGACAATTTGGTATTGTTCTGAGCCATAGTGACAAGCAAGCAATCCAACACACTCAAGCGAACAAGAAGCAAGCGGACGATAAACACACGACAGAAGAAGGGCAAATAAAACGGCAAGGGCGAAGTGGGGGAGAGGAAAACGAGAGGCAAATAAATGTAATGCGAAGGATAAGGGTTTGTGATAGGTACTTGGTATATGACTTTTGCGTAAGCCTCCGTGGCAACGGCACCAGAAATTCTTCCTGCTACCTCTTGAGCTTGCGTTGTATTCCCTCGAAGAGGAAAGGGAGATGCAGCACAGTAGCGTAAGTATTTCCCTCGGTTTTTTAGAACGAAGGTATCAATCCAGTAGGAGACCACGCGTCAGTCCCTTGCACCTGCACAAACAAATAAGAACTTCGCAGCCAACGCGATAAGGGGTTGTCAATCCCTTTACGGTCACTTACGGGAGTGAGATCTGATAGAGATGATAGTTTATATTTTTGGTATTTTTGGTTTAATAAAACAGCAGATAAAAGGGGTAAAAGTGAAGTAGATGTAGATTGATATGTTGAGAATAGACCCGGGGGCCATAGTTTTCTCTAGTGGCTTCTCTCATGATAGCGATATTCTACGGCGGGTAAACAAATTACTGTCGAGCAATTGATAGAAAAGCGAATAATTATGAGACTATCTAGGCATCATCATTGTATATAGGCATCACGTCCGAGACAAGTAGACCGACTCCTGCCTGCATCTACTACTATTACTCCACACATCGACCGCAATCCAGCATGCATCTAGTGTATTGAGTTCATAAGAACAGAGTAACGCCTTAAGCAAGATGACATAATGTAGAGGGATAAACTCAAGAAATATGATGTAAACCGACTCCTGCCTGCATCTACTACTATTACTCCACACATCGACCGCAATCCAGCATGCATCTAGTGTATTGAGTTCATAAGAACAGAGTAACGCCTTAAGCAAGATGACATAATGTAGAGGGATAAACTCAAGCAATATGATGTAAACCCCATCTTTTTATCCTCGATGGCAACAATACAATACGTGCCTTGCTGCCCCTACTGTCACTGGGAAAGGACACCGCAAGATTGAACCCAAAGCCAAGCACTTCTCCCATTGCAAGAACTATAGATCTAGTAGGCCAAACCAAACCAATAATTGTAAGAGACTTGCAAGGATATTATGAGCACACATAAAAAGTTCAGAGAAGAACCAAATATTTTTCATAGATAACCTTGATCATAAACTCACAATTCATCGGATCTCGACAAACACACCGCAAAAAGAGATTACATCGAATAGATCTCCTCGAAGACCGAGGAGAACTTTGTATTGAGATCCAAAGAGAAAGAAGAAGCCATCTAGGTACTAGCTATGGACCCGAAGGTCTGAGGAAAACTACTCACAACTCATGGTGAGGGCGATGATGATGATGATGAAGGCCTCCGTGATGGATCCCTCTCCGGTGGAGTTCCGAAACAGGCTCCAAGATGGGATCTCCACGGGAGCAGAAGCTACGGCGGTGGAATTAGGGTTTTCTCTCTGCGTATGGAGTTTCTGGGGTACATGGATATATATAGGAAGAAGGAGGGCACCGGGGGCCACATGAGGCAGCCTCGAGGCAGGGGGCGCGCCCTGGGAAGGGGGGCGCGCCCCCACCCTCGAGGGCAGCCCCTCTGTCCCCTGACTTGGTCCTGAAGTTTCCTGTGCGTGATTTCCTCCAAAAATATCTCTCACGAAGGTTTCATTCCTTTTGATATTCTTTTTCTGCAAAACCCTGAAATAGGCAAAAAACAGCAATCTGGACTGGGCCTTTGGGTTAGTAGGTTAGTCCCAAAAATGATATAAAAGTGAATGATAAAGCCCATTAAACATCCAAGACTTCATAAATAATAGCAAGGAATAATAAAAAATTATAGATACGTTGGAGACGTATCAAGTACCTTTGAGTGGTGGTTTGCTTTCTTATACTAACGGAGCTCACGAGATTTTTGTCTAAGTTTTGTGTTGTGAAGTTTTCAAGTTTTGAGTATTGCTTTGATGGACTATGAAACAAAGAGTAGCAAGGGCCTAAGCTTGGGGATGCCCATGGCACCCCAAGTAAAATTCAAGGACAATCAAAAGCCTAAGCTTGGGGATGCCCCGGGAAGGCATCACCTCTTTCGTCTTCATCTATCGGTAACTATACTCGGAGCTATATTTTTACTCACCACATGATATGTGTTTTGCTTGGAGCGTCTTGTATAATTTGAGTGTTTGCTTGTTAGTTTGACACAATTATCCTTGCTGGACACACCTATTTGAGAGAGTTAAATATGGCCTAGGAATTGTTAGAACACTCTATGTGCTTCACTTATATCTTTTGAGTTAAATAGTTTTTGAAGAAATTTAGAGCACGGTGGTGATTATATTTTGAAGAAATTGTTGAACTCTCATGCTTCACTTATATCCTTTTGAGAGTCTATTAAAACAGCATGGTAATGTGTTTAGGCTATAAAACTAGTCTTCACATGATAGACATCCAATATCAATGTAGTAAAAACTTTCACACTAAGTTGGATGCTTGATAAATGTTTTGAGATATGAGGATAGTGATATTAGAGTCATGTTAGTGGAGTTATTATGAAATTGAGAAATGCTTGTGTTAAGGTTAGTGATTCACGTAGCATGCACGTATGGTGAACCGCTATGTGACGAAGTTAGAGCATGAGGTATTTGTAAAGTGTCAACCTTTGTGTGGAGGTCGGGGGCGCGCGATGGTTAACTCCTACCAACCTCCCCCCTAGGAGCATGCGTCGATTGCTTTGTTTTGATGACCCGTAGATTTTTTTGCAATAAGTATATGAGTTTTTATGACTAATGTTGAGTCCATGGATTATACACACTCTCACCCTTCCACCATTGCTAGCCTCTCTTGTACCGCGCAACTTTCACCGGTACCATACACCCACTATATATCCTTCCTCAAAACAGCCACCATATTATTCCTCAAAACAGCCATCATACCTACCTATCATGGCATTTCCATAGCCATTCCGAGATATATTGCCATGCAAATTTCCATCGTTCTGTTCTTGTGACACGCTTCATATTGTCATATTGCCATGGATGATCATGTAGTTGACATCGTATTTGTGGCAAGGCCACCATGCATAATTTTTCATACATGTCACTCTTGTTTCATTACACATCCCGGTACACCGCTGGAGGCATTCATATAGAGTCATACTTTGTTGTAGTATCGAGTTGTAATATCGAGTTGTAATGAAAGTTTGATGATCATCATTATTAGAGCATTGTCCCATGGGAGGAAATGCTAAATCAATAAAGCCCCTCCACAAAAAAGAAGAAGAAGAAAGGCCAAAGAAAAAAAGAATGGCCCAAAAAAGTAAGAAAAGAAAATAAAAGAAAAAAGGGACAATTGCTACTATCCTTTTTCCACACTTGTGCTTCAAAGTAGCACCATGTTCTTCATGATAGAGAGTCTCATGTTTAGTCACTTTCATATACTAGTGGGAATCTCCATTATAGAACTTGGCTTGAATATTCCAACGATGGGCTTCCTCAAATGCCCTAGGTCTTCGTGAGCAAGCAAGTTGGATGCACACCCACTAGTTTCTTTTGTTAAGCTTTCATACATATTTAGCTCTAGTCCGTTGCATGGCAATCCCTACTAACTCACATTGATATCTATTGATGGTCATCTCCATAGCCCGTTGATACGCCTAGTCGATGTGAGACTATCTCCCTCCTTTTTGTCTTCTCCACAACCACCTCTCTATTCCACCCATAGTGCTATGTCCATGGCTCACGCTCATGTATTGCGTGAAAGTTGAAAGGTTTAAAAGAATAGAGTATGAAAACAAGTGCTTGGCTGAAATCGGGGTTGTGCATGATATGAATATTTTGTGTGATTAAGAGGGAGAATAGCCAGATTATATGATTTTGTAGGGATAACTTTCTTTAGCCATAGTATTTTGAGAAGACATGATTGCTTTGTTAGTATGCTTGAAGTATTATTATTTCTTATGTCAATATAAACTTTTGTCTTGAATCTTTCAGATCTGAACATTCATGCCACAATTAAGAGAATTACATTGAAAAACTATGTTGGTTAGCATTCCACAAATTCTGTTTTTATCATTTACCTACTCGAGGACGAGCAAGAAATAAGCTTGGGGATGCTTGATACATCTCCAAGGTATCTATAATTTTTTATTGTTCCATGCTATTATTTATGATGTTTTGGATGTTTAATGGGCTTTGTCATACACTTTTATATTATTTTTAGGGACTAACCTACTAACCAAAGGCCCAGTTCAGATTGCTATTTTTTTGCCTGTTTCAGGGTTTTGTAGAAAAGGAATATCAAACGGAGTCCAAACGGAATAAAACCTTCGGGAGAGATATTTTTGGAGAAAATCACGCACGGCAGACTTGAGAATCACTGAGTAGGGGCCACGAGGTGCCCACGAGGGTGGGGAGCACGCCCCTGCCTCGTGGGTCGCACGTGAGGCCCCTAGGGCCCTCCTTCTTCCTATATATATCTACGTACCCCGCAACCATCAGACGAACAGAGAAAATCCTAGTTCCACCGCCGTAACCTTCTATTCCCGTGAGATCCCATCTTGGGTCCTATTCCGGAGCTCCGCCGGAGGGGGGATCTACCACGGAGTGCTTCTACATCATCATCATCGCATCACCATGAGTTGTGAGTAGTTTACTATAGACATTCGGGTCCATAGCTAGTATCCAGATGGCTTTTTCTTTCTCTTTGGATCTCAATACAAAGTTCTCCTCGGTCTTCGAGGAGATCTATTCGATGTAATCTCTTTTTGCGGTGCGTTTGTTGATATCCGATGAATTGTGGGCTTATGTTCAAGATTATCTATGAGAAATATTTGGTTCTTTTCTGAATTCTTTATGTGTGCTCATAATATCCTTGCAAGTCTCTTCGAATTATTGGTTTGGTTTGGCCTACTAGATCTATAGTTCTTGCAATGGGAGAAGTGCTTGGCTTTGGGTTCAATCTTGTAGTGTCCTTTCCCAGTGACAGTAGGGGCAGCAAGGCACGTATTGTATTGTTGCCATCGAGGATAAAAAGATGGGGTTTATATCATATTGCTTGAGTTTATCCCTCTACATCATGTCATCTTGCTTAAGGCGTTACTCTGTTCTTATGAACTCAATACACTAGATGCATGCTGGATAGCGGTCGATGGGTGGAGTAATAGTAGTAGATGCAGGCAAGAGTCGGTCTACTTGTCTCGGACGTGATGCCTATATACAATGATCATGCCTAGATAGTCTCATAATTATTCGCTTTTCTATCAATTGCTCGAGAATAATTTGTTTACCCGCCGTAGAATATCGCTATCACGAGAGAAGCCACTAGAGAACACTATGGCCCCCGGGTCTATTCTCAACATATCAATTTACATCTACTTTACTTTTTCCGTTTTTACTTTCTGTTCTTATAAACAAAAATACCAAAAATATAAACTATCATCTCTATCAGATCTCACTTTCGTAAGTGATCGTAAAGGGATTGACAACCCCTTATCGTGTTGGCGGCGAAGTTCTTATTTGTTTGTGCAGGTGTGAGGGACTCGTGTGTGGTCTCCTACTGGATTGATACCTTGGTTCTCAAAAACTGAGGGAAATACTTACGCTACTGTGCTGCATCTCCCTTTCCTCTTCGAGGGAATACAACGCAAGCTTATGAAGGGTAAATAGAAATTGGCATATCAGGTTGTGGTTTTGGCGTAGGTAAGAAACGTTCTTGCTAGAAACATATATCAACCACGTAAAAACTTGCAACAACTATTAGAGGACGTCTAACTTGTTCTTGCAGCATGTGTCGTGTGATGTGATATGGCCAAAAGGATGTGATGAATGATATATATATATGTGATGTATGAGATTGATCATGTTCTTGTAATAGGAATCACGACTTGCATCTCGATGAGTATGACAACCGGCAGGAGCCATAGGAGTTGTCTTATTTTATTGTATGACCCGCGTGTCGTTGAAAATGCCATGTAATTACTTTACTTTATTGCTAACCGTTAGCCATAGTAGTAGAAGTAATGTTTGGCGAGACAACTTCATGAAGACACGATGATGGAGATCATGATGATGGAGATCATGGTGTCATGCCGGTGGCGATGATGATCATGGAGCCCCGAAGATGGAGATCAAAAGGAGCAAAATGATATTGGCCATATCATGTCACTTTTTTGATTGCATGTGATGTTTATCATGTTTTACATCTTATTGCTTAGAACGATGGTAGCATAAATAAGATTATCTCTCACTAAAATTTCAAGAATTGTGTTCCCCCTAACTGTTCACCATTGCTAAGGTTCGCTGTTCCGAAGCACCACGTGATGATCGGGTGTGATAGGCTCTAACATTTGCATACAACGGGTGTAAGCCAGATTTACACATGCAATACACTTAGGGTTGACTTGACGAGCCTAGCATGTACATACATGGCCTTGGAACACGGAAGACCGAAAGGTCGAACATGAGTAGTATAAAAGATACGATCAACATGAAGATGTTCACCGTTGATGACTAGTCCGTCTCACGTGATGATCGGACACGGCCTAGTCAATTCGGATCATGTATCACTTGAATGACTAGAGAGATGTCTATCTGAGTGGGAGTTCATTAAATTTGTTTAGATGAACTTAATTGTCATGAACATAGTCTAAAATCTTTACAATATGTCTTGTAGATCCAATGGCCCAGGCTAATGTTGCCCTCAACTTCAACGCGTTCCTAGAGAAAACCAAGCTAAAAGACAATGGTGGCAACTATAGGGATTGGGTCCGTAACTTGAGGATCATCCTCATAGCTGCCAAGAAAGCATATGTCCTTGAAGCACCGCTAGGTGATGCACCCGTTTTCCCAGCAACTCAAGATGTTATGAACGCCTGGCAGTCGCGTAGTGATGATTACTCCTTGGTTCAATGCGACACGCTTTACAGCTTAGAATCGGGGCTCCAAAAGCGTTTTGAGCAGCACGTAGCATATGAGATGTTCCAAGAGCGGAAAATGGTTTTCCAAGCTCATGCCCGAGTCGAGAGATATGAAGTCTCCGACAAGTTCTACAGTTGTAAGATGGAGGAGAATAGTTCTGTCAGCGAGCATATACTCAAAATGTCTGGATTGCACAATCGCTTGTCTCAGCTGGGAATTAATCTCCCAGATGACGCGGTCGTTGACAAAATCCTTCAGTCGCTCCCACCTAGCTACAAGAGCTTTGTGATGAACTTCAATATGCAGGGGATGGAGAAATCCATTCCCGAGGTATATTCAATGCTGAAATCAGCGGAGGTGGAAATAAGAAAGGAACATCAAGTGTTGTTGGTGAATAAAACCACTAAGTTCAAGAAAGGCAAGGGTAAGAAGAAATTCAAGAAGGACGGCAAGGGAGTTGTCGTGCCCGGTAAGCCAGTTGCTGGGAAGAAGCCAAAGAATGGACCCAAGCCTGAGACTGAGTGCTTTTATTGCAAGGGAACGAGTCACTGGAAGCGGAATTGCCCCAAATACTTAGCGGATAAGAAGGCTGGAAACGTCAAAGGTATATGTGATATACATGTTATTGATGTGTACCTTACCAGCGCTCGTAGTAGCTCCTGGGTATTCGATACCAGTGCAGTTGCTCACATTTGTAACTCAAAGCAGGAGCTGCGGAATAAGCGGAGACTGGCGAAGGACGAGGTGACGATGCGCGTCGGGAATGGCTCCAAGGTCGATGTGATCGCCGTCGGCACGCTACCTCTACATTTTCCTTTGTGATTAGTTTTGAACCTCAATAATTGTTATTTAGTGCCAGCTTTGAGCATGAACATTGTATCTGGATCTCGTTTAATGTGAGATGGCTACTCATTTAAATCTGAGAATAATGGTTGTTCTATTTATATGAGATAAAAAAATTATGGTCATGCCCCCCTGGTCAATGGTTTATTCTTATTGAATCTCGAACGTGATGCTACACATATTCATAGTGTGAGTGCCAAAAGATGTAAGGTTGATAATGGTAGTCCCACATACTTGTGGCACTGCCGCCTTGGCCATATTGGTGTCAAACGTATGAAGAAGCTCCATGCAGATGGACTTTTCGAGTCTCTTGATTATGAATCATTTGACACGTGCGAACCATGCCTCATGGGCAAGATGACCAAGACTCCGTTCTCCGGAACAATGGAGCGAGCAACCAACTTGTTGTAAATCATACATACTGATGTGTGCGGTCCAATGAGCGTTGAAGCTCGCGGTGGCTATCGTTATGTTCTCACCCACACTGATGACTTAAGTAGATATGGGTATGTCTACCTAATGAAACACAAGTATGAGACCTTTGAAAAGTTCAAGGAATTTTAGAATGAGGTTGAGAATTAACGTGACAGAAAAATAAAATTCTTACGATCGGATCGTGGAGGAGAATATTTAAGTCACGAATTTGGCACGCACCTAAGGAAATGTGGAATTGTTTCACAATTGACGCCGTCCGGAACACCTCAGCGTAACGGTGTGTCCGAACGTCATAATCGTACTCTGTTAGACATGGTGCGATCTATGATGTCTCTTACCGATTTACCGCTATCTTTTTGGGGTTATGCTTTAGAGACTGCCACATTCACTTTAAATAGGGCACCGTCTAAATCCGTTGAGACGACACCGTATGAACTATGGTTTGGTAAGAAACCTAAATTGTCGTTTCTAAAAGTTTGGGGATGCGATGCTTATGTCAAGAAACTTCAACCTGAAAAGCTCGAACCCAAATCGGAAAAATGCGTCTTCATAGGATACCCTAAGGAAGCTATTGGGTATACCTTTTACCTCAGATCCGAAGGCAAGGTCTTTGTTGCCAAGAATGGATCCTTTTTGGAGAAAGAGTTTCTCTCGAAAGAAGTAAGTGGGAGGAAAGTGGAACTTGATGAGGTGATTGTCACCCCTCTCGAACCGGAAAGTAGCGCAGCGCAGGAAGATGTTTCTGTGGTGCCTGCACCGACTAGAGAGGAAGTTAATGATAATGATCATGAAGCTTTGGATCAAGTTACTGCTGAACTTCGTAGGTCCACGAGGACACGTTCCGCACCAGAGTGGTACGACAACCCTGTCCTGGAAATCATGTTGTTGGACAACGGTGAACCTTCAAACTATGAAGAAGCGATGGCGGGCCCGGATTCCAACAAATGGCTTGAAGCCATGAAATCCGAGATAGGATCCATGTATGATAACAAAGTATGGACTTTGGTCGACTTGCCCGATGATCGGCAAGCCATAGAAAATAAATGGATCTTTAAGAAGAAGACATACACAGATGGAAATGTGACCATCTATAAGGCTCGGCTTGTCGCTAAAGGTTATCGACAAGTTCAAGGGATTGACTACGATGAGACTTTCTCTCCCGTAGCGATGCTGAAGTCCGTCCGAATCATGTTAGAAATTTCCACATTATATGATTATGAGATATGGCAAGTGGATGTCAAAACGACATTCCTTAACGGCTTCCTTAAGGAAGAATTGTATATGATGCAACCGGAAGGTTTTATCGATCCTAAGAATGCTAACAAGGTATGCAAGCTACAACGCTGCATCTATGGGCTGGTGCAAGCATCTCGAAGTTGGAACATTCGCTTTGATGAGGTGATCAAAGCGTTTGGGTTCATACAGACTTGGGGAGAAGCCTGTATTTATAAGAAAGTGAGTGTGAGCTCTGTAGCATTTCTCATATTATATGTGGATGACATATTGTTGATGGGAAATGATGTAGAACTCTTGGAAAGCAAAAAGGCCTATTTGAATAAGTGTTTTTCAATGAAGGACCTTCGAGAAGCTGCTTACATATTAGGCATAAAGATCTATAGAGATAGATCAAGACGCCTCATTGGTCTTTCACAAAGCACATACCTTGACAAGATATTGAAGAAGTTCAATATGGATCAGTCCAAGAAAGGGTTCTTGCCTGTATTGCAAGGTATGAGATTGATCACAGCTCAATGCCCGACTGAAAGGATCGAGATGGACCTAGAGGGGGGGTGAATAGGTATAATTACACATTTTAATTGTTACTTAGCAATTTTAGGCAATAGTGCAGAATAGGAAAGTGAGACTAACAATTGCAAGTAAGATGCTAAGCAAGGTAAGCTAGTAACACAAGTATGTAAATAGCTAGCACAATAAGATACAAGTAATAACTAAGACACAAGTAACGACGAGTAGAAGTTAGGGTTAGGAATAACCGAAACTTCGAGAGACGAGGATGTATGCCGATGTTCACTTCCTTGGAGGGAAGCTACGTCACTGTTTAGAGAGGTGGATGTTACCACAAAGGCACACCAACGCCACGAAGGCTCACCCTATTCTCTCTTTGAGATATCACCACGAAGGCGATTCCCAACCACTAGTGGTAGACCTTTAGGTGGTCTCCAAACCCTCACAAACTTTCCGGGGGTAATCACAGAGTTTGATTCCTCTCCGAAAGACTCCTACCGCCTAGGAGTCTCCAACCTCCAAGAGTAACAAGAATGATGGGGAAAAGCTCAAGACTTGCTCAAATAACAAATTCCTTTGGTGCTAAGAAGGGGAAGGAGTGGATCTATCACTTGATTGGACAACTTCTCACAAATGCTCTCAAATCCCTTGGAGATCTAAGATTTGGTGTGGAGGAGTGAGAGATGGTGAAAATGTGTTCTAGGGTTTGTTCAAAGTGAATGGTCAACCCTCTCCCGTGGGGAAGAAGGGCTATATATAGTGAGATCAAGAATATGGCCGTTGTACTGTAAGTGAGTGGGCAGTCCGGACATCTAGGCAAGGAGACGGACATCCGGCCTGGCAAGATACGAAGAACAGAAACAGAGTTAGACTAGGAAACAGAGGAGCCGGACATCCGGGGGTCAAGCACGGACATCCGTCATATCTGGAAGGCCTGGATATCCGGCAGATGGCTGGACATCCGGGGTGATCACAACAGGTGACAGAACCTCAGTTCTTCGGGCAGTGGAGGCCGGACATTTGGGACGGCCCGGACATCCGGCGTATCAGGAAGGCCCGGACATCCGGGGAGAAACCCGGACATCCGGCGTGCAGCACAGCACATAAGTGACTTCTGGATGGCTATGCCCGGATATCCGGCGTGTGGCCCGGACATCCGGCTTGAAGCCCGGACATCCGGCAGCCAAGAGACAGAACCATGAAAGTTGAGCATGTGTAGTATGGAAAGGAGGTTTGTGGCATGAGCTAGCCTTTAACTGCCCTATCGATCCCCTCTTAATAGTGTGGGATCCTATACTCAAGAAAACAAATATGAAATCACTTTTTATGCTTCATCCTTGAGTAAAATCACTTTGTATGCTCTTGATCCACACACGTAGATGAACCGGGGATTAACACCTGAGATTTACTTAACAGCCATTGTTAGTCCCCTACATGTATATTGTCATCAACATCAAAACATGATGTAAGGGCATGATTGCTCTTTCAATCTCCCCCTTTTCGTTTGTTGATGACAGCCATACATGTAGTATCAAAGATGCAATACATAGCCTCATCATTGACAAATATGAGAGCAAAAAGTACAAAGTATGTAGATGTTTCTAGTTGCTTTTAGCTCCCCCTCATTGTGAGGATGAGATGAATATGTTAGGATACACAATACATAGACTAAAAACATTTCATAGCCACAAGATAATAACATAGTTCCACATGATCAAGATCAAATGCCATGGGTAGCAATATTAACAATAATAATAGTGGCAAACACAACTAGCCAACACATCATAGCATGAACCAACTAAGATACTACTTCTCCCCCTTTGACAACAACAAGTAAAAAGGGGCGAGGAACTAAACGGACTCAGTCACTCCTGGCGGATGCCATCATCATCAACAAGGAACTCAGGGTACTCGTCACGAGACGGGAAACCGAAGGTGGAGGTGGATGGAGCCGCGGGAATAGGATCATCATCACTCACGGGGCTCCCACGGTCACGAAAACGCTGCTTGAGCTAATTCTTGGAGATGATAAGGCGCTTCTGAACATCATGATTCTGTTGATAGTTAATACGTCTCAAACGTATCTACTTTTCCAAACACTTTTGATATTGTTTTGGCCTCATTCTTGCATGATTTGGACTAAACTAACGCGGACTGACGCCGTTTTCAGCAGAGCTGCCTGTATGGTTTATTTGTGTGCAAGAAAACGGATTTTTAGGTATCTTAGAAAAATCCACGAAAAATCACAGAAAATCCACGCACCCGAAGGAACCAGGAGCCAGAAGTGGGGCCAGAGGGGGGCCAGGGGGTGCCCAGGCGCCCTGTGGGCGCGCCCCCCCTGGGCCGCGCCGGGGGGCCGCCTGGGTGGGTCCCACACCCCCTGGTGCCCTACTTTACCTCGTATTTTTACTCCCCGCACAGAAACCCCAGATCAGAAGTTCTTTCGCAGTTTTCCATCGCGGAGCCGCCGCCACCCTCTGTTCTTCCTCGGGAGGGCTAATCTGGAGGCTGAATTGGCCTCCGGAGAGGGGAGATCGTCGCCATCATCATCATCATCACCACTCCATCATCCCTCCATGGCTTCTCCTTTCATGTGTGAGTAATTCCCCTGCTGTAGGCGAAGGGGATGGTAGGGATTGGATGAGTTAGATCATGTAATAGTTTATCAGATCGTTGGGGGCATGTTGCCTATCATCTACTATGGTGTTTATCATCTTTCCTACAACTTGTTATTCTTAATGCTTGACACTTAGGGCCCGAGTGCCATGATTTCAGATCTGAACCATATGTGTTTGCATGAATATATTTGTGTTCGTGATCCTATCTATGAGTTGTTTGCACCTGTTATGGTCCGGAACCGGCGATCCCAAAAGTGACAGCTTGGGACACCAAAGGGGATGGTCCGTAGTTTGAGGATTACATGTATCCATTGAGTTCATTGCTTTGTTCCGGTGCTCTTTGACAGGAGCACCTTAATATCCATAAGTTCCTTTTGGCCCCGTTCGTAGCGGGATGGTAGGACAAAAGAAGTTGTGCAAGTTTGTAACGCCCGGGTAATCAAGCTACAGTAACCCTCTGGTAATGATGCCACGTCACCGCAATTACTATTGCTAATCTCACATTAGTTCAAAACTGTTCAAATTCAAATTTTACAATCAAAGTGAAAAATACAAGTTTTCATATGGCCATGCTAAAATGTGTAAACTGTGGCAAATAATTCATAAGTATTGCTAGTGAAGAAACCAAGTTTTTATAAAATGTTTAAGTGCTCAAAATTAATTAAAACAATGGCTTAATCATTTATGTAAATGCCTTTTATAAATTCTAAAATATCAAACTAATTTATCAGAGTCGCAAACTTTTTGTGGCAGAGGGTTAAACTAAAACATTGATTTAGGTGTTGGTCTCATATTTTATTAATCTAAAATAATGAGAAAATAAATTAGGAAACTTTTAAACAGAACTAGGTAAAAGAAAACCCCCTCCCGTGGGCCAAATGGCCCAGCTGGCCTCATTGGCCAAGCCAGGCCAACCCACCAGCGCCATCCCCCTCCCTCCTCTGTTCACGAGGGGGAACGTGGGCACCTGCAATGGCCGCCACGGCCGAGGGCGTCGCCGTGGCGCTCATCCACCGTTCCCCGACGCCTACAAGTCGTCGCTCGTGGCCTCCCTCCAAACCCTAGACCCTCACATCCCCTCCTCGCTCCGCTTTCGCACTCCAGATCCACCGCATCGCCGCCATGACCGCCGACGCCGACGAGCTCTCCGCCGTCCCCGTCACCGGGACTGCGCCAGGGCCTTCGCCGCCCTCCGCCTCGTAGCCTTCGAGCCAAGCCGAGGAGCACCACTGCGCCGCCCTCGACCGAACTTCCTCGTCGGACGCCGCCTCCCTCGTTGTCGTCTCCGGCCAACCTGAGCCTCGTCGAGTCCGGGCGCCCTCTGCTGCTCCTAAGCGATCACGGGGCCCCCATGTGCCTGCTAGGTGAGCTCCTCTCACAGCCCCTTCTTCTTGCTTCCATTTTCCCTGGCCGTAGGTCGCCACACGAGCTCCCTGGCCGCGCCCGCGTACACTCTGCTGCTGCAGCTGTCGGTGCCCTGCTCCCCGTGTGACCTCGGCCCTCCGCGCGGCCAGCGCTCCGACACCCGCCATTGCCCTCTGATAGCCACACCCGACCAACCCAGCGGAGCCCGCGCCCACGCTCTCTCTGCCTCGCCGCTGCTCGCGCGAGGTTGCGCTCGCTCGCCTCGTCCAGGCCCCGCTCCGCCCTGCTCGCCGCTCACCTCGCCCTGCTCGCACTCATCCCGCGACAGCCGCGCCTGGGTTGCACCGTGACGACCTCGCCTAGCCTCCCGCGCTCCTGCTCCGCGCGCCGGTGCCATCCCCTCCTCCGGCGGCGCCCTCCGCCGGCCACCTCCGCCTCCGCAGGGGCCGCGCGCCCCCGGGGCCTCCCGCCCGCCGCCGCCGGGGCAGCGCCGGGGCCTCGCCTGGCCGCTCCCGCCCCGCACGCTCCCTTTCTTGGTCGCCCGGGCGCGCCTCTGGCTGCGGCCGCCGGCGCCTAGGCCGGCCGTGCGAGCCCAGCTGCGCCCCTTGTGGCCTCGGGTGCTCGCCGCACACGGGCGCCCGCACCCGTTTAGCCGCACCCAGTAAACCCGCCTGGGCCACTGACTGTGGGGCCCATTCACTAAAAAAAAGAAGTTATTAAAATAATTTTGTAAAAATAATTAATTAGTTAGTTAAACGAGTAATTAACTTAGTTAATTAATCCTAAATTGCCTAATGCTTCTATGACAGAAGGGCCCCACTTTTAGTTAAACAAATAGGCTTGTGTTAAAATAAAACTGAGTCAATGACAAGTGGGACCAAAACACTATTTACCTTTTGACCGGTCAAAAGTTGACTGGGGTCAACTCTGTTGACTGGACCACTCCTGGCCCCCACCGGTCATACACTTAGGCTAGTGTAGAGCTAGGTAACAAATGTTTATTCTGTTTTTTTTATATATTTTCGAATTAATATTAATTTCAGAATATTGTCTAAAACTTTAGAGAATCATATCTTTTAAACCGTAACTCGGATGAAAATAATTTATATATGAAAGTTGCTCAGAACGACGAGACGAATCTGAATACGCGGTCTGTTCGTCCGCCACACATCTCTATCATACCGAACATGCGACATTCCCCTCCATTTCATCTGCCCGAAGATGCCTAACACCGGGAATACTTTCCCGGATGTTATTCCTCTTCGTCTGTATCACCGAGCACCGCGTTAGGTCACACGTAGCACCGCGTTTTGCCATGTTATGCTTTGTGATGCTATTGTTTGCTCTGTTATTTATTTGTTTCCCCTTCGTTGCTTATTTTCGGTAGACTCCGATACCGTGATAGACCTCGAGACCATTGATGCTTCGGTGTTCGACTACGGCTACGCTTCCGAAGATTCCTTTCATCTGCAGGGCTTCCAGGCAAGCCCCCCCCCCCCCTTTGATCACCAGATATCGCCTATTCTTCTTTCTACTGCTTGCATTAGAGTAGTGTAGCATGTTACTGTTCGGTTACTCCTATTCTGTTGCATAGCCTGTCCTTGCTGCTACAACTGTTGATACATGTACCTGCCATCCTAATGCTTAGTATAGGATGCTAGTGTTCCATCAGTGGCCCTTCATTCTTGTCCGTCTGCCATGCTATACCATCGGGCCGTGATCACTCGGGTGGTGATCACGGGTATATACTATTTACACACTTTACATACACATGATGATGATTCGGAGATGGGGGCTGAAGGGGCAGGTGGTTCCACCCAGGTAGTGGTGGGCCTGGGTTCCCGACAGCCCCCTGATGGTTACTTTGTGGCGGAGCGACAGGGCAGGTTGCGACCACCTAGGAGACAGGTGGGCCTGGCCCTGGTCGTTGTCCGCGGTTATGTCATAATAACACGTTTATCGAGATCTTGGTATTTGATCTGAGTCTGGCCATTTGGTCTATACGCACTAACCAGCTACGTGGGAACAGTTATGGGTACTCGACGTCGTGGTATCAGCCGAAGCCTTCTTGACGTCAGCGACTTAGCGGCGCGCGCCGGATTGGACTGGAAAGCCTACTCTGGTATTAGGAGAGGCTAGGTCTGCTTACCGGCCGCCCTCGCAATGTGCAGGTGTGCATTGGGCGATGGGCCCAGACCCCCGTGCGCTTAGGGTTTAGACCGGCGTGCTGACCTCTCTGTTGTGCTTAGGTAGGGCTGCGACGTGTTGATCTTCCGAGGCCGGGCATGACCCTGGAAAGTGTGTCCGGCCAAATGGGATCAAGCGTGCTGGGTTATGTGGTGCACCCCTGCAGGGAAGTTAATCTATTCGAATAGCCGTGTCCCTCGGTAAAAGGACGACCCGGAGTTGTACTCTGACCTCATGACAACTAGAAGTGGATACTTAATAAAACACACCCAGACAAGTTCCAGATACAACCCGGTGATCGCTTTCTCACAGGGCGACGAGGGGAGGATCACCGGGTAGGATTATGCTATACGTTGTTACTTGGTGAACTTACCATCTATTTCCCTTCTACTGCTTCAAGACGGAGGCTGCGAGAAGCAAGGATACTTGTTACTTTCCATCTACCCTCATCTTCTGCTACAAGATGGATGTTACGAGAAGCGTAGTCTTCGATTGGATTAGCTATCCCCCTCTTATTCTTCTTTCTGCAGTTCAGTCCACATATATTACCCCTTTACACAGATATCATTGCATATGTAGTGTAGATCCTTGCTTGCGAGTACTTTGGATGAGTACTCACGGTTGCTTTTCTCCCCCTTTTCCCCTCTTGTTCCTTCTTCTCGGATGATGCAACCAGATTGGTGGAGTCCAGGAGCCAGATGATCCCGAGGATGTTTCTACATGGAGTTCGGCTTCGAGGAGTAGTTAGGAGGTCCCACGCAGGAGGCCTTGCCTCTTCGATCGTGCTACATTTGTGCTAGCCTTCTTAAGGCAAACTTGTTTAACTTATGTCTGTACTCAGATATTTTTGCTTCCGCTGACTCTTGTGTATTCGAGCTTATGTATTCGAGCCCTCGAGGCCCCTGGCTTGTAATATAAAGCTTGTATTATTTTAAATTTGTGTCTAGAGTTGTGTTGTGATATCTTCCAGTGAGTCCCTGATCTTGGTCGTACACATTTGCGTGCATGATTATTGTACGGTCAAATTGGGGGCGTCACAAGTTGGTATCAGAGCCGACTGCCTGTAGGAATCCCCCTTTCCAACTCCTTGGCCGAAGTTGAGTCTAGTCTTTGAAAAACAAATTTACTAACTTGTTGTGTGGCTTACGGGCCCACAACACCATTGGGTGGTATTAGGATCTTTTACTCCTCGTCTATACTCTGGGACTCTGATCTCTCTTCTATTCGGAATAAATGGATTTTACTAAATCTAACGTTAGGATCTCGTTATCACTTTCACCCGGAGAGCACCTTATTATCGATGATCGTCTGCTGCACCAGAAGACCCTGAAGATATCCTCCATTGTCTCGAGAATTCTTTGAGTATACTGTCTTGTAGTTTTATTTCACATGAAAACCCTTACGGTTATTTCCTCACATTTATCGAGAATCCGTTATTCTCGATTGTTCATGTGTCTAATAATATCCTTCGGAATACTTTTTGATCTTCCGAAAATCCTTTGCAGCCTGTTACTCTTGAAATTCTTGTCTGCTTGCATTATGGTTAATCCCATATGACTAGTAATCTTCGTTAATATCCCTTGTCTTAGCCATTTTGAGCCTACTGATTCAATCTGTGCGTATGCACGAAGTCATCAGGTTATCCTTTTTAAAATTATCTTTCCGGCTCAGACGTCATTCCGGACATGAGTTGGTTCTCGGCAATTCAAACCTTTATTGATTGTCCAACTACGTGTTTTCAACTTATCCATCCTTGATCAGAGCGACTGCTTCTGATCCTTCGTTTTAGAAACCATAATTTCTTTCTATTTAAGCATCAGACTAATCAGGTGATTCTTGAATCTGATGCCTCTACATTCTTTCTTCCTCTGAGTGAGTACCGATACTCACATCAGCTCCGTTGTGGATCGCCCGATCCATTGTTGGATTGTTTTCCGACAGTGTCCATCATATTCAATCACCTTGTGAGTTCTTCCCCTGATACATAATGCCTTTGGTAAATTGTATCCTCTACTTGGCCAACCATGCTCTGCTTTCGAGCTGGTGTATTTACTTTTGAAACTTGTGGTATATGTTACTAAGATGCCCGATGGGTTGAACCTATGCCTTCCCCTAATTCAGGAGAACCCGAAAGTTTTCACAAGTCATACTCTTCCGGTGTTCTACCAGATAAAATTTCAACCCTACATTTTTATCAAAGCGAGAGGTGAATGAAATGATTTGCATTAAGGAAGTGGGAGTCGACCTTGAACTTTGTGTTCATGCCCATGAAAATGATGTAGACCGTCTCGGAAGCTTCTTGCAAAATGATTATCCAGCTGTGTGATTCTTTTGATATTCTTGAATTGATTCCTTACAGTTATTGTTCCGACCATGCTATCCTTATTCAATATATCTAGAATAAATCCATTCCAGGCCTCGTCAAGTTTTGACAAGGTTACAGTATCTACTGTCATAGGTCAATGACCTAGTTCAACTTCTATCATGTTCTACCTTCGAGTTTTACCCTCAGATATCTCGAGGATATCATGCCTTTGCACTACACCTTTTGAACTTTTGATGGAGTAATACATTTGCTTGTTGTAACCACTCTACGGGTTCTAGGTTGCCGTCAACCGAGGACGCCGTTTAGTAAATCAAATCCGCTCTAAAAATTCAACACCCCTAGTAGATGTTACTGGGAAATTTTTAAACTCAATCTGGTTTTATTCCTAGACTATTGGGTACATCCCTTGTCTAGCTATCTTTGACTGTGCTACTGAAGGAAATATGCCCTAGAGGCACTAATAAAGATGTTATTTGTATTTCCTTATATCATGATAAAAGTCTTTTATTCATGCTAGAATTGTATTAACCGGAAACTTAGTACATGTGTGGATACATAGACAAAACAGTATGTCCCTAGTATGCCTCTACTAGACTAGCTCATTGATCAAAGATGGTTATGTTTCCTAGCCATAGACATGAGTTGTCATTTGATCAATGGGATCACATCATTAGGAGAATGATGTGATGGACAAGACCCATCCGTTAGCATAGCATTATGATCGTTTAGTTTAACTGCTATTGCTTTCTTCATGACTTATACATGTTCCTATGACTATGAGATTATGCAACTCCCGAATACCGTAGGAACACCTTGTGTGCTATCAAACGTCACAACGTAACTGGGTGATCATAAAGATGCTCTACAGGTGTCTCCGAAAGTATTCGTGGTGTTGGCATAGATCAAGATTGGGATTTGTCACTCCGAATGTCGGAGAGGTATCTCTGGGCCCTCTCGGTAACACACATCACAATAAGCCTTGCAAGCAAAAGACTAATGAGTTAGTCACGATATGATGTGTTACGGAACGAGTAAAGAGACTTGCCGGCAACGAGATTGAACTAGGTATAAAGATACCAACGATCGAATCTCGGGCAAGTAACATACCGATGACAAAAGGAACAACGTATGTTGTTATGCGGTTCGACCGATAAAGATCTTCGTAGAATATGTAGGAGCCAATATGGGCATCCAGGTTCCGCTATTGGTTATTGACCGGAGAGATGTCTTGGTCATGTCTACATAGTTCTCGAACCCGTAGGGTCCGCACGCTTAAACGTTCGTTGACGATATAGTATTTAATGAGTTATGTATGTTGGTGACCGAATGTTATTCGGAGTCCAGGATGTGATCACGGACATGACGAGGAACTCCGGAATGGTCCGGAGATAAAGATTAATATATGAGATAATAGTGTTTGACCTCCGGAAGGGTTCCGGAATTCACCGGAAGAGGTTCCGGATGTTTCCCGAAGTGTTTGGGTACAAGAACACGTTATTTGGGCCAAAAGGGAAAGCACACAAGGTTTTTGGAAAGCGCAAAAGGAAGTTTTGCGGAGTTCAGGGGCCAGACGCCAGGGTCCCTGGCGTCTGGGTCCAGACGCCGGGAACCCTGGCGTCTGGCCCTGGAGTCCGAGAAGGACTCTTGCCTTACGGGTGAAACCGACTTTGTGAAGGCTTTTACTCCAAGTTTCGACCCCTAGGCTCAACATATAAATAGAGGGGTAGGGCTAGCACCCAAGACACATCAAGATACACCAAGCCGTGTGCCGGCTACCCCGACCCTCTAGTTTATCCTCCGTCTAGTTTCTGCAGTGCTTGGCGAAGCCCTGCAGAGATTGTTCTTCATCAACAACCGTCACCACGCCGTCATGCTGTCGGAACTCATCTACTACTTCGCCCGTCTTGCTGGATCAAGAAGGCGAGGACGTCATCGAGCTGAACGTGTGCTGAACGCGGAGGTGCCGTACGTTCGGTACTAGATCGGGACGGATCGTGAAGGTGCACGACTACATCAACCGCGTTGATAAACGCTTCCGCTTTCGGTCTACGAGGGTACGTAGACACACTCTCCCCTCTCGTTGCTATGCATCTAGTAGATAGATCTTGCGTGATCGTAGGAAAATTTTGAAAATACTACGTTCCCCAACAGTGGCATCATGAGCCAGGTCTATGCGTAGATGATATGCACGAGTAGAACACAATAAGATTGTGGACGATACTAGTCATACTGCTTACCAGCATGTCATACTTTGCTTCAGCGGTATTGTGAGATGAAGCGGCCCGGACCGACATTACGCGTACGCTTACGCGAGACTGGTTTCACCGTTACGAGCACTCGTTGCTTAAAGGTGACTGGCGGGTGTCTGTCTCTCTCACTTTAGCTGAATCAAGTGTGGCTACGCCCGGTCCTTGTGAAGGTTAAAACAGCACATACTTGACGAAACATCGTTGTGGTTTTGTATGCGTAGGTAAGAACGGTTCTTGCTAAGCCCGTAGCAGCCACGTAAAACTTGCAACAAACAAAGTAGAGGACGTCTAACTTGTTTTTGCAGGGCATGTTGTGATGTGATATGGTCAAGACATGATGAGTTATACGGTTTTGTATGAGATGATCATGTTTTGTAAAGTTATCGGCAACTGGCAGGAGCCATATGGTTGTCGCTTTATTGTATGAAATGCAATCGCCATGTAATTGCTTTAGTTTATCACTAAGCGGTAGCGATAGTCGTAGAAGCAATAGTTGGCGAGACGACAACGATGCTACGATGGAGATCAAGGTGTCAAGCCGGTGACGAAGGTGGTCATGACGGTGCTTTGGAGATGGAGATCAAAAGCACAAGATGATGATGGCCATATCATGTCACATATTTTGATTGCATGTGATGTTTATCTTATTATGCTTCTTATTTTGCTTAGAACGACGGTAGCATTATAAGATGATCCCTTACTAAATTTCAAGGTATAAGTGTTCTCCCTGAGTATGCACCGTTGCGAAAGTTCGTCGTGCCGAGACACCACGTGATGATCGGGTGTGATAAGCTCTACGTTCAAATACAACGGGTGTAAGCCAGTTTTGCACACGCAGAATACCCGGGTTAAACTTGACGAGCCTAGCATATACAGATATGGCCTCGGAACACTGGAGACCGAAAGGTCGAGCGTGAATCATATAGTAGATATGATCAACATAAGATGTTCACCATTGAAAACTACTCCATCTCACGTGATGATCGGACATGGTTTAGTTGATTTGGATCACGTGATCATTTAGATGACCAGAGGGATGTCTATCTAAGTGGGAGTTCTTTAAATTAATATGATTAAATTGAACTTTAATTTATCATGAACTTAGTCCTGATAGTTTTGCATATCTATGTCGTTGTAGATCAATGGCCCGTGCTACCGTTCCTTTGAATTTTAATGCATTCCTAGAGAAAGCTAAGTTGAAAGATGATGGTAGCAATTACACGGACTGGGTCCGTAACCTGAGGATTATCCTCATTGCTGCACAGAAGAATTATGTCCTTGAAGCACCGCTAGGTGACGAACCCCATTCCGCTGATGCAGACGCTGTGAATGTCTGGCAGTCGCGGTCTGATGACTACACGATAGTTCAGTGTGCCATGCTTTACGGCTTAGAACCGGGACTTCAACGACGTTTTGAACGTCATGGAGCATATGAGATGTTCCAGGAGTTGAAGTTAATATTTCAAGCAAATGCCCGAATTGAGAAATATGAGATTTCCAATAAGTTCTATAGCTGCAAAATGGAGGAGAACAGTTCTATCAGTGATCACTTGCTCAGAATGTCTGGGTATTACAATCATATGACTCAACTTGGTTGCCAAGTTGATGAGAATAGTGTTATTGATAGAATTCTTCAATCACTACCACCAAGCTATAATGGCTTCGTGATGAACTATAATATGCAAGGGATACAAAAGACAATTCCCGAGCTCTTCGCGATGCTCACAGCTGCGGAGGTAGAAATCAAAAAGGAGCATCAAAAGTTGATGGTTAACAATACCACTAGTTTCAAGAAAAAGGGCAAGGAAGGGATTTTCAAGGAGAATAGCAAGATTGTTGCTGTTCTCGCAGAAAGCCTCAATTATGGAACCAAGCCTGAAACTAAGTGCTTCTACTACGAGGGGTCTGGACACTGGAAGCGTAACTGCCCCAAGTATTTGGCGGATAAGAAGGATGGCAAGATGAACAAAGGTATATATGATATACATGTTATTGATGTGTACCTTACTAATGCTCGTAGTAGTACCTGGGTATTTGATACCGGTTCGGTTGCTAATATTTGTAACTCGAAACAGGGACTACGGATTAAACGAAGATTAGCTAAGGACGAGGTGACGATGCGCGTGGGAAACGGTTCCAAAGTCGATGTGATCGCCGTCGGCACGCTACCTCTACATCTACCTTCAGGATTAGTTTTAGACCTAAATAATTGTTATTTGGTGCCAGCGTTGAGCATGAACATTATATCTGGATCTTGTTTATTGCGAGACGGTTATTCATTTAAATCAGAGAATAATGGTTGTTCCATTTTTATGAATAATATCTTTTATGGTCATGCACCCTTAAAGAGCGGTCTATTCTTACTAGATCTTGATTGTAGTGATACACATATTCATAATATTGAAACCAAAAGATGCAAGGTTAATAATGATAGTGCAACTTATTTGTGGCACTGCCGTTTGGGTCATATTGGTGTAAAACGCATGAAGAAACTCCATAAAGATGGACTTTTGGAATCACTTGATTATGAATCACTTGGTGCTTGCGAACCATGCCTCATGGGCAAGATGACTAAAACTCCGTTCTCCGGAACTATGGAGCGAGCAACAGATTTGTTGAAAATCATACATACTGATGTATGTGGACCAATGAGCGTTGATGCTCGCGGCGGGTATCGTTATTTTCTGACCTTCACTGATGATTTGAGCAGATATGGGTATATCTACTTAATGAAACACAAGTCTGAAACATTTGAAAAGTTCAAAGAATTTCAGAGTGAAGTAGAGAATCATCGTAACAAGAAAATAAAGTTCCTACGATCTGATCGTGGAGGAGAATATTTGAGTTACGAGTTTGGTCTTCATTTGAAACAATGTGGAATAGTTTCACAACTCACGCCACCTGGAACACCACAGCGTAATGGTGTGTCCGAACGTCGTAACCGTACCTTATTAGATATGGTGCGATCTATGATGTCTCTTACCGATTTACCACTATCGTTTTGGGGTTATGCTTTAGAGACAGCTGCATTCACGTTAAATAGGGCACCATCTAAATCCGTTGATACGACGCCTTATGAACTGTGGTTTGGCAAGAAACCAAAGTTGTCGTTTCTTAAAATTTGGGGCTGCGATGCTTATGTGAAAACACTTCAACCTGATAAGCTCGATCCCAAGTCGGAAAAATGTGTCTTCATAGGATACCCAAAAGAAACTGTTGGGTACACCTTCTATCACAGATCCGAAGGCAAAATATTCGTTGCTAAGAACGGATCCTTTCTAGAAAAAGAGTTTCTCTCGAAAGAAGTGAGTGGGAGGAAAGTAGAACTTGATGAGGTAATTGTACCTTCTCCCATATTGGAAAGTGGTACATCACAGGAAATTGTTCCAGTGATTCCTACACCAATTAGTGAGGAAGTTGATGATAATGATCATGAAATTTCGGATCAAGTTTCTACTGAACGTCGTAGATCAACCAGAGTACGTTCCGCACCAGAGTGGTACGGCAACCCAGTTCTGGAAATCATGTTACTAGACCATGATGAACCTACGAACTATGAGGAAGCGATAATGAGCCCAGATTCCGCAAAATGGCTTGAAGCCATGAAATCTGAGATGGGATCCATGTATGAGAACAAAGTATGGACTTTGGTTGACTTGCCCGATGATCGGCAGGCCATCGAAAATAAATGGATCTTCAAGAGGAAGACCGACGCAGACGGTAATGTTACTGTTTACAAAGCTCGACTTGTTGCGAAAGGTTTTCGACAAGTTCAAGGAGTTGACTACGATGAGACTTTCTCACCTGTAGCGATGCTTAAGTCTGTCCGAATCATGTTAGCAATTGCCGCATTTTATGATTATGAAATCTGGCAAATGGATGTCAAAACTGCATTCCTAAATGGATATCTCAAAGAAGAGTTGTATATGATGCAACCAGAAGGTTTTGTCGATCCAAAAGGTGCTAACAAAGTTTGCAAACTCCAGCGATCCATCTATGGACTGGTGCAAGCATCTCGGAGTTGGAATATACGCTTTGATGAGGTGATCAAAGCATATGGTTTTATACAGACTTTTGGAGAAGCCTGTATTTACAAGAAAGTGAGTGGGAGCTCTGTAGCATTTCTAATATTATATGTAGATGACATATTGTTAATTGGAAATGATATAGAATTTCTGAACAGCATAAAAGGATACTTGAATAAAAGTTTTTCGATGAAAGACCTCGGTGAATCTGCTTACATATTAGGCATCAAAATCTATAGAGATAGATCAAGACGCTTAATTGGACTTTCACAAAGCACATACCTTGATAAGATTTTGAAAAGGTTCAAAATGGATCAGTCAAAGAAAGGGTTCTTGCCTGTTTTACAAGGTATAAAGTTGAGTAAGACTCAATGCCCGACCACTGCAGAAGATAGAGAGAAAATGAAAGTCATTCCCTATGCCTCAGCCATAGGATCTATCATGTATGCAATGCTGTGTACCAGACCTGATGTGTGCCTTGCTATAAGTCTAGCAGGGAGGTACCAAAGTAATCCAGGAGTGGATCACTGGACAGCGGTCAGAAACATCCTAAAGTATCTGAAAAGAACAAAGGATATGTTTCTCGTATATGGAGGTGACAAAGAGCTCGTCGTAAACGGTTACGTCGATTCTAGCTTTGACACTGATCCGGATGACTCTAAGTCACAAACCGGATATGTATTTTTATTGAACGGTGGAGCTGTCAGCTGGTGCAGTTCCAAGCAGAGCGTCGTGGCGGGATCTACGTGTGAAGCGGAATACATAACTGCTTCAGAAGCAGCAAATGAAGGAGTCTGGATGAAGGAGTTCATATCCGATCTAGGTGTAGTACCTAGTGCATCGGGTCCAATGAAAATCTTTTGTGACAACACTAGAGCCATAGCCTTGGCGAAGGAGTCCAGGTTTCACAAGAGAACAAAGCACATCAAAAGACGCTTCAATTCCATCCGCGATCTAGTCAAGGAGGGAGACATAGAGATTTGCAAAATACATACGGATCTAAATGTTGCAGACCCGTTGACTAAGCCTCTTCCACGGGCAAAACATGATCAGCACCAAGACTCCATGGGTGTGAGGATCATCACTTTGTAATCTAGATTATTGACTCTAGTTCAAGTGGGAGACTGAAGGAAATATGCCCTAGAGGCAATAATAAAGATGTTATTTGTATTTCCTTATATCATGATAAAAGTCTTTTATTCATGCTAGAATTGTATTAACCGGAAACTTAGTACATGTGTGGATACATAGACAAAACAGTATGTCCCTAGTATGCCTCTACTAGACTAGCTCATTGATCAAAGATGGTTATGTTTCCTAGCCATAGACATGAGTTGTCATTTGATCAACGGGATCACATCATTAGGAGAATGATGTGATGGACAAGACCCATCCGTTAGCATAGCACTATGATCGTTTAGTTTAACTGCTATTGCTTTCTTCATGACTTATACATGTTCCTATGACTATGAGATTATGCAACTCCCGAATACCGTAGGAACACCTTGTGTGCTATCAAACGTCACAACGTAACTGGGTGATCAAAAAGATGCTCTACAGGTGTCTCCGAAAGTATTCGTGGTGTTGGCATAGATCAAGATTGGGATTTGTCACTCTGAATGTCGGAGAGGTATGTCTGGGCCCTCTCGGTAACACACATCACAATAAGCCTTGAAAGCAAAAGACTAATGAGTTAGTCACGAGATGATGTGTTACGGAACGAGTAAAGAGACTTGCCGGCAACGAGATTGAACTAGGTATAAAGATACCAACGATCGAATCTCGGGCAAGTAACATACCGATGACAAAAGGAACAACGTATGTTGTTATGCGGTTCGACCGATAAAGATCTTCGTAGAATATGTAGGAGCCAATATGGGCATCCAGGTTCCGCTATTGGTTATTGACCGGAGAGATGTCTCGGTCATGTCTACATAGTTCTCGAACCCGTAGGGTCCGCACGCTTAAACGTTCGTTGACGATATAGTATTTAATGAGTTATGTATGTTGGTGACCGAATGTTATTCGGAGTCCAGGATGTGATCACGGACATGACGAGGAACTCCGGAATGGTCCGGAGATAAAGATTAATATATGAGATAATAGTGTTTGACCTCTGGAAGGGTTCCGGCATTCACCGGAAGAGGTTCCGGATGTTTCCCGAAGTGTTTGGGTACAAGAACACGTTATTTGGGCCAAAAGGGAAAGCACACAAGGTTTTTGGAAAGCGCAAAAGGAAGTTTTGCGGAGTCCAGGGGCCAGACGCCAGGGTCCCTGGCGTCTGGGTCCAGACGCCGGGAACCCTGGCGTCTGGCCCTGGAGTCCGAGAAGGACTCTTGCCTTACGGGTGAAACCGACTTTGTGAAGGCTTTTACTCCAAGTTTCGACCCCTAGGCTCAACATATAAATAGAGGGGTAGGGCTAGCACCCAAGACACATCAAGATACACCAAGCCGTGTGCCGGCTACCCCGACCCTCTAGTTTATCCTCCGTCTAGTTTCTGTAGTGCTTGGCGAAGCCCTGCAGAGATTGTTCTTCATCAACAACCGTCACCACGCCGTCGTGCTGCCGGAACTCATCTACTACTTCGCCCGTCTTGCTGGATCAAGAAGGCGAGGACGTCATCGAGCTGAACGTGTGCTGAACGCGGAGGTGCCGTACGTTCGGTACTAGATCGGGACGGATCGTGAAGGTGCACGACTACATCAACCGCGTTGATAAACGCTTCCGCTTTCGGTCTACGAGGGTACGTAGACACACTCTCCCCTCTCGTTGCTATGCATCTAGTAGATAGATCTTGCGTGATCGTAGGAAAATTTTGAAAATACTACGTTCCCCAACAGCTACCTCGTCCTTCTTTGGTGCACGAATTCTTCTGAGATTGAGCACAACTTACGTCGAGCTTTTAGCGTCTGGTTGCTTGTTCAGTAAAGCAACTTTGATTCCGAGCTTGCATCTTATATATTGATCCTATAACTTGCCACTTCGTCATTCCCTTGCTTGTTGTCGTTGTTGTTTGACTGCATCCTCTTAAAACCTCCCGACAAATGTGTCGGATCACCTTCAACACTTTGACTTCTTCTGAGATGTCAACTGTGTTCGTGATGAGAAATCCCCTCCTTACCCTCGATGATTTTTATTATCATCGACAACACCCTTGACTCCCTTTCATCGCATACTTGTCCACATTATAATTACAACTTGCTCCCCAGATAGTGTTGTGTTCTGCATTGAAGTATTACTGTCTTTATGTCGAAAATGTTGTGGGGATTGCTCCACCTCTTAGAAATTCTCGGTATGATGATACTTCTCACCATCACCATTCTTCCTTGGTGCCCGTGTTGTTTTTAACCGGGATACCAATAGGCTAACGATGCTACTTGAGTTCTGTACTTCTAGCAACCCTATTGCTTTGAAGTTAACAATCGACAGTTCGTTCTTAGACTGTTGGTTATTGAATCATCACTCTAACATTGATCTTGCTGCCTAAGGTCATATTTCGGGCACACCTTTCAACTAATGATTAATGGTGTATGTTTTCCTCGAGCATACAACATTATATCATTTGAATTGACAAGTGTCATCCTCTTGTTCACATTAATGTGGAAATCCCTCCGTTTGGAACTCCCGATGAATGGTCGCTGAGCCCATCAGCCACCGCTTCATCCTCTCCTTGGTTTAATGATGAACTATTGTTTCGGAACCCGCTCCCATATTTCATTTTTCGAGAATCTTGCAATGTCATTTCGTCGGTTTGTGTTGCACCTTTTCTTTTTGAACATCCTGAGTCTGAGGTATCTTGACACCAATCAGATCTGAATCTCGGTTAGATATGATGGTTGGGACAACTTTCCAGTAGTTATAATGTTGGTCCTTTGATGACCTGGTAATATGATGTCATGCCTAGCACCCCTGGCTGGAGGACCCATCATTATAATTTCTTTTGCAAGGATACCCATTCTTCCTGGAGGAAATTGTAAGACTTATTCTATAAGTTGTTCCTGATGAATCCTTTGTGTATCCAAGTCCGACCTTTGCTTCAAGACCATGCCAATGCTATCTCGAAGCATGTCTGTGGTACTTCGATTTTCAACAAGAGCATTTGAAGCCCAATGCTAAATGTTTCTTGGTCAGTTATCCAAACACCGTTGTATGGGTAACATCTTGATTAATCCTTGCCTCTTTATCTGAATGGATGGATACTTGCTCTCCAACCCTGTATGCCATGTTCCACTTGACCATGGGAATGATATACTCCTATTAATTGTGTATAATCACAATTTTCCTTTCCATTTGTTTGTTTAACCTTTCTTTGATCTACATATAATCTAAGCAGTAATAATTCTCTGCTTAAGTAAACACCTCGTTGTACAACTCTATCAGTAAGACCTCGTTACTATTGTTGTAACATTCCATTAACTGCCGGTGAACGAGAACCTTGCTTATTGGTCCGCCTCGTTACAATGGGCAAGAAAATGGTTCTCTTCGTTCCCCGTCCTTGGTACCGACATTGTTGCCAACTTAGCTGACTGACTATCCTCTGACATGCCTTGCTTTCTGTGCAAGATGTCACCACCCTTCCTACTTTCAATCCACATGGTGGGCCCATAACCCACAGGTCCACTGGATTGAAACCTGACTCTTCTTTACAACCCGGATTCTAAAAGTATCCTTTGCACCTGGCTTCGTATGTGATTCACGAGCTAAATACTATACCATTATTCATCCTGGAATCAAACACCGTGTTATTCTCGTTGTTCAAGCCCCCATTCCAGCTTCTGTCTAGGCATCGAATGATTGCCTACCCGACTAAAAGTTTGGTACCATCGCTTATTGTTCTCAATGCATTCACTGTAATACTACTCGTATGGTACTTTGTGTACCACTTTCTGAATTCGCCGTCGGATGCACATACTTCGTGGAGATACGTTCCTCCAAGGTTTTCCCCCTGTTCATTTTCGTAGGACGATGGAGATCCCGAAGAAAGGATGATGACTTGATCACGATGACTTGAAGCAGAGAAATAAGGATATCAACGAAAGGGATCAACCTCTTCAAAAGGGCAGTCAAGACCGAGAAGACTCGTTAGAATTTCGCAACCAGAACTTTTCCCCCTTACTCCACCGCTTAAATCTCGGGACGAGATTTCTTGTAGTGGAGGAGATTTGTAACGCCCGGGTAATCAAGCTACAGTAACCCTCTGGTAATGATGCCACGTCACCACAATTACTATTGCTAATCTCACATTAGTTCAAAACTGTTCAAATTCAAATTTTACAATCAAAGTCAAAAATACAAGTTTTCATATGGCCATGCTAAAATGTGTAAACTGTGGCAAATAATTCATAAGTATTTCTAGTGAAGAAACCAAGTTTTTATAAAATGTTTAAGTGCTCAAAATTAATTAAAACAATGGCTTAATCATTTATGTAAATGCCTTTTATAAATTCTAAAATATCAAACTAATTTATCAGAGTCGCAAACTTTTTGTGGCAGAGGGTTAAACTAAAACATTGATTTAGGTGTTGGTCTCATATTTTATTAATCTAAAATAATGAGAAAATAAATTAGGAAACTTTTAAACATAACTAGGTAAAAGAAAACCCCCTCCCGTGGGCCAAATGGCCCAGCTGGCCTCATTGGCCAAGCCAGGCCAACCCACCAGCGCCATCCCCCTCCCTCCTCTGTTCACGAGGGGGAACGTGGGCACCTGCGATGGCCGCCACGGCCGAGGGCGTCGCCGTGGCGCTCATCCACCATTCCCCGACGCCTACAAGTCATCGCTCGTGGCCTCCCTCCAAACCCTAGACCCTCACATCCCCTCCTCGCTCCGCTTTCGCACTCCAGATCCACCGCATCGCCGCCATGACCGCCGACGCCGACGAGCTCTCCGCCGTCCCCGTCACCGGGACTGCGCCAGGGCCTTCGCCGCCCTCCGCCTCGTCGCCTTCGAGCCAAGCTGAGGAGCACCACTGCGCCGCCCTCGACCGTACTTCCTCGTCGGACGCCGCCTCCCTCGTTGTCGTCTCCGGCCAACCTGAGCCTCATCGAGTCCGGGCGCCCTCTGCTGCTCCTAAGCGATCACGGGGCCCCCTTGTGCCTGCTAGGTGAGCTCCTCTCACAGCCCCTTCTTCTTGCTTCCATTTTCCCTGGCCGTAGGTCGCCACACGAGCTCCCTGGCCGCGCCCGCGTACACTCTGCTGCTGCAGCTGTCGGTGCCCTGCTCCCCGTGCGTGCTCGGCCCTCCGCGCGGCCAGCGCTCCGACACCCGCCATTGCCCTCTGATAGCCACGCCCGACCAACCCAGCGGAGCCCGCGCCCACGCTCTCTCTGCCTCGCCGCTGCTCGCGCGAGGTTGCGCTCGCTCGCCTCGTCCAGGCCCCGCTCCGCCCTGCTCGCCGTTCACCTCGCCCTACTCGCACTCATCCCGCGACAGCCGCGCCTGGGTTGCGCCGCGACGACCTCGCCTGGCCTCCCGCGCTCCTGCTCCACGCGCCGGTGCCATTCCCTCCTCCGGCGGCGCCCTCCGCCGGCCACCTTCGCCTCCGCAGGGGCCGCGCGCCCCCGGGGCCTCCCGCCCGCCGCCGCCGGGGCAGCGCCGGGGCCTCGCCTGGCCGCTCCCGCCCCGCACGCTCCCTTTCTAGGTCGCCCGGGCGTGCCTCTGGCTGCGGCCGCCGGCGCCTAGGCCGGCCGTGCGAGCCCAGCTGCGCCCCTTGTGGCCTCGGGCGCTCGCCGCACACGGGCGCCCGCACCCGTTTAGCCGCACCCAGTAAACCCGCCTGGGCCACTGACTGTGGGGCCCAGCCACTAAAAAAAAGAAGTTATTAAAATAATTTTGTAAAAATAATTAATTAGTTAGTTAAACGAGTAATTAACTTAGTTAATTAATCCTAAATTGCCTAATGCTTCTATGACAGAAGGGCCCCACTTTTAGTTAAACAAATAGGCTTGTGTTAAAATAAAACTGAGTCAATGACAAGTGGGACCAAAACACTATTCACCTTTTGACCGGTCAAAAGTTGACTGGGGTCAACTCTGTTGACTCGACCACTCCTGGCCCCCACCGGTCATACACTTAGGCTAGTGTAGAGCTAGGTAACAAATGTTTATTCTGTTTTTTTATATATATTTTCGAATTAATATTAATTTCAGAATATTGTCTAAAACTTTAGAAAATCATATCTTTTAAACCGTAACTCGGATGAAAATAATTTATATATGAAAGTTGCTCAGAACGACGAGAAGAATCTGAATACGCGGTCCGTTCGTCCGCCACACATCTCTATCATACCGAACATGCGACATTCCCCTCCGTTTCATCTGCCCGAAAATGCCTAACACCGGGAATACTTTCCCGGATGTTATTCCTCTTCGTCTGTATCACCGAGCACCGCGTTAGGTCACACGTAGCACCGCGTTTTGCCATGTTATGCTTTGTGATGCTATTGTTTGCTCTGTTATTTATTTGTTTCCCCTTCGTTGCTTATTTTCGGTAGACTCCGATATCGTGATAGACCTCGAGACCATTGATGCTTCGGTGTTCGACTACGGCTACGCTTCCGAAGATTCCTTTCGTCTGCAGGGCTTCCAGGCAAGCCCCCCTTTGATCACCAGATATCGCATATTCTTCTTTATACTGCTTGCATTAGAGTAGTGTAGCATGTTACTGTTCGGTTACTCCTATTCTGTTGCATAGCCTGTCCTTGCTGCTACAACTGTTGATACATGTACCTGCCATCCTAATGCTTAGTATAGGATGCTAGTGTTCCATCAGTGGCCCTTCATTCTTGTCCGTCTGCCATGCTATACCATCGGGCCGTGATCACTCGGGTGGTGATCACGGGTATATACTATTTACACACTTTACATACACATGATGATGATTCGGAGATGGGGGCTGAAGGGGCAGGTGGTTCCACCCAGGTAGTGGTGGGCCTGGGTTCCCGACAGCCCCCTGATGGTTACTTTGTGGCGGAGCAACAGGGCAGGTTGCGACCACCTAGGAGACAGGTGGGCCTGGCCCTGGTCGTTGTCCGCGGTTATGTCATAATAACATGTTTATCGAGATCTTGGTATTTGATCTGAGTCTGGCCATTTGGTCTATACGCACTAACCAGCTTCGTGGGAACAGTTATGGGCACTCGACGTCGTGGTATCAGCCGAAGCCTTCTTGACGTCAGCGACTTAGCGGCGCGCGCCGGATTGGACTGGAAAGCCTACTCTGGTATTAGGAGAGGCTAGGTCTGCTTACCGGCCGCCCTCGCAACGTGCAGGTGTGCATTGGGCGATGGGCCCAGACCCCCGTGCGCTTAGGGTTTATACCGGCGTGCTGACCTCTCTGTTGTGCTTAGGTAGGGCTGCGACGTGTTGATCTTCCGAGGCCGGGCATGACCCTGGAAAGTGTGTCCGGCCAAATGGGATCAAGCGTGCTGGGTTATGTGGTGCACCCGTGCAGGGAAGTTAATCTATTCGAATAGCCGTGTCCCTCGGTAAAAGGACGACCCGGAGTTGTACTCTGACCTCATGACAACTAGAACTGGATACTTAATAGAACACACCCAGACAAGTTCCAGATACAACCCGGTGATCGCTTTCTCACAGGGAGACGAGGGGAGGATCACCGGGTAGGATTATGCTATACGTTGTTACTTGGTGAACTTACCATCTATTTCCCTTCTACTGCTTCAAGACGGAGGCTGCGAGAAGCAAGGATACTTGTTACTTTCCAGCTACCCTCATCTTCTGCTACAAGATGGATGTTACGAGAAGCGTAGTCTTCGATTGGATTAGCTATCCCCCTCTTATTCTGCTTTCTGCAGTTCAGTCCACATATATTACCCCTTTACACAGATATCATTGCATATGTAGTGTAGATCCTTGCTTGCGAGTACTTTGGATGAGTACTCACGATTGCTTTTCTCCCCCTTTTCCCCTCTTGTTCCTTCTTCTCGGATGATGCAACCAGATTGGTGGAGTCCAGGAGCCAGATGATCCCGAGGATGTTTCTACATGGAGTTCGGCTTCGAGGAGTAGTTAGGAGGTCCCAGGCAGGAGGCCTTGCCTCTTCGATCGTGCTACATTTGTGCTAGCCTTCTTAAGGCAAACTTGTTTAACTTATGTCTGTACTCAGATATTTTTGCTTCCGCTGACTCTTGTGTATTCGAGCTTATGTATTCGAGCCCTCGAGGCCCCTGGCTTGTAATATAAAGCTTGTATTATTTTAAATTTGTGTCTAGAGTTGTGTTGTGATATCTTCCAGCGAGTCCCTGATCTTGGTCGTACACATTTGCGTGCATGATTAGTGTACGGTCAAATTGGGGGCGTCACAAAGTTCTTATTGCAAGCACGTACAACTACCTACGGGATACATGCCTAATGTTTGATATTTGCCTAGATGATCATTACTTTTCCGTGTGCCGTGCCCCAAGTTAGAACCTATCTCATCCATGCAGCGCCCAACCATCCATCTCCCTAGCCTACAGTGTTTTAAACCCTGCTTGTCACTAGTTGCTACTTTTGCCATTTACTACTGCTATTTACTTTTGCTATTTACTTTTACTATTACTATCATCACTATCATATCACTGTTACCACTTATCTTTTGTTGCAAGTAAGTATATTTCAGGTGCGGTTGAATTGACAACTCAACTGTCAAAGCTTATAAATACTCTTTGGCTCCCCGTGTGTCGAATCAATAAATTGGGTTATTCTTACCCGCGAAGACTATCTCGATCCGTTACGGTTGAGGGTTATCAAGTACCGTTTTCTGGCGTCGTTGCCGGGGAGCATAGCAATATTTACAAGTCTACTTGAGGTATCCTACCTGCTGCACTTTATCTACTATGGGTAAGAAAGGAGACCCCAAGGTTCCGATCTTACTATCCACTACAAGAAGAGGTACTGCTCTGAGCACTAGTGCTACACTTGATTCACCTTCCGTTATGAGTAAGTTTGCCTCACCACCACCACATGATGCTCCTACTGAATCTGTTACTATGTCTGATACTCTTGATGATGCTTCTACTACTTTTGATGATATTAGTTCGCTTGGTTATGCTCTTGAGAAACAAATTCCTGCTGCTGCTAAAAAGTCTGGAATTGAACTTCCTATTACTCGCTACCCTATTGGTGAAACTTATGATTATCCTGATTTGAGTAAACTCAAGGAGAGTCTCCTTGATGATGATTACTATATACTAGATGAAGATTTATGCAGGGAACTGACAGAGTTTTCCGGCTCTGACCCTGAAGCTATTAAGAAGTTATTTGAAAAACACTCTTTGAAGAACAAAACTGTTCCTAATCCCGAATTTGCTACATCTCCTATATGCATTGATGATCCTGATTATAATTTCTCTGTTGATCTTTCACTTATACCTATGGTTGAAGCTGACCCCTTTTATGGCAGAGAAAATGATGATGCTATTGCACACCTGACTAAACTTGGTGAGTTGGGTAGCCTGTTTACCACAGATGAGAAGATACGATACTTTTATGTGACCAAGCTTCCTCCTTTCTCCTTGAAGGAGGGTGCTAAAGCATGGTATGATTCACTCCCATGCGGTTCCATTAACAGTCCTCAGGACCTAGCTCACTCTTTTGTTGATAAGTACTTTCCTGCTCACATGCAACATGCTGCTTTACAAAGAATTTATAACTTTAAATAGTTGCAGGATGAGTCCCTCCCTAAAGCTTGGGGGAGGTACTGCGGTCTGATTCGGGCTAGACCTGGACATGAAATCCCTAAGAATGAATTAATCGATATATTCTATGCTGGTCTAACTGATGAATCCAGGTCGTATTTGGACAGTTGTGCTGGTTGTGTTTTCAGGAAAAGAACTCCGGACGATGCGGAAGATTTAATGGGCAGGATTGCCAAAAACCATGAAGATTGGTCCGTCCCTGAACCACCTCCACCAACAAAGAAGAGGGGCATGTTTGTTCTGAGCCCCGAGGATATGCGAGAAGCAAAGAAGTCTATTAAAGAGAAAGGTATTAAAGCTGAAGACGTGAAGAATCTACCCCCTATTGAGAAGATGTGTGAGCCTACCACTCACCCTCCTATGGTAGAGGTACACTCTCTTTTAGATTTCAATGCAAGTGACATCCCTCATGGTAAGCCTCCTGATCAATGTTTAGATGAGTTTGATAATTTTATTATGAAACAGAATCATTTTAATGAGAGGATAGAAAGTTAATTGCATGATAATTCCCTTGCTATCAAAAGACTGCTTGATATTTTAGATAGAACATTTAATGATGTTCAATGTCTTGTGAAGCATTTTCAAATGGTTCAAACTCAGCTTGATCAAATTTCTAATGTGCAAAGAGATTTGCTTGCTAACAATGCCAAACAAGATAATTTGCAGGCTTTCGGGATTAAGACCCGAGGAGGAACTAGTACTCAAGATCCTCTTTATCCAGAGGGGCATCCGAAGAGAATCGAGCAAGATTCTCAAATGCAGGAAGAAGAAATTGTTGTCTCTCCAAAGAAGAAGAAGAAAGATAAGGAGACTGACAATTCTAATGATCCTATTGCAGATGAAGAACCAGCTATTGATCCCAACAGTGTATCTATCTCCGATGCTGAGACTGAAGACGGTGCTGAACCTGAAGGTAATAATAATGAGAAGAATGATCCGCCTGAAGTTCGAGAAGAAGAAGCACCTGACAAACGTAAGAGGTACACTAAAGAAGACTTCATCGCAAGAAAACATGGGAAGGAAAGAGAACCATGGGTACAGAAACCCATGCCCTTTCCAGGTAAGTCCATCAAATCTAAAGAAGAGGAGCATTATATTAAGTTTTGTGAGTGGATTAAACCTCTTTTTCTTCAAATCCCTTTGACTGATGCTATTAAGTTACTTCCTTATTCAAAATATATGAAAGATATTGTCACTAACAAAAGAAAAGTTCCTAATGATGCAATATCTACTATGCTTGCAAACTACTCTTTCAGTGGCAAGATTCCTGAGAAGCTCGGTGATCCAGGTATACCCACCATTCCTTGCTCCATACAGAATAATTATGTCAAAACTGCTTTATGTGATCTTGGAGCAGGAGTGAGTGTTATGCCTCTCTCTCTTTACGAGAGGCTTTGTTTAGAAAAACTAATTCCTACAGATATCTCCCTTCAGATGGCTGACAATTCAACCGCTATTCCGATAGGTATTTGTGAGGATGTTCCCGTAGAAGTTGCTAATTGTTTAATTCTTACTGATTTTGTTGTGCTTGACATGCCCAAGGATGGGAGCATGTCCATTATTCTTGGTAGACCTTTTCTTAACACCGCAGGTGCTATTATTGATTGCAATAAAGGGAAGGTTACCTTCCATGTGAATGATAAAGAACACACGGTATATTTTCCGAAGAAGATCGACAGGAGGCATGGCCTCAACTCTATAGAGAATATCGAGACCGTGAAAATTGGAGAATGGGACTGTCCACTACATGTGCCTCACAAATACAAAACTATCATGGTAGGGACAATGTCCCTCAAAGTAAAGGTTTAGTAACTACTTCGTAAGAGGTGAGACTTTTTGCTCTATATATCGCTTGTTTGTTGGTAAGACTTGATCAACCTTACTAGTGAACATGTTTTATATGGATAAAAAGTTGAGCTTGTTATATTTCCATTTGTTTTTAGTTTTGTCCTACTTGCTGTACCAAGTATTTATGTTTTTGAAGCTTCACAATACTACTAACTGCTTCAAATTTTCAGAGAGTTTCGCAGCTTTTTGAACTTCGAAAAATTTTCAACAGTGAAGTTTTCAGAAAAATTCCAGAAAAATTATAATAAAAATTTCCATGTCGGGAGAGACCCAGAGGGGCCTGGGGCCAGCCAGGGGGACCCACCAGTGGCCCAGGCGGCCAGCTGGCGTGGCCCAGCCCCTGGCCGCGCCCATAGGGCGCCTGGGGCCCACGGGACCCCCCTCCAGGTATGTCTTCTTCCCCCCTCTCTCTCTTTCTCCAAAAACACGGGTTCTGCTCTTGTTCTTGTGTTCTTGCTGTTCTTGGAGGCGATTCTTCGATCTCACTCTACAGCCCATCATTTGAGCTGAAATTTTGAGCAAATACTCCCTGGTATGTGACTCCTCCACTCCTCCAATTAGATTTTTGATTGGTGGCCTCATTTGTGAGTATTTAGTAGTTCTTGGTGCTGTAGAGATGAGCTTGCATGCATGTGTAGAAAGTTATTTTCCAAGTTTTGATGCAAGTTTATGCCTTGGGCAAGTGAGTTGAGTAGTTTGCCTTAGCTCACTTTGTTTTAATCCTCGTTTTTGTAAATTGTAAAAAAATTCAGAAATGAGTTTGTTAGGAAGGGCAAAAGGGTGGCTTGAGAAGAGGAGGCCCGCACACTCCGATCGAGTTACTTGAGCCGCAGCTTTACCATCGACTGCTAGGGTGAGCTATAATGAAGATCATGTGCCCCTGGAGTTGTTGGAAGATACAAGTCCAGCACGTGCGATGACCTTTCCATGTGACGAATTCATGGAAGCTGCGGGAATCAAGGATGAGTTTTTATAATCTTTGTGGCTAATGCAGGTTTGACACGACTCGTCACGAGCCGTGTTACTCAGTATCAAAAACTCACCTCCAGTTTCATTAACAGTTTTAGATATAATCCCGATTCAGGTGCTATTGAGTTTAAAATTTATAATGATCTTATCACCATGACTTTGGGAAATTTTTGTGAAATAATAGGTGTGCCGAACGTTGGGAGGACGGCTAGGATGGCCACTCAGCCCTCCGAGCTGAAAACCGTCATCAACTCTCTCTGCAACATGGGTACGAGGGATATTCATCGGTCAAAGATCTCCAGCATCTTATTTCCTCACCTCGGGTATTTTGCATATTATATTGCTAAAGGGGTGTTAGCTCATGACAACACGAGCAGCATTTCTGCTCCGGATATTGCTATCCTGGCAGCAGCCCTCTCAGGGAGGTCTGATTATAATCTGGGTGCCTTGATTGCTCGACGCCTTGCTATGAACGGTAACAAGGGAGACTTATATGGTGGCGTTTATGCCACACTTATCTTAGAACATCTTGGAGGCACCCCACACCCTGATGATACTCCTTTTACTTATTTAAGCTTTGATCTTGCTGCTATGAAAAGGCATAAGTTTGTTACCATGGGTTCTGAACTTGATAATCTTATTTATATCTTGCGTTTCGGAACTGCCGTGGAACGCGAGATCCGTCTACCTGCACCTCTTTTGTTTGATTTTTCTCGCAGGAACGGATGGTCCTTTGATGTTGTTCAGTTCGATGAGTTCATGGTCCAACATCAGTTTCATAACCCCATGGAGGGGGTTGTGCCCGACGAGGAGAGGCACGGTGAGATACCGCATTTTCAGGAAGAGACCGCCACTGAGTTTGGTGAAGGGTCTTCCTCTGTTTGGCGTTCGGAACCTTCCTCGTGGGAGACTCCGAGGAGTTCGGTGTACGCGCCAGCATCCTTCTACGACCCTTGGACTCACCACCATACCCGTGGAGCAGGAGGCTCCTGGGAGCAGTAGCTGCTACCAACTTAGGCCAAAAGCCTAAGCTTGGGGGAGTACGTGCTCTTCTCACTTTTCCATTGTATTATCCGTTTTATTCACTTTGATCTTTCCGAAGTTTTTGCCCGTTCTTCTTTGTTTCTCTCTTTGCAAAAACAACAAAAAGATTTTCTCTTTCTTTTGCTTTTATTCAACCTTTGAAAAAAAAGATTTCCTTTCTCTCTTTAGTTTGCTTTGTTTTCAGAGATCAGCTTGAGTCCGTGATGGCATTAGTTACATTTCCCATGTTTGATCGTGCAAGTGACAAGCAGTAATGACGAAGATCGACTGAAGGGGAGCAACAAGGAAGACCGGTATGAACTCTTTTTGTTTCTACTTTTGTACATATGCCTGTACTTATGATCTAGAGACCAGCTTGTAGCGACATAGTGCTATGATTACAATGCTCTTCCAGCGGTTCATGCTTTCCTTGTGGCTAGTCTCGAATAACTAGAGTATATAATGTGTTATTGAAATGATCTACATGCATTGCACTGTTCATAGTCTGGTATACTAAGGTGGTATTTCCCTTTAGAGAATTTTTGGATTGACTTGGCACATGCTTACACATGCTTAAGACTAAAAAGTCTACTCTGCCTTGATGATCTTTGAGTTTTAGAATAGTTATATCACTTTCATGCCCGATCCAATGTTGCTTTGTCGCTCTGCATGATTATGACCGTTATTGCTCTCTAGTTGGTCGCTTCCCAGTCTTTTGCTAAACCTCCACCTGTACTAAGCGGACTGACTGCTTGTGCATCCAAAATCCTTAAAACCAGTTATGCCATATGAGTCCACTATACCTTCCTATACATGGTATTTACCTGCCATTCCTAACAAAGACTTTCATGTACCATCTCGAAACTAATCAAAAGCATTTCTCTTTTGTGCCTATGTTTTAGCTCATGAGGAAGTAGTAGTTAATTCATGATCTTTTTAAGTTGGACAAGTTTCACCCCTGGATTGTATGTCTAATGTGCAAACCCCTAATACGAAAAGGAACTGGCATTGAGTGCGCCCGGCTCAAAAAGATAATATAACAAACAAACCCTCCTTCACGCTTTGTTCATGAGAAATCAGAAAACTTTGGCAGTGATAAACAAAGGAGATTAAGAGGATGTGATCGTCCTCATGCGGGAGCCGTTCCTCGAGACTTGTCCACTCAAAAAGTGATTGAGTTATCTGCTAGCATTCATTGACGAAATATGCACTTCTCAAAACATGTTTACTTCTGTTTATAAAACCAAGAGCTCTGGTACATGTTTAGTTTTTGTTTCCAACCACGGGTTTTCAACCTTGCCAATAAAAGCCACGGTTCGAGAGTCTCACCTTCTTTCTTCAAAGCACCAACTATGAGAGCATAATTGTCATTCTGAGTGTAATGTGCATTGTCCCAAAGTATTACATTGTCTTCTGCATACTTGTGATATGATTTATTCTGAAATTCTTAGTTCTAGTCTCCTTTAAAACTCTGGGGGAGTCTCTGCATTTATGTTTTGCTTCACTCATGGAGGCTAGCGAGATACCACCCTAATATGCTCAAGCTATGTGCAATGTAATCTTGTCTTGATTTTCAGTAATATATTATTTACTTTTAAGTATTTGTGACTGGTCACTTGAAAGAAGGATTGCTCCTTGCATTGTCCTCATAGTACTGTTTCAATACTTGCTAAACTCTTTTCGTAGTACATGCTTATATACATCTAATGAAGCAAAAGAGTTTGTCAAAGTTTTCTTTGTCGCGTCCAGTTCGTTGAACTGAATTGCTTGAGGACAAGCAATATGCTAAGCTTGGGGGAGTTGATACGTCTCAAACGTATCTACTTTTCCAAACACTTTTGATATTGTTTTGGCCTCATTCTTGCATGATTTGGACTAAACTAACCCGGACTGACGTTGTTTTCAGCAGAGCTACCTGTATGGTTTATTTGTGTGCAGGAAAACGGATTTTTAGGTATCTCAGAAAAATCCACGAAAAATCACAGAAAATCCACGCACCCGAAGGAACCAGGAGGCCAGAGGGGGGCCAGGGGGTGCCCAGGCGCCCTGTGGGCGCCCCCCCCCCCCCGGGCCGCGCCGGGGGGCCGCCTGGGTGGGTCCCACACCCCCTGGTGCCCTACTTTACCTCGTATTTTTACTCCCGACGCAGAAACCCCAGGCCAGAAGTTCTTTCGCAGTTTTCCGTCGCGGAGCCGCCGCCACCCTCTGTTCTTCCTCGGGAGGGCTAATCTGGAGGCTGAATTGGCCTCCGGAGAGGGGAGATCGGCGCCATCGTCATCATCATCACCACTCCATCATCCCTCCATGGCTTCCCCTTTCATGTGTGAGTAATTCCCCTGCTGTAGGCGAAGGGGATGGTAGGGATTGGATGAGTTAGATCATGTAATAGTTTATCAGATCGTTGGGGGCATGTTGCCTATCATCTACTATGGTGTTTATCATCTTTGCTACAACTTGTTATTCTTAATGCTTGACACTTAGGGCCCGAGTGCCATGATTTCAGATCTGAACCATATGTGTTTGCATGAATATATTTGTGTTCGTGATCCTATCTATGAGTTGTTTGCACCTGTTACGGTCCGGAACCGGCGATCCCAAAAGTGACAGCTTGGGACACCAAAGGGGATGGTCCGTAGTTTGAGGATTACATGTATCCATTGAGTTCATTGCTTTGTTCCAGTGCTCTTTGACAGGAGCACCTTAATATCCATAAGTTCCTTTTGGCCCCGTTCGTAGCGGGATGGTAGGACAAAAGATGTTGTGCAAGTTCTTATTGCAAGCACGTACAACTACCTACGGGATACATGCCTAATGTTTGATATTTGCCTAGATGATCATTACTTTTCCGTGTGCCGTGCCCCAAGTTAGAATCTATCTCATCCATGCAGCGCCCAACCATCCATCTCCCTAGCCTACAGTGTTTTAAACCCTGCTTGTCACTAGTTGCTACTTTTGCCATTTACTACTGCTATTTACTTTTGCTATTTACTTTTACTATTACTATCATCACTATCATATCACTGTTACCACTTATCTTTTGTTGCAAGTAAGTATATTTCAGGTGCGGTTGAATTGACAACTCAACTGTCAAAGCTTATAAATACTCTTTGGCTCCCCGTGTGTCGAATCAATAAATTGGGTTATTCTTACCCGCGAAGACTATCTCGATCCCTTACGGTTGAGGGTTATCAATAGCTGAAGGTGATTTCTTTCATGAGAGCAGACTGAGCCTTGCCGAAGAACAAGGCAAGGCGTCCACAAGGAGCAGACGAGGAAGATGGAACAGAGGAACCACTAGGCTGAGTAGGAGCAACTGGCTTCTCACCAGTAGACCTCCTAGGCTGAGTAGGAGCAGGAGCCACCACGCGCATATGAGGAGGAAGCTTCCAAATGGAGTGCACATCAGTCTTAACCACCTCAAAGGGAGCAGTGTGATCAATCAGAGCCTGAATAAATGGAGCATGAGGGAACTGCCAAATGAAATTGGCAGTGTCCAGAGGCTCAGTGGGATTGTCATGCAGACGAACCATCAAGTCAATGCAATAGTTGCGAGCCCTCGAGCGATCACCCTTCTTGGGGTAGAGAGTGCGAAGCACACACTGATAGAGGATGTAGTAAGGAGCACAGAAGATGGATACCTCATTGACTGGATATTCAAGTTCTTCTTCAGTGAGTTGAGAGGTAGATTTAACAAGTGGCAAGCAAGCGTCAATCCCTTTGGTCTTGTGCTCTGGATCCATACCGTGGATACAATGGCCAACACCGAAGAGACCCAAAATCTGAACAAACATGTCATAGGTGATGCTCAGTGTAGTGTCATCAGTCCTCCAAGTGAGAGTGTTGTCCGGACCAAAGAAACAGGTGGCATAGAACTGTAAAATGGCAGCTGTATTCCAGTCACACCTGAAGGTCATTGCGGGACCAAGAGTCATATCATCAATGATTTTGACCGGATCGTTAGGGAACATGGCAGGATTGTCACGCAGGAAGTTGAGATCCAAGTATGAGTGACGAGCAAGTCCACGCCCATGGATGAAACTGGAATAGAGATCCTGCTGCATACGAGTCCGGAACTGAGGATCTTCAGCATCAGCCACCATCTCATATTGATTGACATCCCGATGGAACATAAGATATTATCCAGGGCCCATAGTTGTGAAGTCGTGAGGTGGGCGATTTCCACTGTCAGGAAGCTCCATGGAGATGCGACGACCATGGACAATGGGCATTGCAGAACCACGAACTTGAGGCACCGGCACCCTCCTAGTACCAGGCTTGGACTGTCCAACAGAATGTCTTGGTGCGCTGTCATCCTCTTCCTCCCCAACATAGTCCGCATCATCTAGATCCGAGGCCGATGGACTAGTGGATGGTGCCCGCTTCTTCTTCTTGAAGGCGGTCTTCTTCTTCTTAGGCCGAGCATGCTCATCGGAGTCGGTTGAGCCTTGCTGGCGATCAACTAGAATGGATAATTAATAGGTTCATATGAGAAGAAGCCAACAAGTATGAACATGGATAAGCAATTTAAACAATGGCATGAACATTTTTTATTATGACCATAGAACAAGTCCAGTGGTAGATCAAAAAGTTTGACATGTCCATGATTTAACATGATTAGCCGAGTTCAGACAAGAGACACCAAAGCTCTAGAAAGATATAGACGCCAAGATTTGCATGAGAGAATGAAACCCTAAGATTTATTGGTCACCATACAAATAGAATGGAGAAGAAACATCATCCATACCTCGGGAAGAAAGCTCGGGACGATTAGGACCGCAGTTCTTGGTTCGAGCCATGAGATCCGCCAGCGGTAAATCTCACGATACACTGGTCCCTCCTGAGAGATGCACACCGCAACCCACGAAATGGATTGGGTAGAATCGTAGATCGGGAGGAGGAGAGTCCGTGAGCAGGAGATCGGGGCCGGAGGTCGGAGGAGAGGGCCGGGGCAGCGCCGGAGCAACGGCCCAGCGACAGCGGCTGAGTGGTGCATGGGGATAGGAATGAGAGAGAGAGTGGGGAACTGCCCCCCCCCCCACAACCTACGCCTGACCCTAGTTATAGGTGGCTGCGGGCGACGGCCCGGACGTCCGGGGCACGGCCCGGATATCCGGCGAGCGGAGGTCAGAGAGCCGAAGAATGAGCGCCCGCGGGCCAGACATCCGAGGCAAAGCCCGGATATCCGGCATAAGGAGTCTAGAAGGCAAATGTTCAGGGCCCAGATGTCCGGCGACGTCCCGGATGTCCGGCGATGTCCCGGATGTCCGGTCATTGGACAGAAGAGCAGGGCTGGGGGGGGGGGGATTTTGAAAAAGGGGGGCCAACAAGTATGATTTGATCTAGACTCCGCCAAGGAGTTATTAGAGTATTAGGGGGGAAAGAACACGTGAGTAATCTAAGGCCATACTAAGATGTAGGAACCACCCCAAAAAATGAAGGTCCACACAAGCAATGTTCAAGTGGTGACCGAGGTCACCATGTTTGAGCATATGGAATATAATACCGCAAAGATGGAGACTTTGGGCACATAGTCACGACTCCATCATGTTAAAGTACCATAGTTCGAGAACCATGACAACTTTGAGAGTGTTTGTTCTATTTATGCATTATGTAGGGTGAGAATACTCATGAATTGAATGTCTCCCCCTAAATATATGCCTACATCAAGACAAGACATTTAGTTCATGCATGAATGGGTACTAGATTTCACATAATATTGTCAAGCTCCAAGATACCAAGTTCACGCCTAAGTCGACAAAACCTAGCTTCATCCAACGGCTTCGTGAAAATGTCTGCAAGTTGCATATCTGTACCAATGTGGGCAACATCAATGTCACCCTTTTCTACATGATCTCTCAAGAAATGATACCTAATGTCAATGTGCTTGGTGCGAAGATGATCTTTGGGATTCTGAGCAATGTTAATGGCACTTTCATTATCACATAGGAGAGGCACATGTCGATAGGTGATACCGTAATCCTTCAAAGTTTGCCTCATCCATAGTAATTGAGTTCCACAACTGGCAGCTGCAATGTATTCTGCTTCACAACTAGAGAGGGCAATAAAATTTTGTTTCTTTGAGGACCAACTTACCAAAGAGCGTCCAAGAAATTGGCATGCACCGGAGGTAGACTTGCGGTCCACTTTGTCACCAGCCCAATCCGCATCCGTGTACCCAATGAGATCAAACTTGGCATCCTTGGGGTACCATAGACCCAACTTTGGGGTGTGAACAAGGTATCTGAGAATATGCTTAACCGCCTTATGATGGCTTTCCCTATGGGAAGCTTGAAATCTAGCACACATGCATACACTAAACATGATGTCTGGTCTAGATGCACAAAGATAAAGCAATGAACCAATCATAGAGCGGTAAATAGATGGGTCAAAAGGAATACCATTTGTGTCTTCAGTGAGGAAAATTTTGGTTGGCATGGGTGTCATACATGGACTAGCATCAGACATGCCAAACTTTGCTAGGATATCCTTGAGGTATTTTGCTTGATACAAGAAAATTCCTTCTTGAAATTGTTGAATTTGAAATACAAGGAAGAATTTCAAGTCCGCATTGAGGGACATTTCAAAATTCTTGGTCATTGTAGCCGCAAACTTCTTGCATAAATGAATGTTAGGAGAATCAAAGATTATATCGTCTACATAGATTTGGCATAAGATCAAGTCACCCTTGTGTCTCTTAGTAAAAAGAGTGGGATCTATCACCCCTCTCACAAAGCCATCATCGAGTAAAAACTTCTTAAGATGATCATACCAAGCATGGGGTGCTTGTTTGAGGCCATACAAAGCCTTATGAAGTTTATACACATAGTCTTTGTGATCGGGATCAACGAACCCAGGTGGTTGTGATACATATAATTCTTCTTGTAGAGGACCGTTAAGGAAAGCACTCTTCACATCCATTTGATGTAATGTAAAACCATTGAAAGCAGCATAAGCAAGTAAGATGCGAATAGATTCGAGACGGGCAACGGGAGCAAAGGTCTCACCAAAGTCCAAACCTTGAACTTGTGAGTACCCTTGTGCCACTAACCTTGCCTTGTTTCGGATGATGACACCATTCTCATCTTGCTTGTTCTTGAAAATCCATTTTGCTCCAATGACATTGTGCTCTGTAGTTGGTCTCTCCACCAGAGACCATACTTGGTTGCGTTCAAAACTGTTCAACTCTTCTTGCATAGAAACGAGCCAATCGTTGTCCATCAATGCGTCTTGTACCTTGACAGGCTCAATACTAGACACAAACGAGAAGTGAGCACAAAAGTTTGTCAAATGTTTACGAGTGACTCTACCTTCGGATATGTCGGTGAGAATTTTTTTTCAACATCAACACGACCCGCCACTCGAGGCATGATGGAGGTGAGGGTTTCACGAGGTTCAACTTCATGTCCATCATCCACATCCTCAACATATGGATCATTTATGTGTGGTGGAAGATCTTCTTCTTCATGTTGCATTTGTTGAGGTTCATCATTAATGATTGCACTTTCTTGCTCTTGTTCTTGTTGATGATCTTGTTCTTGGAGATGATCATGGTGAAGGACTTGATCTTCATCGTCATCTTGTACTTGAATTGTGGGCATCGGTTGAGCATTTGGATCTTGTGGTGGTGTGGGTGTTGTAATGGTTGGATATATAGGTAGTCGTGCATCGTCTTCCATACCATCATGGGGTTCTTGTTCCATCGGAAGAAGAGCACCAACACCCATATTCAAGATATCTTGAGAAGAGTCTTCATCACCTACATCACTTAGATCAACTTGCTCCCCATGAGAGCCATTAAATTCATCAAACACCACGTCACAAGTTTCTACAACACATCCATTGGATTTGTTGTAGACCCTATAGGCGTGGGAGTTTGATCCATAACCAACAAATATACCCTCAATAGTTTTGGATTGAAATTTTCCTAACCGTTCTTTCTTGTTGAGTATGAAGCACTTACACCCGAACACACGAAAGTGCTTGACATTTGGTTTGTTTCCAGTTAGAAGCTCATACGGGGTCTTTTCCAAGATTGTGCGTAGGAAGAGACGGTTTGAGGCATGGCATGAAGTGTTGACGGCCTCGGCCCAAAAGCTATATGGTGACTTGCACTCATCCAACATGGACCTTGCCATCTCCACAAGAGTACGGTTCTTTCTTTCGGCTACACCATTTTGTTGAGGAGTGTAGGGTTGATGCTCAATCCCCTCATCACTGAGAAACTCTTCCAAGGTGTAGTTCTTGAACTCGGAGCCATTGTCACTTCTTATTGCCAAGATTTCTTTGTCAAACTTGCGTTGAGCTTGCTTGGCAAAATCAATGAAGGTGAACTTCGTCTCGTCTTTGGACTTGAGGAAGAACACCCATGTGTATCTTGAGTAATCATCAACAATGACAAGACCATACTTTTTCCCACCAAGACTATCCCATGAAGGAGGCCCAAAGAGATCCACATGAAGGAGCTCCAATGGCCTTGACGTAGATACAATGTTCTTGGGTGGGTGCTTTGATTGATGTTGCTTCCCGGCTATGCATGCACTACACACATGATCTTTCCCAAAGGAAATATTCGTTAGTACAAGGATGTGATTCCCCTTTAAGAGATCTTGAAGATTTCTCATGCCGACATGGGCTAGCCGGCGATGCCATAGCCACCCCTTGTCGGCTTTGGCCATTAGACAAGTTGCATGGAAGGTACTCTCTTTCGAGAAATCAACCGTGTAAAGGTTGCCATCCAACTTTCCAACAAAAGCCACTTCAAGAGTATCTCTCTTAAATACTTTCACATCCGTTAGTCCAAATAGTGTATCGTAACCAACAGAAGCCAATTGACGAACGGAAAGTAAGTGATATTTAAGAGATTGGACAAACATGACATTTGCAAGTGACATGTCATTTGTGATAGCCACCTTACCCAATCCAAGTACCTGTCCTTTAGTTCCTCCATCAAACACAATGCTCATAAATGGTTGAATGGCTTCCATGAAATCATAGAGCAATTTGCAGTCTCCGGTCATATGGTTTGTGCATCCACTGTCGATCACCCATTTGACTCCACTGGAGAAGGCAACCTACACACAATTCACGACTTGGTTAGAGGCACCCATTTTGCAATGGGACCTCTCACATTAGTCACAAGGGTCTTAGGAACCCAAATAGCATAGAAACGAAATGCATTATGAGGGCCAACAAATTTACCATAAACCTCTCCATCCTTTGTCTTACAAAGCACATAGGATGGAGGCATGAAACCCTTAGGTTTGATGGGAGTGGGTAAGACCCTAGTGGCCTTCCCACTCACAACCTTGTTGACTTGACTCTTCCCTTTCTTCTTCTGCCCTTCACGTACAAATGTCTCCTTGAGAGGAGTGGTGCACTTTTGAGTGGACGTTTTCGTCTTGCTTGTGCTTGGGTCGTACCCAAGTCCTTCCTTTGCGAAAACTTCATTGTGTCGGCTCAATACTTCATTAAGGTTCTTTTGTTCTTGAGCACATGTCATGAGTCCTTTCTCAAGTTGTGATTTTAGAAATAGACTCTCCTCACGAATAGATGCTAGATCACAACTTGCGTTAGTAGTACATGCATCAACATTTATAATAGGAGAGGAGTAAACCTTGGCTAGAGTTTCGAGATAAGTAAGTTTGACTGTCTCAAAGCTCTTTGTAAGAAGGGTGAGCTCCTCTTCCTTAGTCTTAAGAGACACGGATAGAAGCTCACAATCCTTAGAGAGAGTAGCATGAGACCTCACAAGTTTACTCTTATCATTCATCAACTCCTTGAAAGAGCTTTCAACCTTTTCCAAGGAAGCAAGTTTCTTGGCATGTTCATCAAGGTTTGTACCAATTTTTATGCATAGTTCATCATTTTTTGCTTCCTCATATAGGACTTTTCGCTCAAGGATTTCATATTTTTCCTTTTCCTCAGTAACGAGGGTTTCGAGTTCCTTAATGGTGACGGTGTGCTTACTCACCATCTCCATAAGCATACGGAACATAGTGAGCTTATTTCCATTGAGGGAACACATAAATTTTTCTAGTTTAGCATACATAGGGTCATTCTCATCATGATTATCCTCCGCATCAAGGTATTCATCATTAGGAGTAGGCGGAGTGAAAAGAGGAGGATCCGAACGAGAGGTTACCTTAACTTTGTCTGAAGAGGTTTGTTGCTCATGGTCCTCAACGATGGCGTTGGCCATCAAACACTTGTGAGTGTTGCCCTTGTAGTCTTTCATGTAGTTGTAGGTGACAACCTCACCACTTTTGTTGACTAGTCTCAAGGTGTTTTGAGGATCTTGATCAATACCGGCAATACCTCCAACATCATCGGGATCGGAATCTTCTTGGGCAATCATGGCCCTTCCATCCCTCTTCTTAAGCTTGGAGTTCACGGGGTTTGGAAATTTCTTCTTTACAAAGTTCTTGGGAAATCTGGGCTTATCTTCTCTCTTCTCATATGGGCACTCATTGGAGAAGTGATTCGTCTCATCACAGTTGTAGCAACTTCGGACCTTCTTCTTTTGAAATCTTCCTTTGAATTTTCCCGCGAAAAATTCTTCACAAAGAGAGCAATGTCTTCATATGAGGGTCCCTCATCAGAGTCACTTTCATCACCTTCTTCATCATCTTCTTCCTCACTTTCTTCTTCTTCACATACTTGTTTAGCCTTCAAGGCTAAGTTGGTCACGGGTGATGAATTTCCATGCATAGCAAGATGTCTTGTAGCATTTGCCTTGGATTCTTCAAATAGTTGAAAGGTGGATATGATGTCATCTGGAGTCATTTCCTTGAATCCATGGTGTTGCTTTATGTCCCACACCATTTGATGATGATATAGAGCAAGAGAATGTAGCAACTTGTCCACAAGGAACCGCTTCGTCAAGTTGAATCCATCTTGTGTCTTGTCACAGTCACATGACTCAATGTCTGAGGTAAGCGTCATCAGACGCTCATGGAGCTGGTTGGGGGTTTCACCTTTCTCCATACAGAAGTTTTGCAATTGGCCTTTGGCAATCTCATATTGCGCGAGCCGGAGAGTGGAGGTGCCGGTTTTGTATCTCACAATGCTATCCCATAAGTGCTTGGCACTGGTGATGTGTACGAAAGGTCTCCTTTGCTTTTCACTCATTCCTTTCCTTAACAACATGATTGCGGTGTCGTTGAGATTCCTATTATATATTTCTCTTGTAGTGAGGTTCTTTGGATCAACACGGTTGTAGCCATCCTCCAAGATGTCCAACATCTCATCATTTGCGTACCTAAGATGATCCTGCATAGCAACTCTCCACATAGAAAAATTAGCCTTTTTATCAAGCACGGGAGGTTCACCCCCATGCCTATAATTTGGTTTTTCATCTTTAGGTTTTGCATAGAGCCATGGAACACTAGAGTGACCACTATTAGGAGGTTGTTGGTCAAGAGAAGGAATAAGCGCAGTTTGCCTTGAAGCCACACCATCCGGACTAGGGAGTAGCGTGGAATTCGTGGTTAGTGCGGCTAACCTCATTTTGACCAAGGCCTCAAGAGAAGCATCATGCTCCTCCTTTTGCTTAGCAAGGGCCCGTTCTATATCCTCAGAGGTGAAGGTCTTGACTTCCGAAGAAGTCGAGACCTGGTCTTCAGATCTACAACAAGGGGAGTCCCATCGGGGTTCATCTCGCACTAGGGCGGTTAAGCCACAAGAATAGAGCACGAGGCTCTGATACCAATTGAAAGGATCGAGATGGACCTAGAGGGGGGGTGAATAGGTACAATTACAAATTTTAATTGTTACTTAGAAATTTTAGGCAATAGTGCGGAATAGGAAAGTGAGCCTAACAATTGCAAGTAAGATGCTAAGCAAGGTAAGCTAGTAACACAAGTATGTAAATAGCTAGCACAATAAGATACAAGTAAGAACTAAGACACAAGTAACCACGAGTAGAAAGTTAGGGTTAGGAATTTCCAAAACTTCGAGAGACAAGGATGTATGTCGATGTTCACTTCCTTGGAGGGAAGCTACGTCACCGTTTAGAAAGGTGGATGTTACCACGAAGGCACACCAATGCCACGAAGGCTCACCCTATTTTCTCTTTGAGATATCACCACGAAGGCGATTCCCAACCACTAGTGGTAGACCTTTAGGTGGTCTCCAAACCCTCACAAACTTTCCGGGGGTAATCACAAAGTTTGATTCCTCTCCGAAAGACTCCTACCGCCTAGGAGTCTCCAACCTCCAAGAGTAACAAGAATGATGGGGAAAAGCTCAAGACTTGCTCAAATAAAAAATTCCTTTTGTGCTAAGAAGGGGAAGGAGTGGATTTATCACTTGATTGGACAACTTCTCACAAATGCTCTCAAATCCCTTGGAGATCTAAGATTTGGTGTGGAGGAGTGAGAGATGGTGAAAATATGTTCTATGGTTTGTTCAAAGTGAATGGTCAACCCTCTCCCGTGGGGAAGAAGGGCTATATATAGTGAGAGCAAGAATATGGCCGTTGTAGTGTAAGTGAGTGGGTGATGGCTTCTCGCCCCTCGTTGGTTACCCCAAGTGGAAGGTTTGAGATGCAGTGTAGCGGTAGTTTTCCCTTGGCAAAGATACCAAGGATCGAATCCCCTGAGACTCCGAGGTTCAACAAGAAGGTGTCAACTGCTAGCGGCGCAACTAGCGATTGACCGGACATGCACACAAATACAAATAACTTTGCTCCCAACGAGTACAGAGAGGTTGTCAATCCCTCCGGCCTTGTCGTTTACAAAGGATCAAACGCAAGAGATAATAGTGATAGGTATAACTGCAACTAGTAAGTAAGAACTGAAAGTAAATAGCGGATGTGATCAGTGATGGTATCATGGACCGGGGTCCCATGATGTTCACTAGTGAAGTCTCTCTCCCAAAAGACGATAAAACAGCTAAGCGAGGTAAACGAATTACAGCTGGGCAATTGACAGGATTATGTGCGCAAACCAATGCTAACTATGCTACAAAGAAAGGTAGAGGCTCAAAAGCATGGGCGGTACGCCAAGGTAAGTAGACCGAAATCCATCTGCATCTACTACTAATCATCCACCTTGAGATATCTATCCAGAACATCTCGCTGGTATTAAGTTGCGAGTCCCACCCATAGTGTAAACTCAAAGCAACAGACAACTGCATTAAAAGAACTTTGCGTAAAGTAAACAATCCTTGCACCTGCGAGTACAAGTGATGGCTTCTCGCCCCTCGTTGGTTACCCCAAGTGGAAGGTTTGAGATGCAGTGTAGCAGAAGTTTTGCCTTGGCAAAGATACCAAGCATCGATTTCCCCTGAGACTCCAAGGTTCAACAAGAAGGTGTCAACTGCTAACGGCGCCACATACTTAGCAATCAACTTGGACCTGCACACAGATACAAATAACTTTGCTCCCAACGAGTACAGAGAGGTTGTCAATCCCTCCGGCCTTGTCGTTTACAAAGGATCAAACACAAGAGATAATGGTGATAGGTATTGCTGCAACTAGTAAGTAAAAGCGGAAGGTAAATAGCGGATGTGATCAGTGATGGTAATATGGACCGGGGTCCCATGATGTTCACTAGTGATGTCTCTCTCCCAAAAGACGGTAAAATAGCTATGTGAGGTAAACGAATTACAGCTGGGCAATTGACAGAATTATGTGCGCAAACCAATGCTAACTATGTTGCAAGAAAGGTAGAGGTTCAAAGCATGGGCGGTACGCCAAGGTAAGTAGACCAAAATCCATCTGCATCTACTACTAATCATCCACCTTGAGATATCTATCCAGAACATCTCGCTGGTATTAAGTTGCGAGTCCCACCCATAGTGTAAACTCAAAGCAACAGACAACTGCATTAAAAGAACTTTGCGTAAAGTAAACAATTCTTGCACCCGCAAGTACAAGCACCGTTGTTTTCCCCCTTGTGGCAACAGCACATCCCCTAGACTCATGTTTCTGTCACTCAAGCTAGTCATCGAGGGGCATGAACCCACAATCGAGCATAATGTTCCCTCTTGGAGTCACTACCTACTACTTGGCCAAAGCAATAAATAGCAACGGAGAACATGCAAGAATTACTTACGAACATAAATATAAAAGAGGCAAATCAAATATATTACTCAAACACAATCTGAACATAATCTCACAATCCATCGGATCCCAGCAAACTCAACATAGCAACAGCATAAGGATTACATATGTGCCTCGATCATGTAGGGAAGCTCACGAGGTCTAATTAGTGAAGCACAAGAAGGGGAGGAGAACATCACATAGCTGCTGGTCATGGACCCATGGTCCAAGGGAGACTACTCACAACTCATCTGGGAGGCGTCCATGGTGGTGGAGAGGCTCCCGGTGGTGATCCTCCCCTCCGGCAGGGTGCCGGGAAGAGTTCTCCTGGTGCTCCCGATCTTGGAAGCGCGGCGGCGGCGGAACAGAGATGAGATCGCGAAAAAGGGTTCCGTCCTCGAGGGTTTCGGGACGCGTGTTAAATATATGCCAAAGGGGGGCATCAGCGGAGGCCTGGGGGGCCCAGGCGCCCCCCCGGCGCGGCCAGGAGGGGGGCCGCGCCACCAGGGCGCCTGGAGCCCTGGTGGCCCCCCTCCGGCCCTACTTCGACCATGTGGAAGCTTTCGGAACGCTGATTTTTTATATAATTTTTCCGGGATTTTTCTGGCAGTTTTCGTGACGGGAAAACCTGAAATACAAAAACAGCAGAAAACAGAAACTGGCACTGGGGTGCACTGAGTTAATAGGTTAGTCCAAATATGATCTAAAGTGTATGGAAGTGTATAAATATCATAGCAATATCACCCAAAAGAGGCATGGAGCAAGCAGAAATTATATATACGTTTTGGACGTATCAACATCCCCAAGCTTAATTCCTGCTTGTCCTCGAGTAGGTAAATGATAACAAGAATAATTTCTGTGGTGACATGCTATTAACCATATAGGACTTTTTCATAGTCATATGACAAAAGCTTACTAAGACAATGAATCTGTAGTAATTAAGTTGCCTTATGAGAAAATCACAAAGAACTGAAAGTTTTACAATATGATACTGAAACATCAAATAGATTTGTAATGAGCATGGTGTGCAAATATGATAAAGTGGTATCTCGATTGCCCCCTTTAGTGAAGCAAAACATAAATGCAGGGGCACCTCCAAGGTTTAAGTGACGACTAGATACAATGATTTCAGAATGAACGATATCATAATCATGCAAAAGACAATGCTACTTTGGGACAATGCACATTACACTCAGAATGACAATCATGCTCTAAGTAGTTGGTGCTTCAAAAGAAGGTGGAGACTCTCGAACCGTGGCTTTTGTTGGCAAGGTTGAAAACCCGTGGTCGGAAACAAAGACAAAACATGTACCAGAGCTCTTGGTTTTAAAAACAGAGGTAATAATTATTTTTTAGATTATGCATGTTCCGTCAACGAATGCTAGCAGACAACTCAATCACTTCTTGAGATGGACAAGTTTCGAGGAACGGCTCCCGAATGAGGACGATCACATCCTCTTAATCTCCTTTGTTTATCACTGCCAAAGTTTTCTGATTTCTCATGAACAAAGCGTGAAGGAGGGTTTGTTTGTTATATTAATTTTGAGCCGGGCGCACTCTTTGCCAGTTCCTTCTCGTATTATGGGTTTGCACATTAGACATGCAATCCTGGGGTGAAGCTTGTCCAACTTAAAAAGATCATGAATTAACTACTACTTCCTCATGAACTAAAACAGAGGCACAAAAGAGAAATGCTTTTTTTGAATAATTTCGAGATGGCACATGAAAGTCTTCGTTAGGAATGGCAGGTAAATACCATGTATAGGAAGGTATGGTGGACTCATATGGCATAACTGGTTTAAAGGATTTGGATGCACAAGTAGTCAGTCCGCTTAGTATAGGTGGAGGTTAGCAAAAGACTGGGAGCGACCAACTAAAAGAGCAATGACGGTCATAATCATGCAGAGCGACAAAGCAACATTGAATCAGGCATGGAAGTTATATCGCTACTCAGAAATAAAAGATCATCAAGGCTTGACAGACTTTCTTTACAGTCTTAAATATGCGTGAGCATACGCCATGTCAATCAAAATAAATTCTTGAAGGAAGATATCACTAAGCCATACCACATCATAGGCAAACAAATCATGTTGGTACTCCAATAACACATTGGGAACCCCCCCCCCAGCTATTTGAGACTAACCATAAGAAAACATGAACTACTAAGCACCATTATGCACGTAGCATCTTTATCATAGATGTATCGACCAATGCAACAGAAGACAACTCTCTTAATAAGATAAGCATGATACATAAAGAGAGTTTCAATGACCAACTAAACAAAAGCTCTTTAAAAAGATGAGCATGAAAACTAATAGCTGAACATGATAGTAGCTATTGAAATACCAAGAACATACACAGCAAAGATAGACATGAAAATTCTATGTTGTGTTCTAGGTTGAAGTGGAGCGTGTTTCTCTCCCACACAAAAAAAGCTGAGTTCCGACTCGTTATGAAAAGCTAAAGAAAACTAAAAAGGAAACTAAAAGCAAGACGCTCCAAGCATAGCACATAACACATGAAGTGATAAAAATATAGTGGAACGAAAGACGAACTGATAATGTTGATGGAGAAGGGGATGCACGGGGGCATCCCCAAGCTTAGACGCTTGAGTCTTCTTGAATATTTCTTGGGGGTGCATGGGGGCATCCCCAAGCTTGAGCGTTTGACACTCCTGAATCTTTTTATCATCTTCCCTCGCACACTTGAAAACTCCCTTCATACATAACTCATCCTAATCTGATTAGCGAGGTTAGTACCCATAATAATATAATTGTTCCTTGCTGCAAAATAAGTATATTCTTGAAGGTCTACTGTTTCTCAAGATTGCCAAAAGGTTTTTGCAAAGAAAAAGCAAGCTCAAGGTTTGCAAAATGAAGGAAAGGCAAAACAAGACAGAATCTGTGAAAAACAGAACAGCAGGTAGTAAATGATTTTTTCGGGGCACTTCTGCAACTCTAATCAAAAAACTCAGAATAGACGCCCGAAAGAAAATTGTATAGAGCACGCTGTCGAAAAAATTCAGACCAAAAAGATGATCTCGTGATTTTATACGAATTTTTCTATCCAAGGACAGAATCTGTTTCCTGGACAGCACGTCACAACTTTTGAACTTTCTTGCAATCAGAGGCTACACTTGTCACAAAACTGAAAAGTAAAGATACAATGATGATGCTACTGTAGTAACAACATCAAGACTCAACAAAATCAAAATAAAATTTTATTCATGTGGGCTGCCTCCCAAAAGCGCTTTCTTTTATGCCTTTAAGCTAGGCATAATGCAAAGAAGAATCAATAATCATCATAATAATCGGAGTTATAAATTGCTTCAAATAGTTCCTCAACAAGTTCACTCTTGTTCTTTCTAGGAAAGGGGTACACACCTTTTGCCTTCCCGCGTAAGCGGATTTGTCCCTTACCTATATCGATGAAGCCTTTTACTGCTCGGAGGAAGTCCCTTCCAAGCACTATATTTCCTTGGTTTGGCTTCATGAGGAAGAAATCAATCATTGCAATCCCTTTAAGGAATTTAACTGGCACGTCTTTTATTCTTCCCTGGATTTCAGAAATATCTCCATTAGTGTGTTCATGATAAGATGATAATCTATCCATGTTAAATTTTAAAGAATCATGAACAATTTTTGGCATAGTAGAAACCATAGATCCAATATCACAATAAGCAAGGAAGTCTTGATTAGAGATACTAATCCTAACCAAAGGCTCCCAATCATTGTCTATTTCCAAAATATCTCTCTTACTGGGTTTGGGTTTCTCTTCCTTCATTAAGTCTAGAGCATCCATTCTCTTCTCAATAGTAGCAAGTCTATCTATGACAGTATCAAAGTTATGATCATAAACAAAGTAACTAGATAGACCATGTATAATTTCAAGAGCTCTAGCTTCGTCACACTCTAGGATATCTCCTTCAGCTATAATATCAAGAGAGTGTTTACACCATTTAAAAAGACCATGGTAAAAATTTCTAAGCACATTTTTTATAGGTATCCAAGGCATAATTCTCATATGTGCATCAGAAATTCTGTCCCATGCCTTCTTCATATTTTCTCCATCCTTTTGATGGAAATCTAAAACTTCTGATTCCCTCAAAGCACCAAATCCTAACATGCTTCACTAAACAGAAAGGACTACTAGCAAATAATTAAAAAAATTGTGATTTTTGATAAAGGATACTAAAGCAAAAAACTGAAAGGTAAACTAACAAGACTAAAAAGCGAAGGTAAAAGATAGCGTGCAACTCCCCTATCTTGAAGAGTGGAGTCCCCGGCAACGGCGCCAGAAAACTTTGCTTGATGGCTTCTCGCCCCTCGCTGGTTACCCCAAGTGGAAGGTTTGAGATGCAGTGTAGCGGAAGTTTTCCCTTGGCAAAGATACCAAGGATCGATTTCCCCTGAGACTCCAAGGTTCAACAAGAAGGTGTCAACTGCTAACGGTGCCAGATACTTAGCAATCAACTTGGACCTGCACACAGATACAAATAACTTTGCTCCCAACGAGTACAGAGAGGTTGTCAATCCCTCCAGCCTTGTCGTTTACAAAGGATCAAACACAAGAGACAATGGTGATAGGTATTGCTGCAACTAGTAAGTAAAAGTGGAAAGTAAATAGCGGATGTGATCAGTGATGGTAATATGGACCGGGTCCCATGATGTTCACTAGTGATGTCTCTCTCCCAAAAGACGATAAAACAGCTATGTCAGGTAAACGAATTACAGTTGGGCAATTGACAGAATTATGTGCGCAAACCAATGCTAACTATGTTGCAAGAAAGGTAGAGGTTCAAAGCATGGGTGGTACACCAAGGTAAGTAGACCGAAATCCATCTGCATCTACTACTAATCATCCACCTTGAGATATCTATCCAGAACATCTCGCTGGTATTAAGTTGCGAGTCCCACCCATAGTGTAAACTCAAAGCAACAGACAACTGCATTAAAAGAACTTTGCGTAAAGTAAACAATCCTTGCACCCGCAAGTACAAGCACCGTTGTTTTCCCCCTTGTGGCAACAGCACATCCCCTAGACTCATGTTTCTGTCACTCAAGCTAGTCATCGAGGGGCATGAACCCACAATCGAGCATAACGTTCCCTCTTGGAGTCACTACCTACTACTTGGCCAAAGCAATAAATAGCAACATAGAACATGCAAGAATTACTTGCGAACATAAATATAAAAGAGGTAAATCAAATATATTACTCAAACACAATCTGAACATAATCTCACAATCCATCGGATCCCAGCAAACTCAACATAGCAACGGCATAAGGATTACATATGTGCCTCGATCATGTAGGGCAGCTCACGAGGTCTAATTAGTGAAGCACAAGAAGGGGACGAGAACATCACATAGCTACTGGTCATGGACCCATGGTCCAAGGGAGACTACTCACAACTCATCCAGGAGGCGTCCATGGTGGTGAAGAGGCTCCCGGTGGTGATCCTCCCCTCCGGCAGGGTGCCGGGAAGAGTTCTCCTCGTGCTCCCGATCTTGGAAGCGCGGCGGCGGCGGAACAGAGATGAGATCGCGAAAAAGGGTTCCGTCCTCGAGGGTTTCGGGACGTGTGTTAAATATATGCCAAAGGGGGGCATCAGCGGAGGCCTGGGGGGCCCAGGCGCCCCCCCGGCGCGGCCAGGAGGGGGGCCGCGCCACCAGGGCGCCTGGAGCCCTGGTGGCCCCCCTCCGGCCCTACTTCGGCCGTGTGGAAGCTTCCGGAACGCTGATTTTTTATATAATTTTTCCGGGATTTTTCTGGCAGTTCTCGTGACGGGAAAACTTGAAATACAAAAACAGCAGAAAACAGAAACTGGCACTGGGGTGCACTGAGTTAATAGATTAGTCAAAATATGATCAAAAGTGTATGGAAGTGTATAAATATCATAGCAATATCACCCAAAAGAGGCATGGAGCAAGCAGAAATTATAGATACATTTTGGACGTATCAACAAGCACCATTGTTTTCCCCCTTGTGGCAACAGCACATCCCCTAGACTCATGTTTCTGTCACTCAAGCTAGTCATCGAGGGGCATGAACCCACAATCAAGCATAACATTCCCTCTTGGAGTTACTACCTACTACTTGGCCAAAGCAATAAACAGCAACGGAGAACATGCAAGAATTACTCAAGAACATAAATATAAAAGAGGTAAATCAAATATATTACTCACACACAGTCTGAACATAATCTCATAATCCATCAGATCCCAGCAAACTCATCATAGCAATAGCATAAGGATTACATATGTGCCTCGATCATGTAGGGCAGCTCACGAGGTCTAATTGGTGAAGAACAAAGAGGGGAGTAGAACATCACATAGCTACTGGTCATGGACCCATGGTCCAAGGGAGACTACTCACAACTCATCCGGGAGGCGTCCATGGTGGTGGAGAAGCTCCCGGTGGTGATCCTCCCCTCCGGCAGGGTGCCGGGAAGAGTTCTCCTGGTGCTCCCGATCTTGGAAGCGCGGCGGCGGCGGAACAGAGATGAGATCGCGAAAAAGGGTTCCGTCCTCGAGGGTTTTGGGACGCGGTGTAAATATATGCCAAAGGGGGGCGTCAGAGGAGGCCAGGGGGGCCCAGGCGCCCTGGCGGCGCGGCCAGGAGGGGGGGCGCGCCCTCTGGCCGCCTGGAGCCCTGGTGGCCCCCCTCCGACCCTACTTTGGCCGCATGGAAGCTTCCGGAACGCTGATTTTTTATATATTTTTCCCGGAATTTTTCTGGCAGTTTACGTAATGGGAAAACCTGAAATACAAAAACAGCAGAAAACAGAAACTGGCACTGGGGTGCACTGAGTTAAGAGGTTAGTCCAAATATGATCAAAAGTGTATGGAAGTGCATAAATATCATAGCAATATCACACAAAAGAGGCATGGAGCAAGCAGAAATTATAGATACGTTTTGGACGTATCAACATCCCCAAGCTTAATTCCTGCTCGTCCTCGAGTAGGTAAATGATAACAAGCATAATTTCTGTGGTGACATGCTATTAACCATATAAGAACTTTTCACAGTCACATGACAAATGCTTACTGAGACAATGAATCTGTAGTAATTAAGTTGCCTCATGAGAATATCACAAAGAACTGAAAGTTTTACAATATGATACTGAAACACTCAATAGATTGGTAATGAGCATGGTGTGCAAACATGACAAAGTGATATCTCGCTTGCCCCCTTTAGTGAAGCAAAACATAAATGCAGGGGCACCTCCAAAGTTTAAGTGACTACTATATACAATGATTTCAGAATAAACGATATCATAGTCATGCAGAAGACAATGGTACTTTGGGACAATGCACATTACACTCAGAATGACAATCATGCTCTCAATAGTTGGTGCTTTAAAGAAAGAAGGTGGAGACTCTCGAACCGTGGCTTTTGTTGGCAAGGTTGAAAACCCGTGGTCGGAAACAAAAACTAAACATGTACCAGAGCTCTTGGTTTTAGAAACAAAGGTAATAATTATTTTTTAGAATATGCATATTTCGTCAACGAATGCTAGTAGATAACTCAATTACTTCTTGAGCTGGACAAGTTTCGAGGAACGGCTCCCGCATGAAGACGATCACATCCTCTTAATCTCCTTTGTTTATCACTGCCAAAGTTTTCTGATTTCTCATGAACAAAGCGTGAAGGAGGGTTTGTTTGTTGTATAATATTTTAATGAGCCGGGCGCACTCTTTGCCAGTTCCTTCTCGTATTATGGGTTTGCACATTAGACATGCAATCCCGGGGTGAAGCTTGTCCAACTTAAAAAGATCATGAATTAACTACTACTTCCTCATGAGCTAAAACAGAGGCACAAAAGAGAAATGCCTTTTTTGAATAATTTCGAGATGGTACATGAAAGTCTTCGTTAGGAATGGCAGGTAAATACCATGTATAGGAAGGTATGGTGGACTCATATGGCATAACTGGTTTAAAGGATTTTGGATGCACAAGCAGTCAGTCCGCTTAGTACAGGCGAAGGTTAGCAAAAGACTGGGAGCGACCAACTAAAAGAGCAATGACGTCATAATCATGCAGAGCGACAAAGCAACATTGAATCGGGCATGGAAGTTATATCGCTACTCAGAAATTAAAGATCATCAAGGCTTGATAGACTTTCTTTACAGTCTTAAATATGCGTGAGCATACACCAAGTCAATCAAAATAAATTCTTGGAGGAAGATATCACTAAACCATACCACATCATAGGCAAACAAATCATGTTGGTATTTCAATAACACATTAAGAACCCCCCAGCTATTTGAGACTAACCATAAGAAAACATGAACTACTAAGCACCATTATGCACATAGCATTTTTATCATAGACATATCAACCAGTGCAACAGAAGCCAACTCTCTTAACAAGATAAGCATGATAACTAAAGATAGTTCTAGCAACCAACTAAACAAAAGCTCTTCAAAAAGTAAAGCATGAAAACTAAGAGCTGAACATGATAGTAGCTATTGAAAGACAAAGAACACACACATCAAAGATAGACATGAAAATTCTATGTTGTGTTCTAGGTTGAAGTGGAGCGTGTTTCTCTCCCACACAAAGAAAGCTGAGTTCCAACTCGCTATGAACAGCAAGCAAAGCTAAAGAAAACTAAAAAGGAAACTAAAAGCAAGACGCTCCAAGCATAGCACATAACACATGAAGTGATAAAAATATAGTGGAACGAAAGACGAACTGATAATTGTTGATGGAGAAGGGGATGCACGGGGGCATCCCCAAGCTTAGACGCTTGAGTCTTCTTGAATATTTCTTGGGGGTGCACGGGGGCATCCCCAAGCTTGAGCGTTTGACACCCCTGAATCTTTTTATCATCTTCCCTCGCACACTTGAAAACTCTCTTCATACATAACTCATCATAATCTGATTAGCGAGGTTAGTACCCTTAATAAAATATTTTTTCCTTGCTGGAAATAAGGATATTCTTGAAGGTCTACTGTTTCTCAAGATTTCCAAAAGGTTTTTGCAAAGAAAAAGCAAGCTCAAGGTTTGCAAAACGAAGAAAAGGCAAAACAGGACAGAATCTGTGAAAAACAGACCAGCAGGTAGTAAATAATTCTTTCGGGGCACTTCTGCAACTCAAATCAAAAAACACAGAACAGACGCCCGAAAGACAATTGTATAGAACACGTTGTCGAAAAAATGCAGACCAAAAAGATGATCTGGTGATTTTATACGAATTTTTCTGTCCAAGGACAGAATCTGTTTCCTGGACAACACGTCACAACTTTTGAACTTTCTTGCAATCAGAGGCTACACTTGGCACAAAGCTGAAAAGTAAAGATACAATGATGATGCTACTGTAGTAACAACATCAAGACACAACAAAAGCAAAATAAAATTTTATTCATTGTGGGCTGCCTCCCAAAAGCGCTTTCTTTTATGCCTTTAAGCTAGGCATAATGCAAAGAGATCAAGTTTTATCAAGAGTAAAAGAATAGCTAGCCCGTATAACGGACTCAAAAGGTAACTTAATCTTCTTTCTAGAGAAGTGTTCCATCCCTTTCTTGAGAGGAAATTTGAATTTTATATTCCCCTCTTTCTTGTCAATGATGGCACCAACGGTGCGAAGAAAAGGACGTCCCAAATAATTGGACAAGAAGGTTCACATTCAATATCCATAATAGTAAAATCAACGGGAACATAATTGTCATTGACAATGATAAGAACATCGTCGATCCTCCCCAAGGTTTTTTTATGGAAGAATCAACAAGACTAACACCAAAAGAACAAGAATCAAAAGGTTTCAATTTAAGCATATCATATATTCTTTTGGGCATAACGGAGGTACTAGCTCCAACATCACATAATGCATAGCAAGAGAAGTTATTCAACTTAATTTTAATCATAGGATCCCAACCATCTTCTAGCTTTCTAGGTATGGAGGCTTCTACCCTAAGTTTCTCCTCCCTAGCTTTGATGAGAGCATTAGTGATATGCTCTGTTAAGGCAAGGTTAAGTGTGCTAGTGCGGGGATCTCTAGACATCTTGTGAAGAAAATCAATAACTTCGGTAAGGGTGCAATTATCAAAATCAAGGTCACTACTATCAAGTAAAGTGGTAGTGGTGTCCTTTAGGCTCACTTGTTTGGTAGTTTCTATGGTCATAGCATCACCATTAATAGGTCCAACGGGACCACGAGTGCATTGACTGCTAAGAGTTTGGATATCCTCAACAACTTGGATAGTAACAACAGTGTGGTGGATAGGAAGGTTATTAATTCTATCTTCCTCCTCCTTTTCTCTAGCCCATCTCTCTTTAAGTTTAGCCAACATCCTAATGTTTTCATTAATTTGCACTTGAATAGCATTCATAGGAGTGGTCTTCCTCTCCTCAAGAGGGGAAGTTCTAATTTTAAGCAACTCTACCTCATGGGCTAAATTGTCTACCTTCGAAGAGAGATTATCTAGTTTGGCTAGTTTTTCTTCTACATTCTTATTAAAGGCTTTTTGGGTAGTGATGAAATCTTTAAGCATACTCTCTAGTTCAGAAGTGGAGTTCTTGGTGCTAGGATAAGCATTGTTGTTCCCATAGGAATTAGAGGGGAACGGTCTAGGATTGCTACCAAAATTACTCCTATAAGCATTGTTATTGAAATTGTTTCTAGAGATAAAGTTCACATCTACTTGTTCTTGAGCAATCAAAGAATTTAAAGGAACATCACGAGGATCAATAGAAGATTGCTTGGAAAGTAGAGACATGATCAAGTCAACTTTTTCATTTAGGGAGGAAATCTCCTCGACAGAGTTTACCTTCCTACCTGTTGGAGCGCGGTCGGTGTGCCATTGGGAATAATTGGTCATCATCTCATCGAGAAGCTTCGTGGCAGCACCAAGTGTAGTTGACATAAAGGTTCCTCCCGCGGCCGAATCTAACAAGTTCCGCGAGGTAAAGTTCAAGCCTGCATAAAAAGTTTGGATAACCATCCAAGTAGTCAAACCATGAGTAGGGCAATTCTTGACAAGAGATTTCATGCGTTCCCAAGCTTGGGCAACGTGTTCATTATCCAATTGTTTGAAATTCATTATGTTACTCCTTAGTTGGATAATTTTAGCAGGTGGATAGTACTTTCCAATAAAGGCATCCTTGCACTTGTCCCAAGAATCTATGCTATTTCTAGGCAAGGATTGAAACCAAATTTTAGCTCCTCCTCTCAAGGAGAAAGGAAAAAAGCTTAAGCTTAACAATATTACCATCTATTTCTTGGTACTTTTGCATATCACAGAGTTCAACAAAATTGTTTAAGTGTAAAGCAGCATCATCTCCAGCACCGGAGAATTGATCTTTCATAACTAAGTTCAGTAAAGCAGGTTTAATTTCATAAGAAGGTGCTGAAGTGGCAGGTGTAGTGATAGGCGTGCAGATAAAGTCATCGTTGTTATGACTAGTGAAGTCACACAACTTGGTGTTCTCGGTGGAACCCATAGCAGCAAGCAAGCAAGACAACTATTTTTGTGATTTTTGATGAAAGACACTAAAGCAAAAACTGAAAGGTAAACTAACAAGACTAAAAAGCAAAGGTAAAAGATAGCGTGCAACTCCCCTATCTTGAAGAGTGGAGTCCCCGGCAACCGCGCCAGAAAACTTTGCTTGATGGCTTCTCGCCCCTCGTTGGTTACCCCAAGTGGAAGGTTTGAGATGCAGTGTAGCGGTAGTTTTCCCTTGGCAAAGATACCAAGGATCGAATCCCCTGAGACTCCGAGGTTCAACAAGAAGGTGTCAACTGCTAGCGGCGCAACTAGCGATTGACCGGACCTGCACACAAATACAAATAACTTTGCTCCCAACGAGTACAGAGAGGTTGTCAATCCCTCCGGCCTTGTCGTTTACAAAGGATCAAACGCAAGAGATAATAGTGATAGGTATAACTGCAACTAGTAAGTAAGAACTGAAAGTAAATAGCGGATGTGATCAGTGATGGTAATATGGACCGGGGTCCCATGATGTTCACTAGTGATGTCTCTCTCCCAAAATACGATAAAACAGCTAAGCGAGGTAAACGAATTACAGCTGGGCAATTGACAGGATTATGTGCGCAAACCAATGCTAACTATGCTACAAAGAAAGGTAGAGGCTCAAAAGCATGGGCGGTACGCCAAGGTAAGTAGACCGAAATCCATCTGCATCTACTACTAATCATCCACCTTGAGATATCTATCCAGAACATCTCGCTGGTATTAAGTTGCGAGTCCCACCCATAGTGTAAACTCAAAGCAACAGACAACTGCATTAAAAGAACTTTGCGTAAAGTAAACAATCCTTGCACCCGCGAGTACAAGCACCGCTGTTTTCCCCCTTGTGGCAACAGCACATCCCCTAGACTCATGTTTCTGTCACTCAAGCTAGTCATCGAGGGGCATGAACCCACAATCAAGCATAACGTTCCCTCTTGGAGTTACTACCTACTACTTGGCCAAAGCAATAAACAGCAACGGAGAACATGCAAGAATTACTCAAGAACATAAATATAAAAGAGGTAAATCAAATATATTACTCACACACAATCTGAACATAATCTCATAATCCATCGGATCCCAGCAAACTCATCATAGCAACAACATAAGGATTACATATGTGCCTCGATCATGTAGGGCAGCTCACGAGGTCTAATCGGTGAAGAACAAAGAGGGGAGGAGAACATCACATAGCTACTGGTCATGGACCCATGGTCCAAGGGAGACTACTCACAACTCATCCGGGAGGCGTCCATGGTGGTGGAGAAGCTCCCGGTGGTGATCCTCCCCTCCGGCAGGGTGCCGGGAAGAGTTCTCCTGGTGCTCCTGATCTTGGAAGCGCGGCGGCGGCAGAACAGAGATGAGATCGCGAAAAAGGGTTCCGTCCTCGAGGGTTTCGGGACGCGGTGTAAATATATGCCAAAGGGGGGCGTCAGAGGAGGCCAGGGGGGCCCAGGCGCCCTGGCGGCGCGGCCAGGAGGGGGGCGCGCCCTCTGGCCGCCTGGAGCCCTGGTGGCCCCCCTCCGGCCCTACTTTGGCCGCATGGAAGCTTCCGGAATGCTGATTTTTTATATATATTTCCCGTAATTTTTCTGGCAGTTTACGTAATGGGAAAACCTGAAATACAAAAACAGCAAAAAACAGAAACTGGCACTGGGGTGCACTGAGTTAATAGGTTAGTCCAAATATGATCAAAAGTGTATGGAAGTGCATAAATATCATAGCAATATCACACAAAAGAGGCATGGAGCAAGCAGAAATTATAGATGCGTTTTGGACGTATCAGTGGCCAGCCCGGACATCCGGGCAAGGAGCCGGACATCCGGCCTGGCAAGATACGAAGAACAGAAACCGAGTCAGACTAGGAAACTGAGGAGCCGGACATCCGGGGGTCAAGCCCGGACATCCGGCATGTCTGGAAGGCCCGGATATCCGACAGATGGCCGGACATCCGGCGTGATCACAACAGGTGATAGAACCTCTTAGTTCTTCGGACAGTGGAGGCCAGACATCCGGGATACGGCCCGGACATCCGGCGTATCAGGAAGGCCCGGACATCCGGGGAGAAACCCGGACATCCGGCGTGCAGCACAGCACATAAGTGCCTTCTGGATGGCTATCCCCGGATATCCGGCATGTGGCCCGGACATCCGGCAGCCAAGAGACAGAACCATGAAAGTTGAGCATGTGCAGTATGGAAAGGAGGTTTGTGGCATGAGCAAGCCTTTAACTGCCCTATCGGTCCCCTCTTAATAGTGCGGGATCCTATACTCAAGAAAACAAATTTGAAATCACTTTTTATGCTTCATCCTTGAGTAAAATCACTTTGTATGCTCTTGATCCACACACATAGATGGACCGGGGATTAACACCTAAGATTTACTTAACAACCATTGTTAGTCCCCTACATGTATATTGTCATCAACATCAAAACATGATGTGAGGGCATGATTGCTCTTTCACCGACCTCGGTAGAAGATAGAGAAAAGATGAGTGTCATCCCCTATGCCTCGGCCATAGGTTCTATCATGTATGCCATGCTGTGTACCAGACCTGATGTGAATCTTGCCATAAGTTTGGTGGGGAGGTACCAAAGTGATCCCAAAATGGAACACTCGACAGCGGTCAAGAACATCCTGAAGTACCTGAAAAGGACTAAGGATATGTTTCTCGTTTATGGAGGTGACGAAGATCTCATCGTAAAGGGTTACGTCGATGCTAGCTTCGACATAGATCCGGATGACTCAAAGTCACAAACCGGATACGTGTATATTTTGAATGGTGGGGCAGTCAGCTGGTGCAGTTGCAAGCAAAGCGTCATGGCGGCATCTACATGTGAAGACGAGTACATAGCTGCTTCTGAAGCAGCACAGGAAGGAGTCTGGATGAAGGAGTTCATCACGGACCTAGGAGTTATTCCAAGCGCGTTGGGCCCGATGACTCTCTTTTGTGACAACACTGGAGCTATTGCCATTGCCAAGGAGCCCAGGTTTCACAAGAAGACCAAGCACATCAAGCGACGTTTCAACTCCATCCGAAATTATATTCAAGATGGAGACATAGATATTTGTAAAGTGCATATGGATCTGAATGTCGCAGATCTGTTGACTAAACCTCTTCTACGAGCAAAACATGATCAACACCAGAACTCTATGGGTGTTCGATTCATCACAATGTAACTAGATTATTGACTCTAGTGCAAGTGGGAGACTGTTGGAAATATGCCCTAGAGGCAATAATAAAATGGTTATTATTATATTTCCTTGTTCATGATAATTGTTTATTGTTCATGCTATAATTGTATTATCTGGAAACAGTAATACTTGTGTGAATACATAGACCACAACATGTCCCTAGTGAGCCTCTAGTTGACTAGCTCGTTGATCAATAGATGGTTACGGTTTCCTGACCATGGACATTGGATGTCATTGATAACGGGATCACATCATTAGGAGAATGATGTGATGGACAAGACCCAATCCTAAGCCTAGCACAAGATCGTGTAGTTCATATGCTAAAGCTTTTCCAATGTCAAGTATTTGTTCCTTAGACCATGAGATTGTGCAACTCCCGGATACCGTAGGAGTACTTTGTGCCAAACGTCACAACGTAACTGGGTGGCTATAAAGGTACACTACGGGTATCCCCAAAAGTATCTGTTGGGTTGGCACGAATCGAGACTGGGATTTGTCACTCCGTATGATGGAGAGCTATCTCTGGGCCCACTCGGTAAGACATCATCGTAATGAGCTCTATGTGACTAAGGAGTTGGTCATGGGATGATGTGTTATGGAACGAGTAAAGAGACTTGCCATAACGAGATTGAACAAGGTGTCGGTATACCAACGATCGAATCTCGGGCAAGTACTATACCGATAGACAAAGGGAATTGTATACGGGATTGATTGAATCCTTGACATCATGGTTCATCCGATGAGATCATCGTGGAACATGTGGGAGCCAACATGGGTATCCAGATCCTGCTGTTGGTTATTGGCCTGAGAGATGTCTCGGTCATGTCTGCATGATTCCCGAACCCGTAGGGTCTACACACTTAAGGTTCGATGACGCTAGGGTTATAGGGAATGTATGTACGTGGTTACCGAATGTTGTTTGGAGTCCCTGATGAGATCCCGGTCATCACGAGGAGTTCTGGAATGGTCCGGAGGTAAAGATTTATATATGGGAAGTCCCGTTTTGGTCACCGAAATTGTTCTGGGAGTTATCGGTAACGTACCGGGACCACCGGAAGGGTTCCGGGGGTCCACCGGGAGGGGCCACCAGCCCCGGAGGCGTGCGTGGGCCAAGAGTGGGAAGGGACCAGCCCCTAGGTGGACTGGTGTGCTTGCCACCAAGGCCCAAGGTGCGGGGGAGAGGAGAGGGGGCAAACCCTAGGTGCAGATGGGCCTTAAGGCCCACCCTAGGGTGCGCCCCCCTCTCTCCCCCCTCTGGCCGCCCCCTAGATCCAATCTGGGGCTACCGCCACCTCTGGGGAGGGAACCCTAGATGGGGGTGCAGCCCCTCCCCTTCCCCTATATATAGTGGGGGTTTTGGGGCTGCCAGAAACACGAGTCTCCCTCTCTCTTAGCGCAGCCCTACCCCTCTCCCTCCTCGTCTCTCGCAGTGCTTGGCGAAGCCCTGCTGGAGTGCCACGCTCCTCCACCACCACCACGACGTCGTGCTGCTGCTAGACGGAGTCTTCCCCGACCTCTCCCTCTCTCCTTGTTGGATCAAGGCGCGGGAGACGTGACCGTGTTGCACGTGTGTTGAACGCGGAGGCACCGTTGTTCGGTGCTTAGATCGGATTAGGCCGCTATCTGAATCTCTTCGTGTACAACTCCACCGACCGCGTTCTTGCAACACTTCCGCATCGTGATCTTCAAAGGTATGAAGATGCACTCCCCACTCGTTGCTAGTAAACTCCATAGATAGATCTTGGTGGTGCGTACAATTTTTTTGAATTTCTGCTACGATCCCCAACAGCTTGAGACCTTTCGGCAACAAACATTACTCATGGCGCTTGCCGTGAAGGAGCATGAAGACGAGCACCGAAAGAGGAGGCGAGGATCTACTGCCGGCGTCTGTGCATTCCTCGGAATCGCCATCTTGGGAACGAGATGTTGATGCAAGACTATTTTGCGGAGAATCTTAGTATCCTCCGCACCTCTTCCGGAGAAGGTACCGAATGCGCCGATCCCTCTTTGTGAAACTTGTTCAAGCTTGCGAGGCAAATTGCCAGTATTTTACTCAAAGAAGGGATGCCGTGGGCTTAAAAGGATTTAGTGCATATCAAAAAATCTCGGCGGCTATGCGGGTGATTGCATATGGCGTTCCGGCTGACTATGCCGATGAGTACCTTCGCATTGGTGAAGATACTACAATTGAGTCAGTGCGTAGATTTGCAAAAGTGATCATTCGTGTCTTTGATCCTGAGTATCTTCGGGCACCCAACAAGGATGACACAAAGAAATTGATGGCATCTAATGAGAGGAGAGGTTGGTCGGGCATGCTAGGTAGCATCGATTGTATGCATTGGACATGGAAAAATTGCCCAGAGGCATGGCAAGGAATGTATTGTGGCAAGTCTCGTGATGCAACAGTTGTGCTAGATGCCGTAGCATCTGAGGATTTATGGATTTGGCATTGCTTCTTTGGTATGCCAGGCACTCTCAATGATATCAATGTGTTGCAACGGTCTCATTTGTTTGCTAGGCTTGCTAGTGGTGATGCTCCTGCTTGCAACTACACTATCAATGGGCATGAATACACAAAGGGGTACTATCTTGCAGATGGTATATACCCTCCTTGGTGCACATTTGTCAAAAGCATCAAAGAACCCACAACTAAAAAACAATGTGAATTTGCAAGGGTGCAAGAGGCAGCCCGAGAAGACATTGAAAGAGCATTCGGTGTTTCGCAATCTAGGTTTGCCATTGTTCGTGGTCCTGCTCGTTTTTTGGATAAGAAAACCTTGAAGAACATCATGACATGTTGTGTTATCATGCACAATATGATTCTTGAAGATGAGAGAGGAATGAACTTAGAATTCTTTTACGACAATGTGGGTAGCCGTGTCAAACCAGCTAGAGACCCAAACTGCATTAGAGCTTTTCTTCAGACATACAAGGAGATTAAAAATGCAGACACACACTTTCAACTTCAGGAAGATCTCATTGAGCACCATTGGCAAAGGGCTGGACAGTGACTAATTTTTGTATTCATTTGTATTTGTATTCATGACAAGTTTTGTATTGCATTATTTAAGTTTGCTACGGTGATTTGAATAATTATTTGTAATGCGGATGATTATTGTATTATGTTTGATTCGAATAATTCAGTTTTTTTCGATTGTTGAATTATGTTGGATTTGATATTTACGGGCTGATGATATGCGGGATGCAGCGGCGCAAAAAGCAGAACCCGCATAGCCGACCCGTAAAAAGCATATTCCGCGAATATACTTTTTTACGGATCCGTTTGGGGGGTCTGCATCTATGCCAGCCCGAGCCAGCCTGCAAAAGTTGTTTTGCGCGAACTGCAAACGCGTTTTACGGGCCGACGGGTTGCGGGGTCTGCTAGAGTTGCTCTAAGTGACGCGGAGGGAGAGCTAACAAAGTTATACTGAGTAAGACACTTATTTTGGGATGGATGAAGTACAACATTTGTATACAAATGGCGTCAATTAAATCGGGACAGAAGACACTTATTTGGGGATGGATGAAGTACAACATTTGTATACAAATGGCGTCAATTAAATCGGGACAGAGGTAGTAGTAAGGTTTTCAATTTAGTACTGCTTAAATGTGCAAAATTTCCCAACAGAAATAGTGGGTATCCTTGCATCCCGATCGACTGACCATAACAGCTGAAACAAGAGATCGGGCACATCAGTTTCTGTTGATCAGCTTGACGCATGGTGATAGACCATCGGTCATCCTTTGATCGATCGAACCGAGCAAAGGCTTGCAATGAGCTCCAAAGAGAGACAAGAAAACACCATACATCAACAATTGCATCTACTACGAATCAAACATGAACATTGTCAACAGGTGGAGAAGCACTCCCCTAAACTTCCCGAGCTTTCCGGGGGTCAGTGTTCTTCAGCTAAAGCTCAAATTTATTTCAGGTATTTACAACGTTCTAGGTAGTGGTAAATCTTAAGGCAGTAGAGCTACGGCGGCATTAGTGGATATGATACACGTAGGTACATACGCTACTACGGTTAACAGGTGACAAAAGTGGTGGCGGTGGTAGCTGACACATGCCAGCATCAACCGTGGCCACGGGGAATAGCACGGATGATGCTTCGGCTTGACGGAGTTGCATCCGATTCCTTCGCAGGTTCAAAGCTATCTTGTTCTGCAGGACCCTAGACGACCGAGACTTGGGGTTGGGTTAGTGCCAGTGTGGAGTAGAAGCCCTGCATGGACCAAAAGATTCATGCGTGTTAAGTCATGTCATAGGCAGATGTTGGAAGTTATAATGAGAAATGATTAAGGGTTTTGGTAAGGCAAATGTGCTCATGATCAAATTGCTTACTTTGGCTTTCTACCACCAACAGACAATTTATTGGGGCTAGGCTTGCTCGGTGATTGGGATGCCCTGCGTGGTGGGGGAGGCGGCGGCGGCTGCAGAATCAAGTGAGCAAAAGGTCAAATCTAATGTAAAGATATACACTGTAAATTATGTATCTGATCATGAATATCTTTTAAACCAACAGTTATTATTCTGTAGCAAAATAAAAGCACATACGTTTGGTACCCTTGTCTTTGTGCTTCCGGTCTGCAAAGGAGTTGCATTCTTTGATGCAAGTACTCGAGATCCAACTGTCTCCTGAATGCCCTACAAAAGAATCACAATAGCGATTACATCTCATGTGTTTATTCTTGAACTTCCACTCTCTTGTTATATTATAATTATATACATTTTTAGCGATAGGATTATGATGCACCATGGTTGAATGTAAAATTCTATTCAAAGTCTCATAATGAGGTGTAAACTGTATGCATAATGTAGAACATGTTCTAAATTTCATGCTTCCCCACAGCAACTGACAGTTAATTTCCGCTCAAAGGAGAAGAATTATCAACATAGTGTGAGTCAGTAGAGAAGCATTCAGATATAGACAAAACACATCATGCAATCAGCTTATCAGCTTAGCAAGAAAATGAGCACAATGCTGTGATCGAAATAACCAATGGCACCGAATGAAAACAAGGTTACACTTAGTTACCTGCTTATTTGGCTTTCTGATGTTCTCTACGACTCGATTGGCTCCAACATTCGATGTCAAAACTTTCCTTGGAGGAAGATTAACAGAACTACACAAATAAATGTGGTAATTGTTATTAGCAGAATGATTAAACCAAATTTGATAATCCAAACCATTACAGCTGCGTAACAAAATTAGCACCTAGATTTTAGTTTCCCGCCAACTTGAAGTTCTAACCTTTCCTTAGCATAGCTGCCAAATGATGCAAAAAGAAGAAATCAAATATGGTACAAAAACAACTAAGCATGCATGTCTGCAAGTTTGTACTGGTACCTTTTCATCTCTGGTTTGCTAGTTTTAACACGATTTCGAGTAATTGCCTTCTGGGGAGTAGCCTGCGTGAGAAACAGAGAGGAAACAGTCAGAAATATGTATGTTAACCCCTTTCAGCATATGTAAGACAATACAGTGTTATGGTGAGAGAAGGGATTGGAACGTACCGCTGTGGCCATTGCACCATTTGAATTACCCGGCATTGCTCTCAACCTTATTGGTGTTTTTGGATCCAATTTTAGGGTATTCTCTTTGGCAACAGCTCGCCTTTCTCCCGTTGAAGGGCGGCAAGGGGTGATGACAACATCAGCATGCTTTGCTGCACTTCCCCTGCTGAGGCATGGTTCAGGAGTTGAAGGGCAACAAGGGTTGCTGACATTAGCATGCTTAAGCCCAGTGTCTCTGGCAACAGGGCGTCTCTCAGCAGTAGAAGGCCTGCGAAGAGGAACAACATCGGCATGCTTTGGGGCAGCTTCTCTTTTTATAGGGCGCCTCTCAGCAGTAGATGGTCGACGCAGGGCTACAACATCAGCATTCTTCTCTGGAATCCCTCTTGCGACAGGCTGCCTTTCAGCGCTAGATGGCCAACAAGGACTGGCAAGACCAGCAAGCTTTGGTGCTATCTCTCTGCGTGTAGGGCGCCTTTCAGCAGTAGAAGGTCGCTGTGGGGTAGCAATGTTGGCATGCTTAGGTGCTGGCTCTTTGGTGGTAAGGCGCCTATCAGGAGTAGATGGTCGGCGTGGGGTAGCAATGTTAGCATTATTTGATGCCGGCTCTTTGGTGATAGGGCGCCTATCAGCTGTAGATGGCCGACGTGGGGTAGCTACGTTGGCATGCTTTGGTGCCAGCTCTTTGGTTATAGCACGCCTTTCAGCAGTAGATGGTCGACATGGGCTAGCAATGTTTGTTTGATTTGCTGCCAGATCTCTAGTGGCAAGGCGTCTTTCAGCAGTAGAGGGGCGACATGAGCTATCCATTCCAGCAGGGTTCCGTGAACCATCTCTGGTGACAGGTCGTCGTTCCCTGGTGGAGGGCCGTTGCGATGCTGCTGAGGAAGGTCTTCTAAGAGCTGCGGCACCTGGATCTTCTTTGGGCACACGTTTGGTTCTTCCCGTGGTGCCAATCACATTGGTGGTTGCTGCTTTTGGATTCCGCAATGATTGAATATTTCCAGGCTTGGTTTTCTGATTTATCACAATGGGCTTGGCTGATTCAGGACCCTGAAAATTGTTCATGAAAACCATATTATCAGTTTCAGGAAAATGTTCCTGTTCTGTGACATATCATAAATGCAGGTATTTATTTGTGCCTTGCATGATTGAGCAGTTGGTCATCATTAGGCTGGTCACAATGGGGAGTAACATAGAGCAAGAACATACACGCTATTCTGTGCTATGTTACCACCATCACAATGGGTAGGAACATCATACAAAACTCTATTTATTAGTTTATAGACTCACAATGTCTTGAAATATGTGATGTTCCGGTAACTAGCTATGTTACCACTACCCTCTCTTTCCTCATTAAATGTTTGCCATGTCAGCTTTTTGTCCTACATGGCAACGATGTTACTACTAAGTTCCTCCCCATTGGGACTAGCCTTATGGGATCCAGGCCATTATGCTAGTTATCAGAAAACAAGACAAATGTAGATAGCAGCATAATTCAAAGTTCTAACAAGATAAACACCAGACCACGTTGAAAAAGTTTACCTTACTGACAAATGTGTGATCAGGATTATAACTAGAAGTCATCTTGACCGTCTTTGGAATAATTTTTGAAGCTTGACTAATCCGGGAGCATTTCTCAATAATTCTCTTAGGGGTCATCGTAGCTTCATTGGGCATCACCAGATCATCTTGACCACATTTAGCATTTTGCTTATCACTGCTTGCATTTTCTGCGGTTTCTTCGCCAATTATCTGTAAGCTTCCAACTGATGAAGAACGAGTCGTTCCGGAAATTCCATTACTTATGCTCTCATTGTGATCCTTGTAGCATCCCAGTCGATGCTCAGGTGTGGTCTCGGCTGCTATTTGTCCCATGGAATCATCAACATGAGTTCCAGATCCAGCAGGAGATGCATGCTTTGCAACTGGTTCGTCTTCTCCTGTTTGACTAGAATCACTACCATCGCCACTGTATTCTAGATTCAGTTCAGTTTGTTGGTTTTGTTGTTCTAAAGCCTTTAGCTCCCTAATCCTCTTAAAGTATTCTTCAAAGTATGCCTTTTTCTTAGCAACTAATCCATTGAACTTAACAAACTCCTCAGTGCGCCTGTCATTGGTAAAAACAGACCACTTTTCCCATGCTAGCGATTCCAAATCAAATCTTCCAAAAGATATGGAACCATGGTCAAACACTTGCGTTGTTCCCTAAGGGCAGAAATAATACAGATACAAGAAGGGTGAGATTATTGACAAAGGTATTGATTCTTCACTTACAGATGCAACTATTAGCTCTTTAGAAAGCCTGGTTCAGACTACTAACTATTACAGAGATGTCTGACAGTAGTTAGCATGGATTTTCTAGCAATTTCAGTTGCATCAGGTAGATAGGCACTTGCCAGTTCATAGATCTACTATCAATCTTTACTTTGACCGAGGATCATATATATATTATAAAAAAATAAAGGTTCTTACTGGACAGGCCTACGTAATACAAAAGTACAAATAGTAATTACCATGGAAATTGGCCCTTTTATTATAATCCAGGTAAATTCTTTGTCTGAAATTAGCCATACCATGGTACTATGGAAATGATATTACCTGAGAACTATCCTGTCCAGATGATTCCTCATGCGGCCATGCAAAACAGTTTTGATTGACCTCTGTCGCCATAGTATATTGTGTGCCTAATTCATTAAACTACAATTCCTGCAAAATCAAACCAGCCATAAGCATAAGTACAAAACTATACCTGAAGCTTCATTTACACAGTCAAGAAGAAGATACTAACAACGGATACTAACAAGGGTCATCTACTGTTTTTTCAGCAAAATCAGGATTAGATATTTGGAGCTAGGTCCACTGGAAAATCTCTAAACCCGGCTGACCACCCTGGTATTAAATCCACCTAGTGGCATCTCTGACAAGTGACAAGAACAGGTGCTATCTAGTAGCAAGGAAGAATCAGATCCTGTCTAGTGAAAAGCTAAGGATAAAAGCTTAAGAACAATATCGGCAAACATCCTGCGCTGAAAGTGATAATCCCCCCCAAGTCCACTATTTTGGAACCAATAATTTCCATGGCAGCAAATCAATTCATGAACCCTGATCACTTCCAACTGCACCGTTGGGCCCTTGACACGGAATTCCCCTTGACACCTACCTTCGGAGGACAACATGTCACCAACACGAAATTTGTGCACTCGACAACTAGTCAAACAAGCAAACGTAACCCCACGGGAAATGATTGCATTATTTTACCCTAACCAAGATAAGTTCTTGGAACTGGAGGACACGAGTGACAATTCAAAACAGAAATGCGCAAAGAACTCACGCAAAAACACTTCAGGGGAACTGCAAGAACGAACGGTCGTTCAACTGCTGAGAACCCTACCCCCGGTATGCCCTCGTAGGAAAATCAGGACCAAATCTACAAATTTTTGAAGGGAAATTTTTGCAGAAATCACGCCGTAGACTACGCCCTTGCCAAATTAGGGCCGGATCTAGGCGGTGTGCCGGGCGCGCGCACCCAAAATTTGCGGGTGCCAGTTCGGGTTTAATAAGCAAGTAAAATCACACACGGGAGGAGAAAAGGCTCATACATACCTCAAGAAAGCGACGCCCAAGATCGCTGGCGCAGTGGAGTGGAGCGGAGGCAGCACGGCGGTGCCGCGACGAGGCAGAACGGCGGGACGGCGCGGCGGGCGGGAGGAAGGGAGGGAGGGAGCTCTAGGGCACGGCGGAGGCGCGCTGCGGGGGAGACTCTAGACCCGCATTGGGCCGGGGTGGAGCCTAGGGTAGGCCAGGGGCGAGAGGAAAGAAAGGTAGTACAAGATGGTGGGGAGGAGAGGGGAAAGTGTAGCTGCGGAGTAGAGGTACGAGATGCTGGCGGTTCGGATACCCCGCCGGAACTCCGCCGTGGGGCGCGGGCCTGGAACCGGCCGGCGAGCTCGGCGCCTCAGATCCGGGGGAGGGAGGAACCGCTGGCGCGAGCAAGAACTGTGGGCTGCCTGTGGCCGCCCGCTCTCTCTTCCTCTGGTTCTGGTGGCGAGCGCCCCGTGGCCTCTGCCTGCCCTACGGTTGGGCGTACCGAGAGAGGGAGAGGGAGGGGGGAGGTGGATGTCGTGGGTTTGATTTGTTTCTACCGCGGCTGGTGGTGGCGGATGGCAGTGTACGGCGGCGTTTATTGCTGCGACGGGGAGGGGAGCGGGGCGAGGGATTCTTTCCTTGGGGAGTACTTGGGGCCGGATAGGTGGGTGTTAGCGGGGACGAGAGTGTGAGTGTCAAGTTTTTGTGTGAGTGTCAAGTTTTACTAACCGTTGGGGCCGAGAGGGCTACTCGCCTTCTCTTCTTTTTTAAAAATAATAACGATTATCAAGATAAGATCAGATAGAACCTGGCCACTCCCTGTTGTGGTGGTGTAACTTTTTTTCCATTTTTTGGATTTATGTAATGTGAACTGTGGTTATAGGAACAAATAAATACAGGGGGAAGTAACTATGTGAATTGTAGAGAGGGGAAATTAAGACAGACTAGGTGTGGGCAATACGAAATTTCGGCTATGAAAACATTGAAAGGGAACCTCTACGGTGGTACCGCCCGAGCTCCGCCTCTCCCCTTTCTTCCGCTAAGCCAAGTGTGCGCCTGTGTTACGCCACCACTTAGCCTTGGGGGGGGGGGGGGG
>LR738709.1:534686993-534704461 GCA_902687465.1 Secale cereale | reverse complement strand
CCAAGCCCCTTGCCCTGGAATGTATTTGGTGCACCGGATACCGTAGAACATTAAAAAAAATCTGAAAAAGTCTAATCGGCACAACATCAATATATGTTGTCACAAAAAGTCGTATCAAAACTTGAAATAATTTTTGAAATAAAAAACTTATAAATTCGACATCAGTGTGATAATGAGTCCAATCTAAAGCCCAAGGAATTGTCTTGGCAGATAACTTCATTGAAGTGTCACTTCGAAGTGAAACATCGCCTTCATAGAAAACCTACAAGTAATGGAATATGATAAAATCGTATTGTAAATAGGTTTTCAAGATATTGCCACGTGGCATAGAAATCCTTAAAAAGTACTCCCTCCGTAAAGAAATATAAGAGCGTTTAGATCACTACTAGTAATCTAAACGCTCTTATATTTCTTTACACAGGGAGTAATGAAATACAACAGGTTTTCGAGATATTGACACATGACATTTGTGTGGCTAAAATCATCTTCAAATATGCGTGTCTTGTGAACAAAACCGCTCTCCGAAAGCCCGGATAAAGATATACGAGCGAAAAACGGCGGAACTCCTATCTCGAGCTCGTTGGTTCGGGAAGTAGTATGGATGACTAAAATTGAAGAGAATTTGACACCAAGGGTGACCCAGATGGCAGAGGCACGGGAGTGACAAGTGTCCTGAACATCATTCTAGCTAGTTATGCATAAACTCGGAGATGATTCTTTTCACTTTTGTCACTTTGGAGGTTATTTGTATTGAAAAAAACATTCAAGGATAAATTGTTCTTTAAATTTGTTTAGCGAAAGAAATCGTCTTCAATCCATTTTTAAGAGTATTTTTTGTCCCTCAACTCTTAGTGGAGTCTAAATTTTGTCCCTCAACTTCGAAATCGGACAACTTGCACCCCCAACTCTTGAAACCAAACAAGGTTCATCATTGGTTTCGGTTTTGACTGGTTTTGGTGCTGATTCATCTCGGTTTCGACCGGTGTTGGATCGAATTTGAATGCCTTTTTCAAAACCGTGAACTTTTTTGAAATATGTGTACTTTTTCAAGTCCGCGTAGTTTTTCCAAGTTCACATATATATTTTTTCAAATCCACGTACCTTTTAAAACTCAACCATGCCTTTTTCAAATCCTTGAACTTCTTAGAAGTCCGCATACCTTTTCAAATTTGCATACTTTACTTCAACAAGTCCATGAATTTGAAAAGTTACGCAAACTTGTAAAAAGGTACGCACATTTGGAAAAAGTACACGAATTTCAAAAAAGTATGTGGGTCTGAAAAAATTACGCGAACCTGAAAAAAGTATGCCGATTGAAAAAAGTACGCGAAATTTGAAAATGTTCATGAATTTGAAAAAAGTGTGCGGACAAAAAGGTACATGAATTTTAAAAAATATTCATGGATTTTAAAAATATACATGAATTTGTGTCAGCACCGGTTGAAATCGGGGTGAGACAACACCAAAATGGGTCAAAAAACGAAACTAGGGACGAAACTTGTTTGGTTTCAATAGTCGAGGGTGCAAGTTTTTTGCGTGTGATCTGGACATGTTGGCTCCTTACTCAGCTATCCTGGCAGACCGCTTCCATTATGCTCATGAAATCTCTTCAATTCGTTTTCAGCACTGTCCACGGGAAGCAAACACTTCGGCACACACCTTAGCTAGACATGCTTTTGAATCAAATGTGTTGTATTGGTGGGACGATGATCCACCTAGTTTTCTTTTACCCCATGTACTTAAGGATGTAACTCTTTTAAAGTCCAAATAAAATTGCCAACTGTCATTCCCCTAAAAAAAGGATGCTAGTTGTCCTGTTTTTAAGGGCCAGTTCTTTCGTCAGCTTAAAAAATAAGCCGTTTCTTTCCCAGTTTTTTTCATAAGCCGCCTCTCTCATTCACTGGGGCTTCTGAACGTGCCCCATAAATCCGAAATAAATTGAAAAAAAATCCGAATAACGTGTGCCCTCGAGGAACTTTGATCCCACGGGTTTTCAATTTTTTTTTTTATTTTTTTGCTATTTTTTCGAATTTACTATTCACGTCGGACGAAAACCGCCCAAATCGGCACGAGGGACGAAAACTATCCGGTTTTGATAGTTGAGGGACGAAAACTATCCGAATTAGAGTTGAGGGACGATTTCTAAACTCTCGGAAGAGTTCGAGGACGAAAAGTATACTTATCCCTATTTTTTAAGCCGGGAGAGGCAGTTTATTTTTTAAGCCGTCAAAAAAAAAACTGGCCTTGAGTTTAGGATCAAATGTAGACTTTTGGCAAGAGTTGAGTGACTCACTTTTTTTATGCGGGGGAAAGTGTGTGTGTGAACTGATAACAAGCAAGCAGCCACTACTGGACGTGGAGCGTCCGTCGCCTCGTTTGCACCGGTGCGGACATCACAGGCAGGTACTGTACTTGCTGTTTCATCTCGCTTGCGCCTTGGCGGGCCCGGCAAATGATCCACCGCGAGAAAATCTCAGGCACGAAGACAAGACGAAACCCACTACTGGAACTCTAGAAGAGAGAGATCAAGCGCACGCACACTTGGTCACTCACTCACAGTTTGACCATTGAATATTTTGACCACGACCCACGCCACGCGAGACTGATTAGCTGTAAGCTGCGCAAGCCACGTCCGTAGACCACATGCGCAAACTAAGCATACCTGGATTTTGACCGAGCTGGCGTGGAATATTTTCCTCGTCTCGATATTTTACTATTTATTTCACACCCAAAAATGTCAACCCCCCACTGGCGCTGACTTCCCGCCCGATCGACGCCTATAAATACGCGCATGCATGTGCACGAACCATTCAGGAAGAGAACTCCAAGCGCCCCCCATCGAGCATTCGAGCACGCACGCACGCACGCACGCACGCACTAGCTAGCGTGGCCTCGCGAGATCGACGGAGTCCAACCAAGGCGAGGGATCGGTCGGTCGCCCGCCGGCGTGCCTCGCCGGAGAGTGGCGGCACGCACGCTTCGGCCATTGTGATGGACCAGCGGGCGGCCTGCGGCGGCGAAGCTGCAGGGGGCGTCCAGCGGCGGCGCCCGTACAAGGGCGTGAGGCGGCGGCAGTGGGGGAAGTGGGTGTCGGAGATCCGGGTGCCCGGGACGCGGGAGCGCCTCTGGCTCGGCTCCTACGCCACCGCCGAGGCGGCCGCCGTCGCGCACGACGCCGCCGTCTGCCTCCTCCGCGGCGGCGGCGGCGGCGGCCTCAACTTCCCGGGCCGCGCGGCCGCCTACGGCCGCGTCCTCCACCACGGCGGCGCGGGCCAGCAGCTGTCGCCACGGTCGGTCCAGCGCGTGGCGTCCGACGCCGGCATGGCCGCCGACGCGCAGCTCGTGGAGCTGCGCGAGAGGGTCCCCGCGCCGCTCTGCCAGGAGACGCTGGACTCCGCCGGCATTGGCGCCGTGCATGGTGATGGTGGTACGGGTGCTGGAGAGCAAGTGCCATATGGTGGTACGAGGAGCTGCAGCCCCGGCAGCGAGCAGCTTGTCTATGGGGAGCTGAGTGTGGACGACATAGAGATCGTGACCATGTTGCAGTCATTGTAGTTGTATAGATCGTCAAATTTTGCAGATCAATAGCGTTGCAGAACAAGTTCGTCGCTTGAGTTAAGATTCAACAGTAACGGAGATCATCAAGTACTCTTTTTCGAAATCTGATGACATGGCACTTTACGTTTTGATCTTTGTTCTTCACCGACTTTACATTTTTATCTGAGATGGAGAGCATACTAATTACATCAAGATGATATATACGACATCCCGTTTCTACAATAAGGTGACGTCAAAATTTTGCTAAGATCAGAGAATGCATATAACAAAATTATTGAAAAAGAAACACGGCAAACAATTGTTATCGGCTATAAACATCGGCACCCAACAATGATCTTCAACTTCATTGCCTGTGCCTTTGACAAAACCCGGAATCACTAGGTCCTCCAAAAGAAACACATCCAAGAAGAGAATGGCACATGTGTGTCCCCGGTGAGAGAGCCGATTCGAGAAAACTACAAACGTCGTCTTCACCAAAAGAAAGAATGCATTCGAGCATGCCTCCTACACCCCTAATACAATTCATGTTTGTCCCCGTCCCTAGCTCCTCGACCTTGACTAGTTCCTCCATCCCAGCCCGTGCTCCCGACTATCGCCGCTCTGAGCAGGGGTGTGCCTAGGTTATAGTAGTACCATGGTGCACAGGACAACGAGTCAAAAATATTCTCCCTTCATACATTTATCCACACACATATATATATATATATATATATATATATATATATATATATATATATATATATATATATATATATATATATATATATATATATATATATATATATGGTGTTTGACACTCTCAATTGTACGTGAAAAACATATGTCATTTGTCGAGTGACACATGGTTGTTTTCGCTCTATGTCCGAGCACCGCTGCCCCGACTCAAGCCCTATTGTCGGTGCCGACCCCGCCATCTCTCACCCTCTCACATCCTTGCTGTTCTCGAGAAGAAGATGGAATTGATGCATCTTGGAAGTGGATTTGATGTTTTTAGTGACACCAAATTGCGCATACATTGATTTGTGCAATTGGTTGTTGTTTGTAGGTGTAGTTGCTATAATTTAGGTGTATCTGTTGTTTTCTGGACAATTTGGAAATTGCGAAATAGTGCTGTGTTTGACAATTACAAAATCATTGATCCTTGTGTTCATGTTACCACGATTGCTAGACGGTTGATTGGATTATTTTGAAGAAAAAACAGGGAAATCAGGAAATACTGAGGTGGGGACCAGGAATGTTTGAACTAATAGTAAGTGAGATGGTTCATGTGGTTCATGGCCGGCGAATTGGAATGAACATGATCAAGCAGTGAAGATGTAGTTGCTTTGGGTGTGGTCTTGCTTCACCAGTTCTTTTGGTCTCTTTCGGTTGTACTCCCTCCGTCCCAAAATAAGTGACGCAAAAGTGACTCAACTTTGCACTAACTTTAGTGCAAAGTTGAGTCACTTTTGCGTCACTTATTTTGGGACGGAGGGAGTAGTTCGGTATATTATATTAGCTGGTCGTAGCTGGGTGTTGTGAAGCATCGTCTGAATTGCTGTCTAGAACTTCTTGGGTGTTCGTCTGGTGATATATTTGAGGGTCCGACTTATGGATGCGCAGAATCGTGATATTTATTGGTTCGTTCTAGGCCTCTAGGTTCTCTAGTTTCCTGCTATGCTTTCCTTTCTGTTAGTAGTTTGTACAGAAAAGAAAAACTGTGGTTTCAGTTACTACCTCTGTTCATTTTTATAAGATGTTTTAGACATTACACTGTTTAAAACAGTGCAAAGCAAGCTGTCTGAAACGTCTTATAAAAACAAACGGAGGGAGTATATGAAATCAGAGAGGCAGCTCTTTTTTTGGAAAAGAAAAATGGAAAAGTTGCTGGAATTTGTATTCAGTGAGTTGCTTGAATTTGTATGCACCTGCCATAACTAGATGTACATCCTACGAACACAACACAGTTGTATGCACCTAGCACTACTGCCGTCAACAACTCTCAGGGAGGAATAGTCGTGCATGCTAGGGCAATTAAGCCTTAGATGCCTATCAGCCTTGGACGACGAGGAAGCAGGAGAGAGCGGGTGGAGAAGGCGGCGAAGATTTGGGGGCCACCGCCAGCCACCGGAGTCGCCTAGGCAGGGTGGAAAAGAGTCCAGATGACACTTTACGTAGGGCTGGAAGAAAGCTCTCTGCGCTGAAGTGCACTCGCAGTTGTACTACTTGACCGGAGGAGTGCCCGAGGAAGATCGTTCCTGTCATGCGCATGTTACACATGGTCAATGGCGTCAAGACCTGGAACGAAGCGCACGATCGGACGTGTGACGTGTCCACGTGACGCGCGCCAGCGGGGCCGGGCCGGTGCGCGCGTCAACGCGTGCATGCACCTCTCTGTTGTTTCAGCTTGATGAAATGATCGCAAACAAAAGCGGGACGGCGATGGAGAGCGAGGCGCTCAGTGCTCCAACACGGGCTACAGCCTACAGGGACACGCACTAGAGGATGTGTGGAGGCGGTGCAATTCTCTGGTATCTGACTCTAAGCGTGTGTGAGAGAGAGGAGGACCTATTCCAAAGTGTAGCAACTCCAATGTTGTGTGAAACCCATGGTTCTGCTGATTCCGAAATGCGCTGCTCCACCGCCGGCGCCGACAACGGTCTTTCCTCTCCCTGCGATCATTGAGCCGGCTCTGGCGAGGTCAGCAAGTTCGTGAACCAGATGCAGAACCGCTCGTGAGATGCATGGATTCAGTGGATCACACACAACAGTTGGACGTAGTAACTTGACCAGAACGTTTGATCTCTGTTGAATTACCTTGGCAGCCAAAAATGACATGGCCTTTTGACCTTCTTTTTGACGCGACAGAAGGTTCCAGAAGGCAAAAGGTTCTTTCAGGCCGATGAAAAGCGGATTTGGACCGTAAGGACAGCGGACAGGGAAAAAAATTGCAGAGCATGATTGAGTACATACTAATCTTTAAGTCAAAAAAGGATCTGACAAATGCAAGCATGGTTGATCTTGGCTGCTCAAGCTCTTCTGGTAACCAGGATTCAGAAACTACATTACTCCAGCTTCAACATTATGTAGAATTGGCTTTCGAGCCGCCTATACATCAATGATATCTGCAGATTCTTTGCTATGAATGGAGCATATATGGACCATGAAGGAAGCTTCCAGATTTTCACTGGAAACCAGTTTTCACTGGATCCTTCGGCTATGGACCGACTGTACAAAGCTTATTACAGTATGAACGGACCATAACATTTACGCCGTGAAAGGTGTTCCATTTGAGATGTGTACACTGGTCCCAATTATGTACAGATTGGCAACAACAATAGCCGTGTCGCAATTCTGTGCGGAGCAACGCCTACGAGCTGTCTTGCTTCGGTTTCTGGCTGAGCTCCGAGTAATGCCCTCCCATCAGCTGCAGTATCTCGGTCCAGAGGCAAGACGGGTCCGTTGTCACCGCGTCGCTGATCAGCTCTGTGCTACAGGAAGCAACAGCCCAGTAACCGGCCCTGATCTCGCTGAGGAGCTGCTCGTAGTCCCAGGCTGCATGCCCCACGAAGAATCTCAGGTCCTCGGTCCTGATCGCACCACTCTTCATCAGAACACCAGCCTTCTCCAGCTCGGTTCGAAAGCCGAAGCAGATGCCTGGTATCACCTCCTCAAACCCCTTCAGACGTGAGCTGTCTTTAGTACGTACCAAGAACATGCTCATGTCGACAGGGCCTCCAAAGAAGAGGGCGCATTCACCGAAAGGGGTTGTTTGGTCTTGGAATGATGATGGATTCACATTCTTGATCTTCGTGTAAAGTGGACGGTTTAGGATGACCCCAAATGGGCCATCAAAGGTACCTCTCGACCCAAGTCTGAGCAGGAGAATAACAGTTCTTTCGAAGACGCTGTCGTCATCGAGCACCTCAGTAGCTACCAAGACACACCCTGCCTCTGGCATTGTAATAGGGTGAGCCCACTTCTGAGGAAGCTGGTGTGCTGCTTCTCCGGAGGACACCTTTGACTCTGCAGGAACACTTGGATCTACCAATAGCTCCTGATTCAAGGATTTAAATAGTAAGGCAAAAAAAGAAAAGACGGATATGATATAATCCAAGTTGGTTAGAAGATACTACTTGCTTTGCTTCTGTTTTCTTTTCAGGAACTTTAGTTCTATGCTAATAAGAGTGTGAAACTCTCTTGAAGGGTATTTGCAGTAAATGTAACAAGGTACCAGAAAGTATCCATTTGCGTAATGCCTCTAAAAATTCCACACAAATACTTTTTTTGGAACCTTACATTTGAGCACCAATATATCAAGTAATAATGGAAAGCATAGATTTATAGAACAAGTCATGTTCTAATGCAACACCTAATTGAAGACATTGTGCATTTATATCTTCTATGGAATATACTAGCATACACTATGACATTAGTAGCAGCCATAACAGATGTTGGTATTACCATTGACAAAAATTAGATTCATTATACATTACACAACCAGTGAAACTAGCTAAGATCAACTCACTGTTCTTTATTTACTTGGCAGATAATGAGTAATGCCATAGGGTGATCATGAATGTTTAGATTATGTAACTGGATGTCGAATTATAGTTGATTAAGACCTAAAGAAAAGCTAAGAGCTCTACAGATTGTCACTACAAACGTGCCACCCTCACCTGTTCACGACGCACAAGGTTCGCTCTGACATCTCTCCAGTAATTGCTGTTCGAAATATTAATTGGCTCAGTAGATTTTGATTCAACAGGTGGTTCGTTCAATCCATCGGAACTATCTCCTGTTGGAACAGATGCATCGCCACTTCCTGCATGAAGAAGCCACGCAAATGAGGCCAAGCCACCATTCTGGTACACGCTTTTTGCAACAACACATAAAAATACCACACCATGGATGAACTCTAATTAACATAGCCAATACTACTAGAGAACCTGAAGTTTCCTCATGCACTGTTTACACTTGAAAAGCTCAGCACCCGATGGTGTTTTTCTTTGTGTTTACTTTAAGTAGCCAAGCTATCAAAGAATTATTTTTTTGATAAAAGTGGTCGGACCCTTCTCCGGACCCTGCACAAGCGGGAGCTACATGTACCGGGTTGCCCTTTTTTTATAAAAGAAGGGCTCTCCCCTTCCGATTCTCATTACAGAAAACCATAGCATCCGAACAAACAAGCTACCAAAGAAACATAAACGCAAACTAAGCCTGTGCTCCTCCCTCTCAACTCCGCCGAAACCTCACAAGGAGACCTGTCAGGAGCTAAAAGCAGGAGGACGCACCTACAGAGACCACGCAGCTATCAAAGAATATGGACAGTATATTGGGGAAGGCCCATCCAAACACCACTATTCAACACGTAGATCAATTCAACAACTCTCAACACGAAACCACGCCTAGGATGCACAATGGTTCCAAGGTTTATGCACCAGTTACACCAGAATCAACACTGATTCTCCGAATTTCCACCTGAAGCAAATAACATCAGGAACAGTTCGACTGCACACGGGTCAGGGAGAGCTACTCTTCAAATTTTACTAACCAGTAGACCCGAATCCCCACCTTTCACTTGTCAGCTAACCTCCCCGGAATCAACAGCAAGCTGCAAAAATGGCACCGATTGTACAGTCGCCTTCAAGCCCCCGACAGCATCAAACCGTGAGGAAAATGTTTCTAGCTTTTCCAAGTCCAATCGCACAACAAAGGCCACACAATTCCGGCTCTACTTTTGCACCAGCTCGCAGCGGAAAACAACAGATACTCAGCGGAGAGGGCCTCACCGAAGGAGGATGCCTTGCTCTCGGCTTCCTCGTCGCCGCCGCCGCCGGCGGCCCCGCCCTCTCCTCTCCTCCCCGACGCGCGCACCGCCACGAGCGGCCTCACCGCCGGACCGCGCCTCCCCCACGCGGACCACGGGCCTGACTTGCCGCCGGCGGCGAAGGGCTTCCCGGCCCGGGCGGCGGGGGCGGGGAGAATCGGCGTGATGCACGGCCCGCCGGCCTTCATGTTGAGGGCCCACATGTCCGTGGGAGGGAACGGTGCCACCGCCGGGGTCGGGGCGGAGATGCGAGTAGTGTGGAACCGCACGAGCGCGAGGCTGATCGAGTGGAGTGAATGGATGTTTCTTGGTTCGGAAGGTGGATTTCGTAAGCGTGGAAAGCGACTTTCATCCTCCAAAAAGATCTTTTATCTGGCCTTGGTGCAAGTATGCAAGACTACACTTTTTTTAGCACATGCAAAACTACACAGACATGGTGTATTAGAGCAACTCCAACCGTGTGACTCATTTCATCCGCCCATATCTGTTTGGTCGCGGCGGACAAAAACACCGGCCCAAAACGATGATCCAAATCCAAAATGCATCCGCTTGGACCTGAAATGCAACGGCACGGACATGAAGCGGACGCGCCGCGCGTCCGCTCGGTGTTCTCCGCGGCCCCACATGTCGGCCAGCCAACCGCCCCACTCGGTCGTAATTAACGCGACCACCTATCAAGGGCCCGCCTCACAGTGTGTGTAAGGGCCGCGTGCCCGTCCTTTTTAATGAAAGTGTGCGGCGGGGCGGCCTCATCCACTTCTCATCCACATCTGGTCACCTTTGTTCTCTCGCTGACAACCAGAAAACCCTAGCCAGCCAGCCCGAAACCCTAGCAAGCCATGGGCTTTTTCAGCGGGAAGAGGAAGGGGAAGGGGAATGGGAGGTTCAGTGTCGACGCGAGCTCTTCCCGCGGGCTCCCTCCTCCTCCGTCGCCGGCTAGACGCGACATGCCACTGCGGGGGCGAGAGCGGTTGTACATACCAGTCCACCAGGCGCGGTGGCGCTGGGAGTATCGCCAGCCCCTACAGTATCCGGATGTGAACCTGCCGCAAGACTGGCATCTGGACCCGCAGTGCATCCACATTCTGGCGGCGCCGCGGTCGGCGTGGGTGCACGCGAAGGAGGTCCGCCGGCGGCGCGAGCTCCTTACGCCGGAGCAGAGCGCGATGCGTGCCTAGGCGCCAAACTCCCCCAACTGGGAGCACTGGTTTGCGCTCGAGCACAAGGAGGAGGGCCGCCGCGGCATCCACATCGACCACGACGTTCCCCTCCCGCCCCGCAGGTATTGCCACAGGATGAGGAGGCGGAGTACCAAGCCGCCATCAAGGAGGCCCTGGAGCATGCGCTGGAGGCGAGCCGGCTCGAGAAGGATGCTCGTTGGGATGGGCTGGAGCACGCTCTTGCCTTGTCGGCGACGGGGAACTTCGTCCACGAGCCGATGTTCGTCCCGCCACCGCTGCCGATGCCGCCCATCGTTGTGCACAAGGCCAAGCCGGAGCGCTAGCCCACACCCACGCGGAATCGGTCGCCGCCGCCCCCACTTGGCCCGAGGAGTTCTATTCCTGGACCAGCCAGCTCCGCGAGTGGGTGAGCGCGCATCCCTACTACTACGCTTCCATGCCAGAAGAGGAGATGGACCACCTTGAGCACTGGAAGGTGCATTGGCTTGCCGAGGAGGAGGCTGGCGGCAAGCGACAAATGCGCCAGGAGGAGTTGTTGCTCTGCGACGACGAGGCACCGTGCCAGGAGGAGGAGGAGGAGCGTGCCCGCCTCGCCGCAATGCAGTCGCAGACGCCGGAGGAAGCTGCCCTGGCGCCTGACGGCCTATCAAGCAGTGTTCGGTTGGGTTGGGCCGCCTCCAAATTTCATCGACCTCACTGGCGACGGCGACAAGGGCAAGGGCAAGGCGGTCTACTAGTGCAGCATACTACCGCTTTAGTTTTTTAATGTTTAGTTAATGTTTAATTGGACTTTGGTTGGCGGTTGACCAATCATTTATGTATAATTATTCTTTATTAAGTTTGTTTCGGCCACGTAGTAAAAAAATGGGTACGCCTTCCGTTGGCGCACTACTACTTGTGAGCTGCGTTGAGATTTACTTGAAGAGAAAATGATGACACAATACAGTAGAGATAAGTATTTCCCTCTATTAAGAACCAAGATCATTAATATAGTAGGAGAATCAAGCAACACCTCATTAACGACACCTACACATAAAATAGCAAATACTTGCATGCAACACGAACAAGGGGCTGTCCATCCCTCGACGGTTAATTGCAAGGATCAAATCTCGTAGTGATAGATAGATTGAACAAAAACATAAAATAAAATAAAGTAAATAAAATTGCAGCAAGGTATTTTTGGATTTCTATATATGATAAAAGTAGACCCGAAGGCCATAATTTTTTCTATCTTGAAAATAGCATATGGTGGGTAAACAAATTACTGTTGGGCAATTGATAGGAAAACGAATAATCATGATGATATCCAAGGCAATGATCACATATATAGGCATCACGTCCAAGACAAGTAGATCGACTCCTGCCTACATCTACTACTATTACTCCACACATCGACCGCTATTCAGCATGCATCTAGTATTAAGTTCATAAAGAACGAAGTAACGCCTTAAGCAAGATGACACGATGTAAACAAAGTAAACCCACGCATGAATAAATCCCATATTTTTATCCTTAATGACAATAAGACAAATACGTGTCTTGTCCCCTTCTGACCCCGGGATATAGATTACCGCAAGATTGTACCTATCACAAAGCACCTCTCCCATTATAAGAAAAATCAATCTAGTTGGCCAAACCAAATCAATAGATTCGAGAGAAATACAAAGCTATAATAATCATGCATAAAAGAGTTCAGAGAAGACTCAAATAATATTCATGGATAATCTGATCATAAAGTCGCAATTCATCGGATCCCAACAAACACACCGTAAAAAGTGATTACATCGAATAGACCTCCAAGAACATCAAAGAGAACATTGTATTGAAGATCAAAGAGAGAGAATAAGACATATAGCTTCTAGTTATGGACCCATAGGTCTGTGGTAAACTACTCACACATCATTGGAAGGACAACAAGATTGATGTAGAGACCCTCCATGGTTGATCCCCCCTCCAATAGAGTGCCAGAAATGGTCTCCAGATGAGATCGCTTGCGTCAGCGGAAAAAGTATTTCGAGTGGATCTTTGATGTCAGGGGAATATTTGAGAATTTATAGAGGTAGAATTAGGTCAAGAGGTGCCAGGAGGCGCCCACAAGTCTGCTAGCATGCCTACCCCCTAGGGTGCGCCTCCTGAGCTTGTTGCTCCCTCATGGCTCGTCGGGTCTTCTCCGAACCTTCTAGGGTTTCTTCTGGTCCAGAATAAATTACTCCAAAGTTTTTCTCGGTTTGGACTGTTTGATATTGATTTCCTGAAAAGCCCAAAACAAGTAAAAACATCTACATGCACTGGGCACTAGGTTAATAGGTTAGTCCCAAAAAATAATATATAATTTCATATAAAACATCCAAGATTGATACTATAATAGCATGTGACAATAAAAGTTATAGATACGTTGGAGACGTATCAATCATCCCCAAATTTAATTCATGTTCGCCCTCGAATAGGTAAATGATAAAAATATTTTTTTGATGCAGAATGCTATCTAACATGTTCATCAATGTAATCTTTCTTTTGTGGCATGAATATTCAGATCCGAATGATTCAAAGCAATAGTCTATAATTTAACATAAAAACAATAATAATAAGGCGTACCAACAAGCAATCATGTATTTCAAAATATCAATGCTAAAGAACATTATCCCTACAAAATCATATAGCCTTGTCATGCTCCATCTTCTTTACACAAAGTATAAATCATGCACTACCCCGGTATTACCCAAGCATTGGTTCATACTTTTTAACGCACTTCAGCATTTTCAACTCTCTCGCAATACATGAGCGCAAGCCATGGACATAGTACTATGGATGGAATAGAGTGTGGTTGTAGAGATGATATGGAGAAGATAAAAAAGGAGAAAGTCTCACATCACTGAGGCTACTCAACGGGCTATGGAGATGCCCATCAATCAATGTCAATGCAAGGAGTAGGGATTGCTATGCGACGGATGCACTAAGAGCTATAAGTGTATGAAAACTCAAAAATAAAACTAAGTGGGTGTGCATCGAGTTTACTTGCTCTAGAAGCATTTTGAGGAAGCTCATCACTGGAATATGCGGGCCTAGTTCTATAACGAAAAGTTTCCACTAGTATATGAAAAAGAAAGCATATGAGACTCTCTATATGAAAAACATGGTGCTACTTTGAGGCACAGGTGTGGAAAGGATAATAACATAGCCCCTTCTCTCTTTTTCTCTTTTTTTGTTAGGCTCTTTTTGGCCTCTTTTTTTTCATGGGCGCTTTTTGGCCTCTCCTTTTTTCCTCACATGGGACAGTAATCTAATAATGAATATGATGATCATCACACTTCTATTTACTTACAAGTCAAAATTACAAGTCGATACTAGAACAAAATATGACCCTATATGAACGCCTCTGACGATGTACCTGGATGTGCAATGATCAAGCGTAACATGTATAAAAAATGATGAACGGTGGTTGAGCCACAAATATTATGCCAGCTATGTGATCATGCAAAGCAATATGACAATAATGATGTGTGTCATAAAATCGGAACAGTGGAACTTGCATGGCAATATATCTTGGAATGGCTATGGAAATTCCATAATAGGTAGGTTTGGTGGCTGTATTGAGGGATATATAAGGAGGCTTATGTGTGATAGAGTGTATCATATCACGGGGTTTGGATGCACCGGGGAATTTTGCACCAAGGGCAATGCACGATACCAAAAAGGCTAGCAAATTGCGGAAAGGTGAGAGCGCGTATAATCCATGGGCTCACATTAGTCGTAAAGAATTTGCATACTTATTGCAAAAGTATATTAGCCATCAAAGCAAAGTACTACTACGCATGCTCCTAGGGGGAGGTTGGTAGGAATTAACAATCGCGTGTCCCCGACCTTCACGCAAAAGAAGACACTCAATAATAAATCATGCTCCAATTTATTAGCATAACGAGAAATTATACGTGCATGCTTCGGGAATCAGAAACATTAATACCAATATTCTTACTAAACCACAACTACTCACTAGCACATCCGACATATTACCACCTTTCAATCGCAAAACTATTGCAAGGAATCAAACTTATCATATTCGGTGATCTACATGTTTTTGTAATTATATCCCTCTTGAATACTGATACGTCTCCAACGTATCTATAATTTTGATTGTTCCATGCTATTGTATTATCTATTTTGGATGTTTAATGGGCTTTATTATACATTTTATATTATTTTTGGGACTAACCTACTAACCCAAGGCCCAGTGCAAATTGCTGTTTTTTTGCCTATTTCAGTGTTTCACAGAAAAGGAATATCAAGCGGAGTCCAAATAGAATAAAACCTCTGGGAGGATCGTTTTTGGAACAAACGCAACATAGAAGACTTGGAGTACACGCCAGGGAAGCCACGGGGTGGCCACGAGGCAGGGGGCGTGCCCAGGGAGGTAAGCACGCCCCCCCCTCGTGCCCCCCCCTCGTTGCTCCACCGACGTGCCTGTTCCTCCTATATATACCCGTATACCCTAAAAACATCCGAGAGCACCATGAAACCCTAATTCCACCGCCGCAACCTTCTGTACGTGTGAGATCCTATCTTGGGGTCTGTTCCGGAGCTCCACCGGAGGGGGAATCGATCACGGAGGGCTTCTACATTAACACCATAGCCTCTTCGATGAGTTGTGAGTAGTTTACCGCAGACCTTCGGGTCCATAGTTATTAGCTAGATGGCTTCTTCTCTCTCTTTGGATCTCAATACAAAGTTCTCCTCGATCTTCTAGGAGATCTATTCGATGTAATTCTTTTTGCGATGTGTTTGTTAAGATCCGATGAATTGTGGGTTTATGATCAAGATTATCTATGAACAATATTTGATTCTTCTCTGAAATCTTTTATGCATAATTTAAATATCTTTGCAAGTCTCTTCGAATTATCAGTTTGGTTTGGCCTACTAGACTGATCTTTCTTGCAATGGGAGAAGTGTTTAGCTTTGGGTTCAATCTTGCGGTGTCCTTTCCCAGTGACAGTAGGGACAGCAAGGCACATATTGTTTTGTAGCCATCAAGGATAAAAAGATGGGGTTTATATCATATTGCATGAGTTTATCCCTCTACATCATGTCATGTTGCTTAAAGCGTTACTCTGTTCTTATGAACTTAATACTCTAGACGCGTGCTGGATAGCGGTCGATGTGTGGAGTAATAGTAGTAGATGCAGAATCGTTTCGGTCTACTTGTCACGGACATGATGCATATATACAATGATCATGCCTAGATATTCTCATAACTATGCGCTTTTCTATCAATTGCTCGACAGTAATTTGTTCCCCACCGTAGAAATCTACTATCTTGAGAGAAGCCACTAGTGAAACCTATGGCCCCCGGGTCTATCTTCCATCATATAAATCTTCCATCAACGGTATATCTTTAGTTTACTTTTATTTTGCAATCTTTACTTTCAATCTATATAACAAAAATATTTATCTTATTATCTCTATCAGATCTCACTTTTGCAAGAGGCAGAGAAGGGATTGACAACCCCTTTATCGCATTGGTTGCATGGTTCTTATTTGTTTGTGTAGGTACGAGGGACTTGCGTGTAGTCTCCTACTGGATTGATACCTTGGTTCTCAAAAACTGAGGGAAATACTTGCGTTACTGTGCTGCATCACCCTTTCCTCTTCAAGGGGAAAACAACGCAAGCTCAAGAGGTAGCAAGAGGAATTTCTGGCGCCCTAGCCGAGGAGATCTACGCAAAAGTCATATACCAAGTACCCATCACAAACTTTTATCCCTCGCATTACATTATTTGCCATTTGCCTCTCGTTTTCCTCTCCCCTACTTCACCTTTGTCGTTTTATTCGCCTTTTTTCCGTTCGCCTCTTTTCGCTTGCTTCTTGTTTGCTTGTGTGTTGGATTGCTTGTTCGTCACTATGGCTCAAGACAATACCAAATTATGTGACTTTTCCAATACCAACAATAATGATTTTATTAGCACTCCGATTGCTCCTATTACCGATGCTGAATCTTGTGAAATCAATGCTGCTCTGTTAAACCTTGTTATGAAAGATCAATTTTCTGGCCTTCCTAGTGAAGATGCCGCTACCCATCTAAACAACTTTGTTGATTTGTGCGATATGCAAAAGAAAAGAGATACATATAATGATATTGTTAAATTAAAGCTATTTCCGTTTTCTTTTAGAGATCGTGCTAAAACTTGGTTCTCTTCTTTGCCTAGAAATAGTATTGATTCATGGAATAAGTGCAAAGATGCCTTTATCTCTAAGTATTTTCCTCCCGCTAAGATTATTTCTCTTAGAAATGATATTATGAATTTTAAGAAACTTGATCATGAGCATGTTCAGTACTGTTCAAGAAATCTTCCGATTTAGCGATTTATCGTCCGATTTATCTCTACTCTTGAGGTGACCGATAAGATTATGCCTTATCTTCACCATTTATCATTTGGGCCGATTTATCGCTATGACAAGCGATTTATCAGGAATCTACCGATAAGTTGGGCCTATTCATAGCACTATGTTTGCAAAAACTATGCTTATTTGCGTTTTGTGGATCTTGTTACGCAATATGTATTTTTGTTCTATCTTGTTCGTCATTATACAAGGATTCAAAGGATAGGAATAAAGGTAACACTTATGTCCAATATTGTTTTAGTGTTGAATATATCATATTTTAGTGTTGGGAACCTGAGATTTGCAAAAAATGGCCGATGAATAGTCGACTGATAAATTCGATTAATCGACCGATTTCCGATTAATCTCCAATCCACAGCTGTCCGAGACGATAACGATAAGCGATATCCTCAACATTGGGAGAGGATGAAATAAATGATACGTAATTGCCCTACACATGGTTTGAACTTATGGATGACTATACAAAACTTTTATGTGGATTGAATTTTGCTTCTAGAAATCTTTTAGATTCGGCCGCGGGGGGGGGG
>LR738709.1:534658119-534686928 GCA_902687465.1 Secale cereale | reverse complement strand
GGGGGGGCACTTTCATGGAAATCACTTTAGGAGAAGCTACTAAACTCCTAGATAATATTATGGTTAATTACTCTCAATGGCACACCGAAAGATCTACTAGTACAAAAGTACATGCCATTGAAGAGATTAGTGTTTTGAGTGGAAAGATGGATGAACTTATGAAATTATTTACTACTAAGAGTGTGTCTTCTGGTCCTAATGATATGCTTTTGTCCACGTTGATTGAGAATAGTAATGAACCTTTGGATGTGAATTTTGTTGGTAGGAATAATTTTGGTAACAATGCATATAGAGGAAACTTTAATTCTAGGCCTATCCCTAGTAATTCCTCTAATAATTATGGTAATTCCTACGACAACTCTTATGGAATTTTTAATAATATGCCCTCTGATTTTGAGACTAGTGTTAAGGAATTTATGAATTCGCAAAAGAATTTCAATGCTTTGCTTGAAGAAAAATTGCTTAAGATTGATGAGTTGGCTAGGAACATGAATAGAATTTCTCTTGATGTTGATTCTTTGAAACTTAGATCTATTCCACCTAAGCATGATATCAATGAGTCTCTCAAGGCCATGAGAATTTCCATTGATGAGTGCAAAGAAAGAAACGCTAGGATGCGTGCTAAAAGAGATTGCATTATGAAAGCGTGTTTTTCTAGTTTTCATGATAATAAGGATGAAGATCTAAAAGTGATTGATGTGTCTACTATTAAATCCTTGTTTTCTAATATGAATCTTGATAAAGATGGGGCTGGATATGAGTCAACTTTAGTTAAAAGGCGTCCCAAAGATTCTGAGTTTTTAGATCTTGATGCAAAAATTGTTAAAAGTGGGATTGAAGAGGTCAAAACTTTACATAGCAATGAACCCACTATTTTGGATTTCAAGGGATTTAATTATGGTAATTTCTCTTTGATAGATTGTATTTCCTTGTTGCAATCTGTGCTAAATTCTCCTCATGCTTTATAGTCAAAATAAAGCTTTTACCAAACACATAGTTGATGCTTTAATGCATTCTTATGAAGAAAAACTTGAATTAGAAGTTTCTATACCTAGAAAACTTTATGATGAGTGGGAACCTACTATTAAAATTAAGATTAAAGATCATGAATATTATGCTTTGTGTGATTTGGGTGCTAGTGTTTCCACAATTCCAAAAACTTTGTGTGATATGTTAGGTTTCCATGACCTTGATGATTGTTCTTTAAATTTGCATCTTGCGGATTCTACCATTAAGAAACATATGGGAAGGATTAATGATGTTCTTATTGTTCCAAATAGGAATTATGTGCCCGTAGATTTCATCGTTCTTGATATAGATTGCAATCCGACATGTCCTATTATTCTTGGTAGACCTTTCCTTAGAACGATTGGTGCAATTATTGATATGAAGGAAGGAAATATTAGATTCCAATTTTCGTTAAGGAAAGGCATGGAACACTTTCCTAGAAAGAAAATCAAATTACCTTATGAATCTATTATGAGAGCCACATATGGATTGCCTACCAAAGATGGCAATACCTAGATCTATTCTTGTATCATGCCTAGCTAGGGGCGTTAAACGATAGCGCTTGTTGGGAGGCAACCCAATTTTATTTCCTTTGCTTTTACTTCTGTTTATTAATAAATAATTCATCTAGCTTCTGGTTATATGTGGTTTTGTGTTTTAATTAGTGTTTGTGCCAAGTAGAACCTTTGGGAAGACTTGAGTGAAGTTTTTGCGATCTTGCTGTAAAAAAAAGAAACTTTTGCGCTCACGAGATTTGCTGCCATCTTTTACTGGAGAGTGCTTTTAAGTTGATCTTTTTGCAGATTATTAATAGACAAATTCCTCACGTCCACCAATTTATTTCAAAAAAAAATTAGAGTTAGAGAAGTATTCGAAAGTTACAGATTGCTACAGACTGATCTGTTTTTGACAGATTCTGTTTTTCGTGTGTTGTTTGCTTATTTTGATGAATCTATGAGTAGTATCAGGGGGTATGAATCATAGAAAAGTTGTAATAAAGTAGGTTTAACACCAATATAAATAAATAATGAGTTCATTACAGTACCTTAAAGTGGTGGTTTGTTTTCTTATACTAACGGAGCTCACGAGATTTTTTTGCTAAGTTTAGTGTTGTGAAGTTTTCAAGTTTTTGGGTAAGGATTTGATGGACTATGGAACAAAGAGTGGCAAGATCCTAAGCTTGGGGATGCCCAAGGCACCCCAAGGTAAAATTCAAGGACAACCAAAAGCCTAAGCTTGGGGATGCCCCGGGAAGGCATCCCCTCTTTCGTCTTCGTCGATCGGTAACTTTACTTGAGACTATATTTTTATTCACCACATGATATGTGTTTTGCTTGGAGCATCATGTATGATTTGAGTCTTTGCTTTTTAGTTTACCACAATCATCCTCGCTGTACACATCTTTTGAGAGAGATACACATGAATCAGAATTTATTAGAATACTCTATGTGCTTCCCTTATATCTTTTGAGCTAGATAGCTTTGCTCTAGTGTTTCACTTATATCTTTTTAGAGCACGATGGTGGTTTTATTTTATAGAAATTATTGATCTCTCATGCTTCACTTATATTATTTTGAGATTCTTTTAGAACAGCATGGCAATTTGCTTTGGTTATAAAATTAGTCCTAATATGATAGGCATCCAAGATGGATAAAATAAAACTTTCATATAAAGTGCATTGAATACTATGAGAAGTTTGATACTTGATGATTGTTTTGAGATATGAGGATGGTGATATTAGAGTCATGCTAGTAGAGTAGTTGTGAATTTGAGAAATACTTGTGTTGAGGTTTGCAAGTCCCGTAGCATGCACGTATGGTAACCGTTGTGTGACAAATTTGAAGCATGATGTATTTCATTGATTGTCATCCTTTGTGTGGAGGTCGGGATCGCGTGATGGTTAACTCCTACCAACCCTTCCCCTAGGAGCATGCGTGTAGTACTTTGTTTTGATGACTTGTAGATTTTTGCAATAAGTATGTGAGTTCTTTATGACTAATGTTGAGTCCATGGATTATACGCACTCTCACCCTTCCACCATTGCTAGCCTCTCTTGTACCGCACAACTTTCGCCGGTACCATACACCCACCATATACCTTCCTCAAAACAGCCACCATACCTACGTATTATGGCATTTCCATAGCCATTCCAAGATATATTGCCATGCAACTTTCCACCATTTCGTTTACTATGACACGCTTCATCATTGTCATATTACCATGCATGAACATGTAGTTGACATCGTATTTGTGGCAAGGCCACCATGCATAATTTTTCATACATGTCACTCTTGATTCATTGCACATCACGGTACACCATCGGAGGCATTCATATAGAGCCATATTTTGTTCTAGCATCGAGTTGTAATCTTTGAGTTGTAAATAAATAGAAGTGTGATGATCATCATTATTAGAGCATTGTCTCAAGAAAAAAAAGAAAAAAAAAGAAGAAATGCCAAAGAAAAAAAAGAAAGCCCCCCCCCCCCAAAAGGGGATAATTCTACTATCTTTTTCCACACTTGTGCTTCAAAGTAACACCATGATCTTCATGATAGAGAGTCTCTTGTTTTATCACTTTCATATACTAGTGGGAATTTTCATTATAGAACTTGGCTTGTATATTCCAACGACGGGCTTCCTCAAATTCCCTAGGTCTTTGTGAGCAAGCAAGTTGGATGCACACCCACTTAGTTTCTTTTGTTGAGCTTTCATACATTTATAGCTTTAGTGCATCCGTTGCATGGCAATTCCCACTCACTCACATTAATATCTATTGATGGGCATCTCCATAGCCCATTGATACGCCTAGTTTATGTGTGACCATCTTCCCCTTTTGTCTTCTCCACAACCACCACTCTATTCCAGCTATAGTGCTATATCCATGGCTCACGCTCATGTATTGCATGAAAGTTGAAAAAGTTTGATTTTCTTGACTATGAAACAATTGCTTGGCTGAAACCGGGGTTGTGCATGATTTGAGTATTTTGTGTGATGAAGATGGAACATAGCCAAACTATATGATTTTGTAGGGATGAACTTTCTTTGGCCATGTTATTTTGAGACCACATAATTGATTTGTTAGTATGCTTGAAGTATTATTATTCTTATGTCAATATTCAACTTTTGTCTTGAATCTTTCGGATCTGAACATTCATGCCACAATAAAGAAAATTACATTGAGAATTATGTTAGGTAGCATTCCACATCAAAAATTCTGTTTTTATCATTTACCTACTCGAGGACGAGCAGGAATTAAGCTTGGGGATGCTTGATACGTCTCCAACGTATTTATAATTTTTGATTGTTCCATGCTATTATATTATCTGTTTTGGATGTTTAATGGACTGTATTATACACTTTTATATTATTTTTGGGACTAACCTACTAACCCAAGGCCCAGTGCAAATTGCTATTTTTTTGCCTATTTTAGTGTTTTGCAAAAAAGAAATATCAAACGGAGTCCAAATAGAATGAAACCTTCGGGAGGATCGTTTTTGGAACAAACGCAACACAGAAGACCTGGAGTACACACCAGGGAAGCCACGGGATGGCCACGGGACAGGGGGCGCGCCCAGGGGGTAGGCGCGCCCCCACCCTCGTGGGCCCCCCATTGCTCCACCGACGTGCCTCTTCCTCCTATATATATACCCAAATACCCTGAAAACATCCGAGAGCACCACTAAACCCTAATTCCACCACCGCAACCTTTTGTACCCATGAGATCCCATCTTGGGGCCTGTTCCGGAGCTCCACCGGAGGGGGAATCGATCACGGAGGGCTTCTACATCAACACCATAGCCTCTCCGATGAGTTGTGAGTAGTTTACCACATACCTTCGGGTCCATAGTTATTAGCTAGATGGCTTCTGGTCTCTCTTTGGATCTCAATACAAAGTTCTCCTCGATCTTCTTGGAGATCTATTCGATGTAATTCTTTTTGCGGTGTGTTTGTCGAGATCCGATGAATTGTGGGTTTATGATCAAGATTATCTATGAAAATATTTGATTCTTCTCTGAAATCTTTTATGCATGATTTAAATATCTTTGCAAGTCTCTTCGAATTATCAGTTTGGTTTGGCCTACTAGATTGATCTTTCTTGCAATGGGAGAAGTGCTTAGCTTTGGGTTCAATCTTGTGGTATCCTTTCCCAGTGACAGCAGGTGCAGCAAGGCACGTATTGTTTTGTTGCCATCGAGGATAAAAAGATGGGGTTTATATCATATTGCATGAGTTTATCCCTCTACATCATGTCATCTTGCTTAAAGCGTTACTCTATTCTTATGAACTTAATACTCTAGATGCATGCTGGATAGCGGTCGATGTGTGGAGTAATAGTAGTAGATGCAGAATCATTTTGGTCTACTTGTCATAGACGTGATGCCTATATACAATGATCATGCCTAGATATTCTCATAACTATGCACTTTTCTATCAATTGCTCGACAGTAATTTGTTCACCCACCATAGAAATCTGCTATCTTGAGAGAAGCCACTAGTGAAACCTATGGCCCCCGGGTCTATCTTCCATCATATAAATCTTCCATCAACTATTTATCTTTACTTTACTTTTATTTTGCAATCTTTACTTTCAATCTATATACCAAAATAACCTAAAATATTTATCTTATTATCTCTATCAGATCTCACTTTTGCAAGAGCCTGAGAAGGGATTGACAACCCCTTTATCGGGTTGGTTGGAAAGTTCTTATTTGTTTGTGTAGGTACGAGGGACTCGCGTGTAGTCTCCTACTGGATTGATACCTTGGTTCTGAAAAACTGAGGGAAATACTTACGCTACTGTGCTACATCACCCTTTCCTCTTCAAGGGAAAATAACGCAAGCTCAAGAGGTAGCAAATACCTATCTTGTTATGACCAAATTCATAACCCACACTAACTGCCATTACTAATATCAACTCTAAAAAAGATATAAGTGAAGCATGAGAGTGCAACTGTTTCTTTAAAATATAACCACCGTGGTGCTCTAAAAGATATAACTGAAGCACTAAAGCAACTGCCTAGCTCAAAAGATATAAGTGAAGCACATAGAGTATTCTAATAAATCACGAATAATGTGTTTCCCTCTGAAAAAGGTGTGTCCAACAAAGATTATTATGACAAACTAAAAATCAAACAGTGCAAAGACTCATATAATACACGACGCTCCAAACAAACTCATATGATGTGATGAATAAAAATATAGCCCCAAGTGAAATTACCGGTAGTTGGTGAAGAAAGTGGCCCAATCTTATATGTTTGGGGGTCCTTGAATATTACCTTGGGGGTACCTTGGGCAGCCCCAAGCTTAGGATATTGCCGTTCCTTAGTCCTTCATCCATCGTGATCTCACCCGAAACTTGAAACCTTCAGCACACAAAACTCAATAGAAAACTCGTGAGATCCGTTAGTATAACAAAACCAACCAGTACTTTAAGTACTGTTGCAAACCCATTCATATTTTTAATTACATTATACCTACTGTATTTTAACTTCACCATGGTTTATGCCCCCCGGCAGAACTCATAGATTCATCAAAACAAGCAAACAACGCAACGAAAACAGAATTTGTCAAAAACAGAACGGTCTATAAATATTCGAATAATGACAATACTTATGCAACTCTGAAAAATTTGAAAAATTCGGACAATGTGGGAAATTTGTATATCATTTACGTGCAAACAATTCAGAAATTGACCACGCTCCAGAATGTCATAGAATTCTGCTACTGGACGCAAAAGTTTATGTTTCTTGACATAATCAAATCAACTATCAACCAAATCATCCCAAAGGCTTTACTTGACATAAACACTAATTAACACACAAAAACACAACCATAACATAAGCATAATTATGTGCACACACAAAAATAGAAAATATAACTATTGCGTTATCTCCCTACAAGCTCTTTCTTTATAGCCATTACGGTAGGCTTTGAGATTCAAATGATGCTCACATGAAAGATAATAATTGAACACAAAGAGAGCATCATAAAACATGTGACAAACACATTTAAGTTTAACATACTTCCTATGCATAGGAATTTTAAAAGCAAACAAATTATCAAGACAAAAAATATCTAGCATATGCAAAGGATAGGAATAAAACATTGACAATCTCAACATAACGAGAGGTAATTTAGTAACATGAAAATTTCTACAACCATATTTTCCTATCTCATAAGAATTACATGTAAGATCATAATCAAATTCAAAAATATATGTACCATATAATTTTTTCTCTTCATGATCCCCATGCATAGAAGTTTTATAATCTTCCAAGATAGTGGGATTAACATCAACTAATGTCTTGACCTCTCCAAACCCACTTTTATCAAAAAAATCATAATATTAAACACTCTCCAAATATGCGGGATTGTTTTTCGCTAAAGTTTACACTTGCAAACATATTCATCATGAGGCTTAAATAATTTTTCAAGATCATAAGAATCATTATCACCCCAATCATGATCATTGCAATAAGTAGTGGACATAATAAAATCATCATCCCCAAGCTTGGGTTTTTCATATCATTAACACAATTGGCATTAATATAATTTATAATAACATCATTGCAATCATGCTTTTCATTGAAGGAGCTATATGAATCACTTTATAATTTTTTTCGTTTAACACTTCATCGCAATTTTCAAGTTCATGATTCTCAAGCAAAACTTCATAGAGATAATCAAGTGCACTCAAATCACTAGCAATTGGTTCAACATTATTAGATATATTGAAAAGATTAGCAAGTGGATGAGGATCCATATGTCTTTACTTTCTCTTGCACTTTTTTTCTATGTTAACATGAAGGCAATAAAAGCAAGCAAGCATTTTTTTTGTATTTTTGTGAAAACGTTTTATAAGTGGGGGAGATGAAAACAAGAGGAAAAAGGCAAATAAAGTAATGAAAGGATATGAGAGTTTATGTGATGGTACTTGATAGAAGTTGATGATGTCTCCTTGGCAACGGCGCCAGATATTCTTCCTGCTAATTGTGAGCTGTGTTAAGATTTCCTTGAAGAGGAAATGATGATGTAGTACAATAGAGATAAGTGATACGTATCCAACATATCTATAATTTATGAAGTATTCATGCCATGTTTACAATGATTATATATGGTTTTGGTATGATTTGAATGGAACTAACCCGAACTGACGTTGTTTTTAGTAGAACTACCGTGGTGTTGTTTTTGTGCAGAAATAAAAGTTCTCCAAATGTTGTGAAACTTTTCGATGATTTTTTGGAACAAAAGATTCACTAGAAGCTTTGTGGGAGGACCAGAAGGTGAAGGAGGTGGCCACTACCCACTTGGGCGCGCCATCCCGCTCTCGCGCGCCTTGGCGGGCAGTGGGCCCCTAGAAGCCCATCTTAGCGTGAGATCGACGCCAAAAACCATATAAATACATAAACCCCCAGAAATAACCCCAAATGAGAAGTTCCGCCGCCGCAAGCCTCTGTAGCCACAGAAAACCAATCGGGACCTTGTTTCGGCACCCTGCCAGAGGGGGAAATCATCACCGGAGCCTATCTTCATCATCCCGGCGGCCACCATGACAAGGAGGGAGTAGTTCACCCTTGGGGCTGAGTGTTTGCACTAGTAGCTATGTGTTTGATCTCTCTCTCTCACACACACTCTCTCTCTCTCTCTCCCTCGTGTTCTTGATTTGGCACAATCTTGATGTACCGTAAGCTTTGTTAATATAGTTGGATCATATGTTGTTTCTCCCTCTCTATCTTGTTGTGATGAATTGACTTTTTACCTTGAGGTTTCACTTTTATCGAATTGAATACTTTTATGGATTTGAGAACACTTGAGGTATGTCTTGCATATGAATACCCGAGGTCAATGGGGTATCTCATATTGATTCACTTGATGTATGTTCTGGCACTCAACTTGTGGATTCCAGAGGTGACATTTGGGTAATCTATGCATAGGGGTTGGTGCACATTTTCGTCTTTGTTTCTCTGGTATAAATCTTGGGGAACTCTTTGAAGTTCTTTGTGTTGGATTGAATATTATGAATCTGAAGTTGTTTGATGCATATCCTATAATCAACTCACGGATACTTGTGGTGACATTAGAGTATCTAGGTGACATTAGAGTTGGTTGATGTGTATCATATGGTGTTGTTTTAGCATGAACTCTAGGGATGTTTGTGACACTTATAGGAATATCTGAAAAGATTGATCAGAAAGAATAAGTTTGAGGTGGTTTCGTACCCTACAAACAATTTCTTCTTATGTTCTCTGCTAGATAAGAACTTTGGAGTGAATCTTTGTCGCATGTTGAGGGATTGCCATATGATTCAATTATGTTAGCACTGTTGAGAGATGGCACCAGTGAAAGTATGAACCCTATGCCTTGTCTTCTAAGCATTGCAACATCGTTTGTGCTTCCTTTTATCACTTGCTACCTTGTTGTTTTATTTTCAGATTACAGAAACCAATATCTACTATCCTATCCATACTACGCTTGTATCACTATCTCTTCACCGAACGAGTGCACCTATACAATTTACCATTGTATTAGGTGTGTTGGGGACACAAGAGACTCTTTGCTATTTGGTTGCAGGGTTGTTTGAGAGAGACTATCTTCATCCTATGCCTCCCACAGATTGATAAACCTTAGGTCATCCACTTGAGGGAAAATTGCTACTGTCCTACAAAACTCTGCGCTTGGAGGCCCAACACGAGTCTACAAGAATAAGTTGTCTAGTAGAGATCGAGCCCTTTTCTGGCGGTGTTGCAGGGGAGGTGAGTCTTGAAGGTATATCTTTAGATCTTGCAATTGAATCTTTTAGTTTCTTGTTTTATCACAAGTTCGGTTTATAAAAGAAAACTGCACAAAAATAGAATTGAGGTTGCATCACATACTTCATCTCTATAATGTATTTTGTGAAAATGGTGGAGCGGAAAATTATGCTCAATTGATAGAAGAAGAATTCAATAAAATTTTGGAATAAAATCTTTGAATGATGAGCATGGGTGCAATGTTGTTAGTATGAATTCTTCAAATATCCATGATGCTAATTATATGCAAAACTACAAGCTTGGGGATGCTATGTTTGACGAAGATGACATTTTTAGTCCCCCTAGGATTTGATGTGCAAATTTATTATGATGATTGCATGCCTCCTATTTATGATGATTACAATGATGAAGTGGGTTTGGAAGAGTGTCAACTCTAGGTAATAATTATCCCACTATTTTGGAGGGTGTTGAATCTTTTCACAATATTGATAAAAGTGGATTTGGTGAGGTCATGACTTTATTTAGTGATGAATCCACTATTTTGGAAGAGGTTTCAATTTACTATGATAAAAAGTTGCTATCTACGATGATTATTGTGAAGACATGTATGCTATAAAGAATAATGATAACGATGAAACTTGTCATCATGATTTTATTTTTCAATTGGATTATGCCAATCAATTATCTCATGATAGTTATTTTGTTGAGTTTGCTCCCACTATTATTGAGGAGAATAAGTTTGCTTATGTGGAGATCAATAAACTTTTTATGCTTGTGCACTAGTACGAGTCAGTGCTATACAAACGGTTTTTAACCCCTTTCAGCGACGGCATTTGGAATCATCGCCTAGTGAGTGTGGGTGATAGGGGGGTCCTTCCCACACGACCCAGAAACCGTTGGGGATATGCCCTCCTGGCACACACGCTCGGCAAAATAAGGTCATGTGCGACCAAATACAGTTATACGTATAGTAGTGCTAAAAAATACAATTATACAGGAGAAATCATTTCCAGTCGTCAGTACATCCCACATAGTCAGTCCCCGCTAAACGTTTCCATTCATATGTACATCCCACACAGTCGCTCCAAGGAAAATGTTTCCGTTCACAGGTACATCACACACATTTTTCTTGTTAAATCGTTTGTGATAGCATTGGCATTGCACACGATATTAACAATTTTATCGTTTGCGTTATTGAATGCATCGCACACGATGTGTAGAAGAAACACGGTGGCAAAGGATGTCCATCACACAAAGTTTTTATGTGGTAAACATTTGCGCAAGGTGGCCTAATGCAAACAGTTTTCAAGAGAAACTCGTGTGTGATTGTTCATTGATCCAACACGATTTATTCCTAGAAACTGTGTGTGTTGCATGAGGTCATCGCCCATGGTATTTTTTGAATAACCGTTTGCAATAGCAAAACCCAATTAGCAGGCTAATTCGCCATTAGCAGGATAATTGCCCTATTATTAATAATCCATTTATTAATCTGATTGACATTCATATTAAGCACATAATATATTTCATTTCCATATTAAGGAAGCATAATTTCATAATTGAAATACACCAGAGTACAACATGATATAGCTTCAGCACTCAGCTACCCCATTACACAATTACACCAACACCAAGTTTCACATGCAACATGTAGAACCTTTCGAAATTAGCATCATAGACGGTATATAGAAAGATGCATCTCATGGGGAAAACTGCTGAAGCGAAGGCGAATATTGAGCCTTCATTCATGTTGAAGGTCTTTGCAACTTTAGGCCAGTGCCTGTGGATGATTGGCCGTCCGTCCTTCGTCCTCTTCAGGAACACTTCAATATTGAACCGTGGTGCTGTATGAAAACCTTTCTCGCCTCCTGACCATAGAGGTGGTTTGAGAGGTAATCATTAGTGAACTGCTTTGGAAAGGCCTGAAAACAAGGATGTGCATAAATATCTTCTCTATATTGGAAATGGGGCAAAGGAATAAAAAAGCAAGGTATAATAGTTAATACCATCTTGTAGTGAACTGATGTCTTCTTCATTGTGCAGACAAAGATGTTGTTGTTTTTTGTCGCCAATTTCTTTATCCTAACCATCTTTCTGAGTTTCTTGATTTGATTGATATTCATGGACAACTCATTTCCCCATATGCAAAAAGGGTCGAGCAGTGGGTCAAAACCTCTGACAGCATGACCTACATGTGCAAGACCAAATTGTTAAAAACCTAAATATTAGAATGGTCCCTGCAATTGCACAATAATGTGCTATTAGACAACAGACCATGCACGTGGTAACCTCGGTTGTAAATCTCAATGCTTCCCATTGTTTCCCTGCAACACATATAAGGTAGTTAGTCATCAGGTTAAGTAAGGGTTCACATGCTATCAGTAAAATATGTTGATGGAAAATAAGCACATTGCAGATTCATCAGATTAATTCAAGCCACATGGAAAACCCATTTATCCAAACCAAGCATGATTAAGAACTAGGAATTATAGCACTTGTATATGTTTCTCATGTATTAAGTGCAGCCAAATTCGATTTATTCCTCACGTGCAAAACAATACAAAATTCTACCCATGACAATTGGACATCGCATTACAGAATTGAACCAAGCAGTTAACTAAACACCACAACAAATGAACCAAACATTAACTGAGCACCACATTGCACAATATAACATACTCCTAATAGAAGATCAGACAGTTAACCAAACCAATCATGCTTAACAACTTGGAAATATATCAATTGTATTTGTTTCTCATGTATTTACTACAACCAAATTCAATTTATTCCTCACATGGTATACAATAATAGAATGCACCCACAACTATTGAACATCACATTGCAGACAGTTAACTAAACACCACAACAAATGAACCAAACGTTAACTGAGCACCACATTGCATAATATAACATACTCCTAATAGAAGATCGGACAGTTAACCAAACCAAGCATGCTTAACAACTTGGAAATTCACACAATTGTATTTGTTTCTCATGTATTTAGTACAACCAAATTCGATTTACTTCTCACATGGTATACAATAACAGAATGCACCCACAACTGTTGAACATCTCATTGCAGAATTGAACCAAACAGTTAACTAAACACCAAACAAATTAACCAAACATTAACTGAGAACCACATTGCACAATGTATAAGCAAACCAAGCATGCTTGACAACTTGATTTATTTCTCACATAGAAAACAATACAGAATTCCAGCCTCAAGAATTGAACATCACATTTGCAGAATTGAACCAAATAGTTAAGTGAAGACGACAACTAATTAACCAAACAGTTAATAAGTGAGCACCACACTACACGACATATAGAACATATACACTAGAGCAACATATTGCATGGTAAAATTAGATAGCACAATTCACTAGAATTTTTTAAGGAAAGGCAGGAGTAGCGCACGCAACGGGTAAACCGAGCATGCTTAACTGTCGTAGCTAGCAAATGGCTCGTAGCTAGCAAATGGCAAGGTGCTCCTCCAAGATCTTGGGGTCAGCACGAATGGCAGCCATCGCGACCTCATCCGCGCGTGCGGACACGATTTGCTTCTCCACTGCCAAATGCTCCTTTCAATCTTGGCTATACTGCGTGCACCATGGCTTAGGGCGGCGCTTATTTGGTGGATGGGTCGGTGATTTGGGTGGAAGGTGTCGCGCTCGCGCCGGCAGTCGGGGCATGTGTGATGTGGAAGGAGGAGGAGGATGGGAGTCGGCCGTGGATTACCTACGTGGATAGACGAGGCCGAGCAGCGTGAAGGAGGGTCGCCGGCGAGGAGGCGGCGTGATACATCTCCAATGTATCTATAATTTTTGATTGTTCCATGCTATTATATTATCTGTTTTGGATGTTTAATGGGATTTATTATACACTTTTATATTATTTTTGGGACTAACCTACTAACCCAAGGCCCAGTGCAAATTGCTGTTTTTTGCCAATTTTAGTGTTTCACAGAAAAGGAATATCAAACAGAGTCCAAACGGAATGAAACCTTCGGGAGAGTCATTTTTGGAACAATTGCAACAAAGAAGACTTGGAGTACACACCAGGAAGCGAACGAGGCAGCCACGAGGGCAGAGGGCGCGCCCGGGGGGTAGGCGCGCCCCCACCCTCGTGGGCCCCTCGTGGCTCCCCCGACGTGCCTCTTCCTCCTATATATACATACGTACCCTGAAAACATCGAGGAGCACCACGAAACCCTAATTCCACCGCCGCAACCTTCTGTACCCGTGAGATCCCATCTTGGGGCCTGTTCCGGAGCTCCACCGGAGGCGGCATTGATCATGAAGGGCTTCTACATCAACACCATAGCCTCTCTGATGAGTTGTGAGTAGATTACCACAGACCTTCGGGTCCATAGTTATTAGTTAGATGTCTTCTTCTCTCTCTTTGGATCTCAATACAAAGTTCTCCTCAGTCTTCTTGGAGATCTATTCGATCTAATTTTTTTTGCGATGTGTTTGTCGTGATCCGATGAATTGTGGGTTTATGATCAAGATTATCTATGAACAACATTTGATTCTTCTCTGAAATCTTTTATGCATGATTTAAATATCTTTGAAAGTCTCTTTGAATTATTAGTTTGGTTTGGCCTACTAGATTGGTAGTTCTTGCAATGGGAGAAGTGCTTGGCTTTGGGTTCAATCTTGCGGTGTCCTTTCCCAATGATAGTAGGGGCATCAAGGCACGTATTGTATTGTTGCCATCGAGGATAAAAAGATGGGGTTTATATCATATTGCATGAGTTTATCACTCTACATCATGTCATCTTGCTTAAAGCGTTACTCTGTTCTTATGAACTTAATACTCTAGATGCATGCTGACATTATGCCTATATACAATGATCATGCCTAGATTGTTGAGGAACGTAGCATAATTCAAAAAATTTCTACGCTTTCACCAAGATCCAACTATGGAGACATCTAGCAACGAGTGAGTAAGAGTGCATCTACATACCGTTATGGAGATTGCGAGCGGAAGCTTTCGAAGAAGCGTGGATGAAGTAGTCGTACTCTTCGCGTTCTTCGTCACCGATGATCTAGCGCCGAACGGACGGCACCTCCGCGTTCAACACACGTCCGGTGCAGCAACGTCACCTCCTTCTTGATCCAGCAAGGGGGGAGGAGAAGTCGTCAGAGATCCGGCAGCACGACGGCGTGATGACGGATGCAGTGGAGATCGCAGCAGGGCTTCGCCGGGCGCCCTGCGTTGGAGTATGGAGGTGTGACGGGAGGGGGAGAGGCGCCAGGGCAAGGGTGCGGCTGCCCTCTCCCCTCCCACATATATATAGGGGGCCAGGGGGTGCGCCAGGGCCCCTGCAGATCCAATCTGCAGGGGGGGCGGCGGCCAGGGGGGGTTCCTTGCCCCCCAAGGCTAGTGGGGCGCCCCCTCCCCCCTTAGGGTTTCAACCCTAGGCGCATGGGGAGGTGGGCCCCTAGTGGTGCGCCAGCCTATTAGGGCTGGACACTTCCCCTTGCGGCCTAGGGGCCCCACCGGGATGGGTGGCCCCACCCGGTGGACCCCCGGGGCCCCTCCGGTGGTCCCGGGAAGCTCCCGGTGACCCCCGGAGATCACCCGATGGCCGAAACTGGACTTCATATATATCAATCTTTACCTCCGGACCATTCCGGAACTCCTCGTGACGTCCGAGATCTCATCCGGGACTCCGAACAACTTTCGGGTTTCCACGTGCATGTATCTCTACGACCCTAGCGTTACCGAACCTTAAGTGTGTTGACCCTACGGGTTCGGGAGACACCTAGACATGACCGAGACCACTCTCCGGTCAATAACCAACAGCGGGATCTGGATACCCATGTTGGTTCCCACGTGTTCCTCGATGATCTTCATCGGATGAACCATCGTGTCAAGGATTCACTCAATCCCGTATGTTATTCCCTTTGTCCATCGGTACGGTACTTGCCCGAGATTCGATCGTCGGTATTCCCGATACCTTGTTCAATCTCGTCATGGCAAGTCTCTTTACTCGATCCGTAATCCATCATCCCGTGACTAACTACTTAGTCACATTGAGCTCATTATGATGATGTCTTACCGAGTGGGCCCAGAGGTACCTCTCCGTCATACGGAGTGACAACATCCCAGTCTCGGTTCGTACCAACTCAACAGACACTTTCGGAGATACCCGATGCGTACCTTTATAGCCACCCAGTTACGTTGTGACGTTTGGCACACCCAAAGTACTCCTACGGCATTCGGGAGTTATACAACCTCATGGTCTAAGGAATAAATACTTGACACCGAAAAGCTTATGCATTACGAACTATATGATCTCGTGCTATGCTCAAGTTCGGGTCTTGTCCATCACATCATTCTCCTAATGATGTGATCCCGTTATCACTAACATCCTATGTCCATGGTTAGGAAACCGTGACCATCTGTTGATCAACGAACTGGTAACTAGAGGCCTACCAGGGACTCATTGTGGTCTATGTATTCACACATGTATCGCTGTTTCCGTACAATACAATTCAAGCATGAATAACAGACAATTATCATGAACAAGGAGATATAATAATAATGCTTTTATTATTGCCTCTAGGGCATATCTCCAACAGTCTCCCACTTGCACTAGAGTCACTAATCTAGTTACATTGTGATGAATCGGACACCCATAGAGTTCTGGTGTTGATCATGTTTTGCTCGTGAAAGAGGTTTAGTCAACGGGTCTGCGACATTCAGATCCGTATGCACTTTACAAATATCTATATCTCCATATTGAACATAATTCCGGATGGAGTTGAAACGGCGCTTGATGTGCTTGGTCTTCTTGTGAAACCTGGGCTCCTTGGTAATAGCAATAGCACCAGTGTTGTACAGAAGAGAGTCATCGGGCTTGACGCGCTTGGTATGACTCCTAGGTCGGTGATGAACTCCTTCATCCAGACTCCTTCCTGCGCTGCTTCAGAAGCAGCTATGTACTCCGCTTCACATGTAGACGCTGCCACCACGCTCTGTTTGCAACTGCACCAGCTGACTGCCCCTCCATTCAAAATATACACGTATCCGGTTTGAGACTTAGAGTCATCCAGATCTGTGTCGAAGCTAGCATCGACGTAACCCTTTACGATGAGCTCTTCGTCACCTCCATATACGAGAAACATATCCTTAGTCCTTTTCAGGTACTTCAGGATGTTCTTGACCGCTGTCCAGTGTTCCGTACCGGGATCACTTTGGTACCTCCCTACCAAACTTATGTCAAGGTTCACATCAGGTCTGGTACACAGCATGGCATACATGATAGAACCTATGGCCGAGGCATAGGGAATGACACTAATCTTTTCTCTATCTTCTGCCGTGGTCGGCGACTGAGCCTTGCTCAATCTCATACCTTGCAAAACAGGCAAGAATCCTTTCTTTGACTGATCCATATTGAACTTCTTCAATATTTTGTCGAGGTATGTACTTTGTGAAAGACCAATGAGGCGTCTCGATCTATTTCTATAGATCTTGATGCCTAATATGTAAGCAGCTTCTCCAAGGTCCTTCATTGAAAAACTTTTATTCAAGTAGGCCTTTACATTTTCCAAGAATTCTATATCATTTCCCATCAGCAATATGTCATCCACATATAATATGAGAAATGCCACAGAGCTCCCACTCACTTTCTTGTAGATACAGGCTTCTCCATAAGTCTGTATAAATCCAAACACTTTGATCACATCATTAAAGCGAATATTCCAACTCCGAGATGCTTGCACCAGACCGTAAATCGAGCGTTGGAGCTTGCATACCTTGTTAGCGTTCTCTGGATCGACAAAACCTTCCGGTTGCATCATATACAACTCTTCCTTGAGGAAGCCGTTAAGGAATGCTGTTTTGACGTCCATTTGCCATATCTCATAATCATAGAATGCGGCAATAGCTAACATGATTCTGACTGACTTCAGCATCGCTACGGGAGAGAAAGTCTCGTCGTAGTCAATCCCTTGAACTTGTCGATAACCCTTAGCGACAAGCCGAGCCTTATAGATGGTCACATTACCATCCGCGTCTGTCTTCTTCTTAAATATCCATTTGTTTTCTATGGCGTGCCTATCATCAGGCAAGTCCACCAAAGTCCATACTTTGTTTTCATACATGGATTCTATCTCGGATTTCATGGCTCCAAGCCATTTATTGGAATCTGGGCCCGCCATCGCTTCTTCATAGTTCGAAGGTTCACCGTTGTCCAACAACATGATTTCCAGGACAGGGTTGCCGTACCACACTGGTGCGGAACGTGCCCTTGTGGACCTTCAAAGTTCAGTAGTAACTTGATCTGCTTCTTCATGATCATTATCATTAACTTCCTCCCTTGTCGGTGCAGGCACCTCAGGAACAGTTTCCTGCGCTGCGCTACTTTCCGGTACAAGAGGGGTGACTGTCACCTCATCAAGTTCTACTTTCCTCCCACTCACTTCTTTCGAGAGAAACTCTTTCTCCAGAAAGCATCCATTCTTGGCAACAAAGACTTTGCCTTCGGATCTGTGGTAGAAGGTGTACCCAATCGTTTCCTTTGGGTATCCTATGAAGACGCATTTCTCCGATTTGGGTTCGAGCTTTTCAGGTTGAAGTTTCTTGACATAAGCATCGCAACCCCAAACTTTCAGAAACGACAGCTTCGGTTTCTTGCCAAACCAAAGTTCATACGGAGTCGTCTCAACGGATTTTGACGGAGCCCTATTTAAAGTGAATGCGGCAGTCTCTAAAGCATAACCCCAAAAAGATAGCGGTAAATCGGTGAGGGACATCATAAAACGCACCATGTCCAACAGAGTACGATTTCGACGTTCGGACACACCGTTACGTTGAGGTGTTCCGGGCGGTGTCAATTGTGAAACAATTCCACAGCTCCTTAGGTGTGTGCCAAATTCATGACTTAAATATTCACCCCCACGATCCGATCGCAAGAACTTTATTTTTCTGTCACGTTGATTCTCAACCTCATTCTGAAATTCCTTGAACTTTTCAAAGGTCTCAGACTTGTGTTTCATCAAGTAGATATACCCGTATCTACTCAAGTCATCCGTGAGGGTGAGAACATAACGATAGCCTCCGCGAGCCTCAACACTCATTGGACCGCACACATCGGTATGTATGATTTCCAACAAGTTGGTTGCTCGCTCCATTGTTTCGGAGAACGGAGTCTTGGTCATCTTGCCCAAGAGGCACGGTTCGCACGTGTCAAATGATTCATAATCAAGAGACTCTAGAAGTCCATCTGAATGGAGCTTCTTCATACGTTTGACACCAATATGACCAAGGCGGCAATGCCACAAGTATGTGGGACTATCATTATCAGCTTTACACCTTTTGGCATCTACACTATGAATATGTGTATCACTACGTTCGAGATTCATCAAAAATAAACCATTGACCAGCGGGGCATGACCATAAAACATATCTCTCAAATAAATAGAACAACCATTATTCTCCGATTTGAAAGAGTAGCCATCTCGCATAAGACGAGATCCAGAAACAATGTTCATGCTCAAAACTGGTACTAAATAACAATTATTAAGGTTTAAAACTAACCCCGAGGGTAGATGTAGAGGCAGCGTGCCGACGGCGATCACATCGACCTTGGAACCATTCCCGACGCGCATCGTCACCTCATCCTTCGCCAGTCTCCGTTTATTCCGCAGCTCCTGTTTTGAGTTACAAACGTGAGCAACTGCACCGGTATCGAATACCCAGGAGCTACTACGAGTGCTGGTAAGGTACACATCAATAACATGTATATCATATATACCTTTGACGTTGCCGGCCTTCTTGTCTGCTAAATATTTGGGGCAGTTCCGCTTCCAGTGACCCGTTCCCTTGCAATAAAAGCACTCTGTCTCAGGCTTGGGTCCATACTTTGGCTTCTTCCCGGCAACAGGCTTGCCGGGCACGGCAACTCCCTTGCCGTCCTTCTTGAAGTTCTTCTTACCCTTGCCTTTCTTGAACTTAGTGGTTTTATTGACCATCAACACTTGATGTTCTTTCTTGATGTCCACCTCCGCTGATTTCAGCATCGAATACACCTCGGGAATGGACTTCTCCATCCCCTGCATATTGAAGTTCAACACGAAGCTCTTGAAGCTTGGTGGGAGCGACTGGAGGATTCTGTCAACGACCGCTTCATCTGGGAGATTCATTCCCAGCTGAGACAAGCGATTGTGCAATCCTGAAATCTTGAGGATGTGCTCACTGACAGAACTGTTCTCCTCCATCTTACAGCTGTAGAATGCGTCGGAGACATCATATCTCTCGACTCGGGCATGAGGTTGGAAAACCATTTTCAGCTCTTCGAACATCTCATATGCTCCGTGGTGCTCAAAACGTTTTTGGAGCCCCGACTCTAAGCTGTAAAGCATGCCGCACTGAACCAGGGAGTAATCATCACTACACGACTGCCAGATGTTCAAAACGTCTTGGGCCGCATCGGGAGCAGGTGCATCACCTAGCGGTGCTTCAAGGACATATGATCTCTTGGCAGCTATGAGGATAATCCTCAGGTTACGGACCCAATCCGTATAGTTGCTACCATCGTCTTTCAGCTTGGTTTTCTCTAGGAACGCGTTGAAGTTGAGGGAAACTGGAGCGTCGGCCATTTGATCTACAAGAGATATTGTAAAGAATTTAGACTAAGTTCATGATAATTAAGTTCATCTTAATCAAATTTTAATGAACTCCCACTCAGAATGACATCTCTCTAGTCATCTAAGTGATACACGATCCGAATCGACTAGCCCGTGTCCGATCATCACGTGAGACGGACTAGTCATCAACGGTGAACATCTTCATGTTGATCGTATCTTCTATACGACTCGTGTTCGACCTTTGGGTCTTCCGTGTTCCGAGGCCATGTCTGTACATGCTAGGCTCATCAAGTGAACCCTAAGTGTATCGCATGTGTAAATCTGGCTTACACCCGTTGTATGCGAACGTTAGAACCTATCACACCCGATCATCACGTGGTGCTTCGGAGCAACGAACTTTAGCAACGGTGCACAGTTAGGGGAAACACAATTCTTGAAATTTTTAGTGAGAGATCATCTTATTTACTACCGTCGTTCTAAGTAAACAAGATGCATAAACATGATAAACATCACATGCAATCAATTAAAGTGACATGATATGGCCAATATCATCTTGCTCCTTGGATCTCCATCTTCGGGGCACCATGATCATCTTGTCACCGGCTCAACACCATGATCTTCATCATCACGATCTCCATCATTGTGTCTTGAAGAAGTCGTCACGCCAACTATTACTTCTACTACTATGGCTAACGTTTAGCAATGAAGTAAAGTAATTACATGGCGTTATTCGGTGACACGCAGGTCATACAATAATTAAGACAACTCCTATGGCTCCTGCCGGTTGTCAAGTTCATCGACATGCAAGTCGTGATTCCCTATTACAAAAACATGATCAATCTCATACATCACATATATCATTCATCACATCTTCGTTTTGGCCATACCACGTCACATAGCACATGCTGCAAAAACAAGTTAGACGTCCTCTAATTGTTGTTGCAAGTTTTACGTGGCTTCTATAGGATTTCTAGCAAGAACGTTTCTTACCTACGCCAAAACCACAACGTGATTTGTCAACTTCTATTTACCCTTCATAAGGACCCTTTTCATCGAATCCGATCCGACTAAAGTAGGAGAGACAGACACCCGCCAGCCACCTTATGCATCTAGTGCATGTCTGTCGGTGGAACCAGTCTCACGTAAGCGTACGTGTAAAGTCGGTCCGGGCCGCTTCATCCCACAATACCGCCGAATCAAGATTGACTAGTAACGGTAAGAAAGTTGAACAAAACCAAACGCCTACAACTGTTTGTGTTCTACTCATGCAAGATGCTACACATAAAACCTAGCTCAGATGCCACTGTGGGGAACGTAGCATAATTCAAAAAATTTCTACGCTTTCACCAAGATCCAACTATGGAGACATCTAGCAACGAGCGAGTAAGAGTGCATATACATACCGTTATGGAGATTGCGAGCGGAAGCTTTCGAAGAAGCGTGGATGAAGTAGTCGTACTCTTCGCGTTCTTCGTCACCGATGATCTAGCGCCGAACGGACGGCACCTCCGCGTTCAACACACGTCCGGTGCAGCAACGTCACCTCTTTCTTGATCTAGCAAGGGGGGAGGAGAAGTCGTCAGAGATCCGGCAGCACGACGGCGTGATGACGGATGCAGTGGAGATCGCAGCAGGGCTTCGCCGGGCGCCCTGCGTTGGAGTATGGAGGTGTGACGGGAGGGGGAGAGGCGCCAGGGCAAGGGTGCGGCTGCCCTCTCCCCTCCCACATATATATAGGGGGCCAGGGGGTGCGCCAGGGCCCCTGCAGATCCAATCTGCAGGGGGGGGGGCGGTGATACGTCCAAAACGTATCTATAATTTCTGCTTGCTCCATGCCACTTTTGGGTGATATTGCTATGATATTCATACACTTCCATCCACTTTTGATCATATTTGGACTAACTTACTAATCCAGTGCACCCCAGTGCCAGTTTCTGTTTTCGGCTGTTTTTGTATTTCAGGTTTTCACGTTTCGAGAACTGCCCAGAAAAATCCAGAAAAATTATATAAAAAATCAGCGTTCCGGAAACAACACTGCGTCCGAAGGGCAACCTGGGAGGGGGGGGCACCAGGGCTCCAGGCACCCTGGCGGCGCGCCCCCCCTGGGCCGCGCCGGGGGGGCGCCTGGGCCCCCCGAAGCTCCCCCGATGCCCTACTTTGGCATATATTTAAAGGGTCCTCCGTAACCCTCAGAAGAGGAACTCTTTTCGTGATCCCATCTCTGTTCCGCCGCCGCCGCCGCTTCCAAGATTGGGAGCACCAGGAGAACTCTTCCCGGCACCCTGCCGGAGGGGAGGATCACCACCGGGAGCTTCTCCACCACCATGGACGCCTCCCGGATGACTCGTGAGTAGTCTCCCTTGGACCATGAGTCCATGACCAGTAGCTATGTGATGTTCTCCTCCCGTTCTTGTGCTTCACTAATTAGTCCTCGTGAGCTGCCCTACATGATCGAGGCACCTATGTAATCCTTATGTTGTTGCTATGTTGAGTTTGCTGGGATCCGATGGATTATGAGATTATGTTCAGATTGATCTTGAGTAATATATTTGATTCACCTCTTTCATATTTTTGTTCATAAGTAATTCTTGCATGTTCTCCGTTGTTATTTATTGCTTTGGCCGAGTAATAGGTAGTGACTCCAAGAGGGAACGTTATGCTCGATTATGGGTTCATGCCCCTCGATGACTAGCTTGAGTGACAGAAACATGAGTCTAGGGGATGTGCTGTTGCCACAAGGGGGAAAACAACGATGCTTGTGCCCGCGGGTGCAAGGATTGTTTACTTTACGCAAAGTTCTTTTAATGCAGTTGTCTGTTGCATTGAGTTTACACTATGGGTGGGACTCGCAACTTAATACCAGCGAGATGTTCTGGATAGATATCTCAAGGTGGATGATTAGTAGTAGATATTGATGGATTTCGGTCTACTTACTTTGGCGTACCGCCCATGCTTTGAACCTCAACCTTTCTTGCAATGTAGTCAGCATTGGTTTGCGTTCGTGGTCCTGTCAATTGCCCAGCTGTAATTTGTTTACCTCACATAGCTGTTTTATCGTCTTTTGGGAGAGAGACATCACTAGTGAACATCATGAGACTCCGGTCCATATTACCATCATTGATCACATCCACTATTTACTTTTCGCTATTTACTTACTATTGCAAAACACTATCTATCACTACTATCATTGCTTTTAATCCTTTGTGAACTACAAGGCCGGAGAGATTGACAACCTCTCTGTACTCGTTGGGAGCAAAGTTATTTGTATCTGTGTGCAGGTCCACGTTGATTGCTACTAATCTGGCGCCGTAGCAGTTGACACCTACTTGTTGAACCTGGGAGTCTCTGGGGATTCGATCCTTGGTATCTTTGCTAAGGGAAAACACTTCTACTTACTGCATCTTACACCTTCCACTTGGGGTAACCAACGAGGGGTTCGAGGCCCATCAAGGAGTATTTTCTGGCGCCGTTGCCGGGGACTCCACTCTTCAGGATAGGGGAGTTGCATGCTATCTTTTACCTTTGCTTTTTAGTCTTGTTAGTTTACCTTTCACTTTTGCTTTAGTACCCTTTTATCGAAAATCACAAAAATAGTTATCTTGCTTGCTTGCTACTATGGGTTCCACCGAGAACACCAAGTTGTGTGACTTCACTAGTCACAACAACGATGACTTTATCAGCACACCTATCACTACACCTGCCACTTCAGCACCTTCATATGAAATTAAACCTGCTTTACTGAACTTAGTCATGAAAGAACAATTCTCCGGTGCTGGAGATGATGCTGCTTTACACTTGAACAACTTTTTTGAACTTTGTGATATGCACAAGTACCAAGAAATAGATGGTAATATTGTTAAGCTTAAGCTTTTTCCTTTCTCCTTGAGAGGAGGAGCTAAAATTTGGTTTCAGTCTTTGCCTAGAAATAGCATAGATTCATGGGACAAGTGCAAAGATGCTTTTATCGGAAAATACTATCCACCTGCTAAAATTATCCAACTTAGAAGTAACATTATGAATTTTAAACAATTGGATAATGAACACGTTGCCCAAGCTTGGGAATGTATGAAATCTCTTATCAAGAACTGCCCTACTCACGGTTTGACTACTTGGATGGTTATCCAAACTTTTTATGCAGGCTTGAACTTTACCTCGCGGAACTTGTTAGATTCGGCCGCGGGAGGAACTTTTATGTCAACTACACTTGGTGCTGCCACGAAGCTTCTCGATGAGATGATGACCAACTATTCCCAATGGCACACCGAACGCGCTCCAACAGGTAGGAAGGTAAACTCTGTCGAGGAGATTTCCTCCCTTAATGAAAAAGTTGACTTGATCATGTCTCTACTTTCGAAGCAATCTACTGTTGATCCTCGTGATGTTCCTTTAAATTCTTTGATTGCTCAAGAACAAGTAGATGTGAATTTTATCTCTAGAAACAATTTTAACAACAATGCTTATAGGAGTAATTTTGGTAGCAATCCTAGACCGTTCCCCTCTAATTCTTATGGGAACAACAATGCTTATCCTAGTACCAAGAACTCCAATACTGAACTAGAGACTATGCTTAGAGATTTCATCACTACCCAAAAAGCCTTTAATAAGAGTGTAGAAGAGAAACTACATAAACTAGATGATCTTTCTTTTAAGGTAGACCATTTAGCCAATGAGGTAAAATTGCTAAAAATTGAAACTTCTCCTCTTAAGGAGAGGGAAGTCATCCCTATTAATGCTACTCAAGTGCAAATCAATGAAAACATTAGGATGATGGCTAAGCTTAAAGAGAGATGGGCTAGAGAAAGGGAGGAAGAAGAAAGAATTAAGAGCCTTCCTACCCACCACACTGTTGCTACTATCCAAGTTGTTGAGGATGTTCACACTCTTAGCACCCAATGTACTCCTGGTCCCAATGGACCTATTAATGGTGATGCTATGACTATAGAAACTACCAAACAAGAGAACCTTAAGGACACCACTACCACTTTACTTGATGCTCGTGACCTTGATTTTGATAATTGCACTCTTACCGAAGTTATTGATTTCCTTCACAAGATGTCTAGAGATCCCCGCACTAGCACGCTTAACCTTGCCTTCACAGAGCATATCACTAATGCTCTCATCAAAGCTAGGGAGGAGAAACTTAGAGTAGAAGCCTCCATACCTAGAAAGCTAGAAGATGGTTGGGATCCTATGATAAAAATTAATTTGAATGACTTCTCTTGTTATGCATTATGTGATGTTGGTGCTAGTACCTCTGTTATGCCCAAAAGAATATATGATATGCTTAAATTGAAACCTTATGATTCTTGTTCTTTTGGTGTTCGTCTCGTTGATTCTTCCATAAAGAAACCTTTGGGGAGGATCGACGATGTTCTTATTGTTGTCAATGATAATTATGTTCCCGTTGATTTCACTATTATGGATATTGAATGTGATCCTTCATGTCCAATTATTTTGGGACGTCCCTTTTTGCGCACCGTTGGTGCTGTCATTGACATGAAAGAGGGTAATATAAAATTTCAGTTTCCTCTCAAGAAAGGGATGGAACACTTTCCTCGAAAGAAGATCAAGTTACCTTTTGAGTCCGTTGTACGGGCTAGTTATTCTTTTACTCTTGATAAAACTTGATCTATGCATTATGCCTAGCTTAAAGGCATAAAAGAAAGCGCTTTTGGGAGGCAGCCCACATGAATAATTTTTTTGCTTTTGTTGTGTCTTGATGTTGTTTACTGCTGTAGCATCATCATTGTATCTTTGCTTTTCATATTTGTGCCAAGTATAGCCTCCGATTGCTAGAAAGTTCAAAAGTTGTGAGGTGCTGTCCAGGAAACAGATTCTGTCCTTGGATAGAAAAATACGTATAAAATCACCAGATCATCTTTTTGGTCTGAATTTTTTCGACAGCGTTCTCTATATAATTGTCTTTCGTGCGTCTGTTCTGAGTTTTTTGATTTGAGTTGCATAAGTATCCCGAACAGATCAATTACTGCCTGCTGTTCTGTTTTTCACAGATTCTGTCCTGTTTTGCCTTACCTTCACTTTGCAAATCAAGAGCTTGCCTTTTCTTTGCAAAAACCTTTTGGCAATCTTGAGAAACAATAGAACTTCAAGAATATCCTTATTTCCAGCAAGGTATAATTATTTTATTAAGGGTACTAACCTCGCTAATCAGATTATGATGAGTTGTGTATGAAGGGAGTTTTCAAGTGTGCGAGGGAAGATGATAAAAAGATTCAGGAGTGTCAAGCGCTCAAGCTTGGGGATGCCCCCGTGCACCCCCAAGAAATATTCAAGGAGACTCAAGCGTCTAAGCTTGGGGATGCCCCCGTGCATCCCCTTCTCCATCAACATTATCAGTTCGTCTTTCGTTTCGCTATATTTTTATCACTTCATGTGTTATGTGCTATGCTTGGAGCGTCTTGCTTTTAGTTTTCTTTTTAGTTTTTCATAACGAGTTGGAACTCAGCATTCCTTTATGTGGGAGAGAAACACGCTCCACCTTTACCTAGAACATAACATAGAATTTTCATGTCTATCTATGATGTGTGTGTTCTTTGTCTTTTAATAGCTACTATCGTGCTCTGCTCTTAGTATTCATGCTTATCTTTTCAAGAGCTTTTGTTTAGTTGGTTGCTTGAACTCTCTTTAATTATCATGCTCACCTTATTAAGAGAGTTTGATTTAATTGCATTGGTTAATGTGTCTATGATAAATATGCTACTTGCATGCTGGTGCTTAGTAGTTCAGGTTTTCTTATGGTTAATCTCAAATAGCTGGGGGGTTCCCAATGTGTTATTGGAGTACCAACATGGTTTGTTTGCCTATGATGTGGTATGGTTTAGTAATATCTTCCTTTGAGAATTTAAATTGATTGACTTGGCGTATGCTCATGCATATTCAAGACTGTAAAGAAAGTCTGTCAAGCCTTGATGATCTTTTATTTCTGAGTAGCGATATAACTTCCATGCCTCATTCAATATTGCTTTGTCGCTCTGCATGATTATGACCGTCATTGCTCTCTTAGTTGGTCGCTCCCAGTCTTTTGCTAACCTCCACCTGTACTAAGCAAAACTAACCATGCAATACATAGCTCATGGGAAAGTAGCCTAAAAACTATTGTGGTAAAGAATATGTTGCTTATGTATCTTATTTCTTATAAGTTGCTTGCTGAGCGGTAACCATGTTTCTGGAGACGCCATCAACTGTCACACTTTCGTTGAATATCATGTGAGTTGCTATGCATGTTCGTCTTGTCTGAAGTAAGGGTGATTTGCCGTGGGTTTAATTAATATGCATATTGTTAGAGAAGAACATTGGGCCGCCAACCAAAGCCATGCATCATGGTGGAAGTTTTAGCTTGGACCTTAATCCTCAATCTCTCATGAGAATATGCTTATGCATTAAAGAGGAGTCCATCATCTATTTTCTATGTTGTCCCGGTATGGATGTCCTCAAGTTGAGATCTATCAAAAACGAGAAATCAAATGCGATTTATCTCCTTGGACCTTTGTACAGGTGGCATAGAGGTACCCCTTTGTGACACTTGGTTAAAACATATGTAATGCAATGATAACCCATGGAAATCCGAGCTAATTAGGACAAGGAGCGAGCACTATTGGTATACGATGCATGAGGCTTGCAACTTATAGGATGTCTTATACATGACACATATGAAGTACTACTACCGTTGACACAATTGCTTCCATGTTTTCAAAATAAAAAGCTCTAGCACTTAACCTTTCTTTTACTTTTATGTTGAAGCACCAACTACTGAGAGCATGATTGTCATTCTGAGTGTAATGTGCATTGTCTCAAAGTAGCATTGTCTTTTGCATGATTGTGATATCGTTTATTCTGAAATAATTGTATCTAGTCATCACTTAAACCTTGAAGGTGCTCCTGCATTTATGTTTTGCATCACTAAAGGGGGCAAGCTAGATATCACTTTATCATATTTGCACATCATGTTCATTGCAAATCTTTTTGATGTTTCAGTTTCATATTGTAAAACTTTTAGTCATTTGTGATTTTCTCATGAGGCAACTTAATTACTTTAGAATCATTGTCTCAGTAAGCTTTTGTCATATGACTATGAAAAAGTCCTTTATGGTTAATAGCATGTCACCACAGAAATTATTCTTGTTATCATTTACCTACTCGAGGACGAGCATGAATTAAGCTTGGGGATGTTGATACGTCCAAAACGTATCTATAATTTCTGCTTGCTCCATGCCACTTTTGGGTGATATTACTATGATATTCATACACTTCCATACACTTTTGATCATATTTGGACTAACTTACTAATCCAGTGCACCCCAGTGCCAGTTTCTGTTTTCGGCTGTTTTTGTATTTCAGGTTTTCACGTTTCGAGAACTGCCCAGAAAAATCCAGAAAAATTATATAAAAAATCAGCGTTCCGGAAACAACACTGCGTCCGAAGGGCAGCC